>JAUIMM010001613.1:840000-1166472 GCA_031769625.1 Taudactylus pleione
TGAGTTTCTTCACTGTAGTGCATTGCCAGTCACCGGTGCTGGTAACAGTGGCTCCTGCCTGCTGTGTGAGTCTCCAGGCCAGGCGCTGCCCAGGGGGGCATGCCGACACCAGGTACTGCCACAACTATGTGGTTCTACCACCTGGTCATGGGTAGCACAATGGGGCGGCGCCCCTCCTTGGCTGATGCCCCTGCCAAGTGCCATCCTGGGCAAGGGGTAGATACACCCCTGCTAGAAGGTTAGTCTGCTCTGGAGAGACAGAATCTGACTGGCCGTGATGTGTTCCAGATCTTCCCCTCACCCTGTGATCAGGCCGGTGGTGACTGCGTGCAGCTACTCCCCCAGGCCCTGTCAACCCACCCCTTGAGTCGCCCAATTCCAGACATGGCTTCCTCCTACGGGTCTTTTTTTTTTTTTTTTTTAAATGTAAAGAAAAAGTCACCTGGACAACAAGTGGCCCCACAGGTGTCGACCTACTGGGAATCTTCCTGGTGAGTCCTATAGCCAATCTGTCCCAGCTCTGGAATCAATCGTTACTCTCAAGTAAGAGAAGCAAGTGACCGAACCTTCAGTTTTTTTATCATCTGCAGCAAGGCCACCAGAGTGACGGAAAAATGCCCAAACCGAAAACAGCTCTTCACAAGGAACCATTGGGACACACTAACAATAATCAGGTAGATGTTGGTGAACACTGTCTTCACCAGTGCCAACTACAATACACCAGTGCCAACTACAATACACCAGTGCCAGCTACAATACGCCAGTGCCAGCTACAATACGCCAGTGTAAACTACAATACACCAGTGCCAGCTACAATACACCAGTGCCAGCTACAATACACCAGTGTAGAAATTAACTAAAACATTTGAAAAACACACAAGAAATGGAACATCCTATCAGTAAACATTTTTTAAAATAAATAAAAATCAGATGGACCACAAATTGATAAAGCAAAACCTTTGTGAAAGCCGCTCTTAAAAAGTCTGCATTTGGGCTATTTGGGTGAACATCCATTGACTTCTGGATAACAACCAATTGACTGGCGAAAAAGCCTTCCTTATAATAGGGCTGCTATTGGGACCTGATTTACCTCCTGATGGGTTCTCTCAATGCCTAATACACTAATGTCCTCCACTACAGTGAGCACAGGAAAGGGGCATAAGGACTCCTTATTGCATTTACCACCATTGAATGAAAATCCCTTGTATGCCTCTTTTTTTGAGACGTGGCCCCTTCTGTGATTTGGTGTCTTTTAAACTTTTTGGATAGAACTGTATTTAGCTGTGTAACCTCCTATCACACTTCGATAAATAGACTCCAACCCATCATGTTTTTCCCTAAATTCCTCATCATATACAGTAGCCTCCCGTGTTGCCCTTTAAATTCTTATGTATTCTGTGGATAAGGGGAATATATTTGAATACTGTCATGTATGCTTTAGGCCAGTGATTCCCAACCACGGTCCTCAGGGCACACTAACAGTCCTGGTTATAGTGATATCCAGGCTAAAGCACAGATGGTTTAATCAAAATAACTGAGGTACTAATTAAGTAGCCTGTGCTCAAGTATGGCTATCCTTAAAACCTGGACTGTTAGTGTGCCTTGAGGACCGTGGTTGGAAACCCCTGCTTTACGCCAAAAAATAATACATACCCCCTAGAGCAGTGGTTCTCAAACTCGGTCCTCAGGACCCCACACAGTTCATGTTTTGCAGGTCACCCAGCAGGTGCACAGGTGTACTCATTACTCACTGACACATTTTAAAGATCCACAGGTGAAGCTAATTATTTCAATTGTGATTCTGTCAGGAGACCTGGAAAACATGCACTGTTTGGGATCTTGAGGACCGAGTTTGAGAACCTGTGCCCTAGACAGTAGATGTATGATCTTAAAGCCTCTTCCCCTGTTCCCCCTCTAGCCTTGGAGGAATCGAACTCATTTTTACCCTCCTCAGTCATTTGCAATTCCTAGGGCGAAGGTCCCGCAGGGCTGCTGTATTTGAGAATTGTGTAGTGTCACCCTCTGACCAGCATAACTGGAAAATGGATATGATCAGTGCCTGCTCTGCCACCAGCAGCTGCAAGGTGCTTCTCCACTAAATGGGTGATTTTAAGGGGCTGAATCCTGCTAACTCCACCACTGGAACTGGAATGAGCCATGCCCAGTATCCCAAGAAAAATGCCACACTCACCTGAACCCCAACTTTACAGAGCCTAAAACACCACCTGATTGACCAGCTGATTGTGAGATTGTCAACTACACAGACTCTGACTGCGGAAACCTTTGGTGCAATAGACAAGAAGATGGATGAAAAAAATGCTGCAAAAAGTAAGGGGGGGAAATGGATTTTATTCCAGCAAAGATGGGAAACCAGCAAAAAATACAGACAAAAAGCAGTACAGAATGAAGGATGGTGAATTTACTGGAAAAGCCCCTCGCACAACAGCAGCTGGGGGCACAAAAGAGGACCAAATGTAACATAATGAGATTAGAGGAGGTGAATCATCTGCATCATGTGATGTGTGATCAGCAACCAATGATAATGCTCCAACGCATTGTATAGCGTAAAGCGAGTGTGTGGTAAGTGTGAGTGCATGGTGAGGGCACTTGCTCTGACCTTTTACCACCAGTCAAGAACTGCTTCTGGAATTCAGCATGGAAGAAAGAGCTTCTGCCTTAGAACAAAATGGCCGCTGAATGTGGGCATAGCCAGATGGCTGTAAGAGTGTGAAATGGCGGCTTCTTATAGAGAAGGCCCTTGTGGACAGCTTTACCCCACTTCATCTTCACTACTAAAAATATGCTACGGGATGCAGAGGATGAAGGGGATGCAAGTTACCAAACCACTGTGACCATCCCCCCTCTTCCCCTCAGCTTCTGGGCAAGAATTTCAAGGCTGCAACCAGAGAAATTGGTCCAAGGCTTGTACAGTATTATGATGCAGGAACATAGAGATCCATTATAGCGGTTGGGTGGATGACCATGATGGGACTGTAAGTAGGTGAGGTCCCAATGACCAGACAGCCAGGCAGGAAAAAGTCATCTAGAAGGCAGAGCATGGGGCAAAACAATCCCCATGGGAAGGACAGGAAGGGGGAAGGGAATGAGTCACCCACCTGGGCCAGGACATTTTGTTAGGTAAAAAATGGAGAAGGGAAGAGGGAAAATAGAAGAGAGGAGAAAATTGAATCAAAGAAGAGGGAAACAAAGGCAAAGAGCAAAGACCAATAAGGGCAAAATAAAATATTATATGAGGGAGAGAGAGAAGAGAATACAGAAAAACAGAAGCCGAGATAAAAACAGCAAACACTATGGACAATGGACAATTCACATTGTGTTACTTTCCCAACAATTCCTGAAAGAACAAAGAGGAAGTTCCATTGTCACCTACAACATAATAAACTACACAGCAACAAACAGTTACCCCTAACAAACCCCAAATAAAGCTACTAACTAAGCACCCCCATGCCAGACAAGCCCCTGCATTTTCATTCTGTTGGGTTTACACTAGGGATGAGCGGGTTTGGTTCTCAGAGAACCGAACCCACCCGAATTTTGCAGATCAGAGTCGGATCCAAGAAGGCTCGAAGTTTCCCGCCTGACTCGGATCTCGAAACCGAGCAAAGCTATAGAGTTGGAAATCTCGCGGTTCGCAACCTTACATCTCTATGATCAATGTGGTATATAAGGACCACGTGGCGGATGCCATTTTACTCTGGCTGTGGAGACTGAACAGGGAGGGTGGGCAGTGTAGTGCTGGGAGAGTGGTGCTGTGTCCTGGGCTGGTGCTGCAGTGCTGATCCATTCTGGGCTGATGCTCTGCTGTCTGCTGTGTCCTGGGCTGGTGCTCTGCTGTCTGCTGTGTCCTGGGCTGGTGCTCTGCTGTCTGCTGTGTCCTGGGCTGGTGCTCTGCTGTCTGCTGTGTCCATCTGGGCTGGTGCAGAATATATCTGGGCTGGTGCTGCATCCATCTGGGCCCAAGTTCTGGACTCCAAATAAATAAATAAAAATATATTGTAAAAATAAAAAATTGACTTTTAGTGTAATATTTTTCTGTGTGTGTGTCTGTGTGTGTGCGCATGTTAGGCTTAACCGCACAAGATCCAGCCAGCAACGCAAGTTGCAACCTAGTGCTGCCCGACTCCTGTCATAATCAATCGTTGCTCTGGGCCCAAGTTCTTGAGCATAAAGGAAAAAAAATTGTCTTTTTTTTATCTTTAACTGTCTGTGTGTGCGTGTATCCAGCCAGTAACGCAACTTGCAACCAAGTGCTGCCCGACTCCAGTAGTGATCAATCGCTGCTCTGGGCCCAAGTTCTTGAGCATAAAAAAATTAAAATCAATTGTCTTTTTTTGATGTTTTACTGTCTGTGTGTGCGTGTTAGGCTTAATCGCACAAGATCCAGCCAGCAATGCAAGTTGCAACCTAGTGCTGCCCGACTCCTGACGTGATCAATCTGTGCTCTGGGCCCAAGTTCTGGAGTGGAAATAAAATAAAAATACATTGTCTTTTTTTTGGCAAATTTTTTTTGTGTGCATGTCAGCCACACCTGGCTGTCACTGTCATCGGCATAGGTGCGCAGGGGTGCTGTGCTCCTGTCTGTTGAGGGGCTGCTGCCCAAAATAATAAACAAATTTTATTGTGTGCATGTTAGCCACACCTATCATCGGCGTAGCTGCGCAGGGGTGCGGTGCTGCTGTCTGTCAAGGGCTGCATGAATATTGCAATGAAAACTTTTGGTTAAGTTATTGGGTTACAAAGTTTTTTTTTGTTTTTTTTAAATCTTAAACATAGCAGAAATGTTATCCTAACAGCTTATAAAGTTAGATGCTCTAAAAAACTAAAGCCTATATTTATTTACAAACCTACAGTATATAGAGTAGACATCCTAAATTCTAAAACTTTTCTATTCAAAAATGTAAACAAAAGAAAGATTATGTCTAGTGTGTTGTAGTGTGTTATTAGAACAAGCGGAACAGAGCATTAAATGCAACATTTCATTTTAAGGTTTAAAGTTTTACATTGTGTCTGGAGATCATTTACAAAGCAGAAAAAGAGCTCCACCATAAGCGGCAGATGACTAAACTCACACACAAAAGGTTTAATAGAAATAGATACAACACCAGATCAGATGTTTACCCTGGAGATTCTGTCTGATTCATCATGGTGCCCCCAAGACCAAGATTGTGCAAATTCTGCCAAAAGAGCGACTGACACCACAGCTAAACATAAGAGTCACCTTCTGGATGTGAATTGTCTCATTTGCATGGGGAAAACACAACCCTCAGATGAGATGGATCTCAGCCAGTGAACAATTGAAATCACCATTAAAAAGTCACAATGGAAGACTACAGTGTGGAGAATCTTTCTTCACAGTCAGGAGAGGCCTCAGAGAACATGAAAAAAGATGCTCTAGGTGCTGAACTTCAAGGGATTTCTCCATCATGTTCTGCAGTATGGAAAGGTTTCATTCACATGTTTTCTATAAAGCAGTTCAAAGTTACAGCCTTCAAAGTGTCTGGCTATAACACCCCTTTGCCAGGAATTGCCAAAGATTATTACAAATAAAGGAATCTGTCCGGAATCTGTCTGGGAATTCATGGATCGTATTTGGCCTGAATGCACTAAGACATTCAGCAATTCTGTCACTGTGTTCTGTAGTCGACTTTTCCTACCTGAATCGCAAACTGAAATATGGAATAGTAAGCACAGACAACATGGAGGCCTTTGTTATTCCGCTGCCTGCATGCCAACCAATACCTCCCAGACTACACCCACTGGGGGGGACCAGGTCTTGATAATGACCATCCCCATTTGTTGCTAGGCCTTCTTCTTCCAAACCATCCATCCTGGACTTTCTGTCCAAAAAGGGTGAGCAGGGTACAGAAAGAGGAGCTAGATGTCCCCAATGAAATTTTTTTTTTCATCTATAATAGATGATGTGGAGAGATAAGAGCTTCAGGTGTTGGAACAGGGGCTGACACCTATTTGGCTTCCCTCCAGAGAACAGAGCTCTATGCCTGAGCTGATAGGTAGGTAGCCTCTGTCTGTTGGTAAACACCCTTCAGGAGATGGCAACCCATAATAACAACTATAATAATAATAATAATAATAATGTGTCCACTGATAAATTATAATGATAACCAGCCTGATCCCTTAACAGCAACATACCCCATATGGCCAACTCATAACATGACACCCAGTTTGCAGCCTCCTCTTCCTTATGGCACTAATCCAGTCTCCATGGTTGAACGATCAGCCATGTGTGGTCCACCCAATTTTTGGCCTTCTACATTCTAACATCATATTCACATATCTAAGAAGTGGAGAGTGGGAACAATGGCAATTTGAAGGCCACTAACTAACTCTGTCCCTGTACAGGTTGATTACGGTGTGGTGGACATATGATGCTATTGTTCGGGACTGTAACCCTTCTGATATATCACCACATGAGTTGGATTAATTAATGGAAATGCTATGTACTGATAGTTTTGATAACCAAGAATATTTACTACTGAGCCTTCTGGCCGCTTAATCTATTTTGTTATGTATGTGTCATAGTTCAGGAAGCATAAATATAATTAGTATATACAGTATATCACTACTGTGTATAACATTCTGTATAATTGATTTGCCTGTAAATAAATATCAGAGCTTGAATTTCACGTTTGAACTCACTTTCAGAATCATAATTCATACGTATGCATGTATTTGCAAATATTACTGTATATATGATAAAACGTATGTTAATAGAACTTTATCTATATTTACATAGCATCTATATATATTAGTATTGAAGACTCCTTCTTCAATAATTGCCACCCCAGTATAAATAGAATATAGAAAAGATTCCTCTACAGCGAGGACCCTGGGTATGTCAGTGTTTATCTGTGATGTATGAACTTGTGTGTGAAATAAGTTATCTACCATTGTCCTTGGCCAACAGGTGAGAAGTGACCTCATTACTTACCTACTGTTTGTATTCTCTGCTTCTTTTCTCCTGTTCCCATCAGACGACACCTTGTTTGAGGCTGGAGTGAAGGTTCAGATTCACAGTCAGGAGGAGCCGCCGTTTATAGACCAGTTGGGCTTTGGTGTAGCTCCAGGATTCCAGACACTTGTGTCCTGTCAGCAGCAGCAGGTATCCTTTTCTCACCGATGCAAGGGTCACTATGTGCTGACTCTCAGGGTCACTATGTGCCGACTCTCAGCGTCACTATGTGCCGACTCTCAGCGTCACTCGAGCAATGTGCTGACTCTCAGGGTCACTCGGACAATGTGCTGACTCTCAGGGTCACTCGGACAATGTGCTGACTCTCAGGGTCACTCGGACAATGTGCTGACTCTCAGGGTCACTATGTGCTGACTCTCAGGGTCACTCGGGCAATGTGCTGACTGTCAGGGTCACTCAGGCAATGTGCTGACTCTCAGGGTCACTCGGGCAATGTGCTGACTCTCAGGGTCACTCGGGCAATGTGCTGACTCTCAGGGTCACTATGTGCGGACTCTCAGGGTCACTCGGGCAATGTGCTGACTCTCAGGGTCACTCGGGCAATGTGCTGACTCTCAGGGTCACTCGGGCAATGTGCTGACTCTCAGGGTCACTCGGGCAATGTGCTGACTCTCAGGGTCACTCAGACAATGTGCTGACTCTCAGGGTCACTCGGACAATGTGCTGACTCTCAGGGTCACTCGGACAATGTGCTGACTCTCAGGGTCACTGGGACAATGTGCTTACTGTTTTTCAGATGGATATTGGGGCTGATTCACTATCATATTCAATGGTGAACATGCACACAATCGGCTGATTGCTGCATTCTGCGTATGTATAGCATTTGTGGGTGGTGACGGGGGGTGGTCGGGCAAAAGCATTTGTGACAGTGCATTTCAACGTCATAATAGGGTCGTGCATAAATTATCCACTGCGATGACCTACAGTACACTGTAGGGTGGGTTCAAAAATAAAATAAAAAAGTTTCCGCATCAATTGTGAGGGTTTAAAAAAAAATAAAAAATAAAAATGTGTGGGACCACTCGAGAAGATAAATGCGATTTAGTTTTTCAAAATCAGATAATATATCTTAGTTGGCCAACTGGCGCCTAAAGATTTTGTATTTACGCCCTATAGGCATGTCGCAGAACACACCGCAATGCGCTCTGACAGCGCTTTTTTTCATACGGTTTGTTACTAAGTAGAAGAATACAATAGTTGTGACTCGTAATACACGCCCTGTTCACCGTATAGGGTCATATTTTAAGTGCACTCAACATAGCCGTATTATCTAAAATGCTGTAGTCGGGTATCTGTTACCCTCTGCCTGCAGCTCTCAGCTTAATGCAAACAAATACATGGAACAGGTAACCCACCACATGCACGATTCTGACCACAGCCAACAGAATTGTGCGTACTTACATTGGAACCCCAAATCCATCTGCAGACCCTGTAATCCATAAGGTGCATGTTGTGTGGTTTTCTGACAAAACTAAACCACAGTGTAAGGATGGTTCTGGCATTAGTGAAAGTCTCTAGGTACCTCCCTGTCTCACTGAGAAGTGTCGTTGATCCTGTGCTCCGCAGGAATGTTGTCTGGACTCACCCAGGAATGTCCTCTTGTCGATGACCACAGATGACAGCCGTGATATTAGGTTACTTGGTGTGAGCTCCATCTGAACATGTGCCGGTATTTCACGTACCTGAAATCAATTTAAAGGGATAAAAATACTAACCAGCTCATAAACTGGGAAAAGGTCAATGTCACAGAGCCTCCAGCTCTCCATACTATACCCTCAGATGTACTCACCCAAATGTGCACGGGTGGAGTAAATCCTCATTCTGTGTTCTCTTCACACAACCAAAGTGTGGAAAGAATTGTAAAATGAGTGACTGAGGCTTCTGAAAGTGCTGTGATGAGGTGAGCCGCGATGGTTACTGTCACGACCAGCCGGCCGATTCTCCAGATACCTCAATCTGAGAATCG
The DNA here is from genome assembly GCA_031769625.1 of Taudactylus pleione. Classification (NCBI taxonomy): domain Eukaryota; kingdom Metazoa; phylum Chordata; class Amphibia; order Anura; family Myobatrachidae; genus Taudactylus; species Taudactylus pleione. The sequence goes on from JAUIMM010001613.1 coordinate 848,979, forward strand.
CCACCAGTGACTTATGGTTACCTCAGCACGTGCGGTTACTATAACACGGTTCTGCCACCACCAACGAAGTTAACAGGAGTCGTTAGGTTCTCCCCTTAAATCTCAATTTGCACACTCACTTACATAGAGTTACGTAGCTTTGACCTCACAGGCTCGTGAATTCGACAAGAACACAGAGAAAACACTGGATTAAGAATGTTTAATCCCAAAAATATTTCCAAGGTTATTGATTACAGAAAAAGGTAGTACAAATAGGGACAATACAAATATATCACAAATAGGTTTCAGAAAATAAAAGGAATTAAAATGAAAAAGAACCCAGAGTCTTTACATCTAGACTCAGTCGTGAAGGAGACACAGGAGCATTGGATTCTGGCCAGTCGTCAGGACTCTCCTTGGGCACAAGAACACTTATCACTGAGGGAGATGCATAGTTATACTCTCACAGCTGCACTAGCCCCCACCTTTGGGGTTTTCACTCTTTCATTGCTGTACACTGGGCAATAAGAAATCGGCCCCACCCTTCCATATTGTCTATAGGAAGTAGGGGGTCTTGAAACAGTGTTAAGGGGTCTTTAGAAACCAATAAGCAGGTAACATACCCTACATCTCTGTCATCTCCCTCCTAAAGGGTTTTATATCCCATGACCAGGTCTGACCATCTGCATTAAGGATGTATCTCTCCCCAAACTTTATGGCCTGTAGAGATAAGAGATGGTTATCTAGATGCCTGGTTCCAGGAAGACAAATCTCCTCCAAGCTTAGTATTCCTACAGGTCAAATACAGGACACTGCCTAGAAACCATGTTGATACACACATTATATATATATATATATTTACATGACATCATTCCTGGCGATTATTCTTGAGATAAACGCTACAGTTACTCTCCGTCACACACAGTAATGCCACAGTTTGGTTCTACAAAATATTACAAGCCACTAAAAGATTGAGCAGTGATCGGCTGAGTACGTTATAGACTGACAGGGTGGGCGGCGGGTGGGACATGTGATGCTCTGCAGTTTGTACAGTGCTGCACCACAAGCACCAGGTTCAGGTGTGTACGGATTGCTCTGGTGGCCGATTTCCCCGTAGCTAAGATAGGACACACGTGACAGAGAGACACAGTAACCAGTCAGGAGGGAAGGTGCAACGCAATTTTATTGTAACCAAAGAATAACAATTGTTACAGGAGATATTTACCATTCACAGATTGAATTAAATAAATTACACTTTTCAATATCAAGATATTTACTTCTTACCTCCCCGTTCTCTACCAGTGACCCCAGCTGGCAAGTAATGTGTAACCAACAGAAAACACCATTCTGCAGAACTTTACATTCACTAAAAGCAAATGAGAGAACAGGACATAAAACCTTTAATATACAGTCTGTGCTAATGCTTCAACTTTTACTGAGAAAACGTGGGAAAAACACATACAGGCCAAGCTTGTATCAGTAGTGCACCAGCAGGTTATAGCTTTAATATACAGTCTGTGCTAATTCTTCAACTTTTACTACAAGAATTGCCAGCCGGGGTTACACAGGGCTAAATAAACAATTAATGTACATTACACCACAGAAAATGACAAGGTAAAAGATTTACAGCAAACATACACCTTGTGCTAAGAGATGACAAAAAAAATAGTATACATTACATCAGCATGAATGGACACCGGCAACAAGCAGCATATAAAAGACATTTTATATTAACACGAATACCAGAAAATATTCAAACATTTCATGGCAAGCAAAATAATAATCAGCATTGACAACAATAACACAGCAACAAGGCGCAATGCCCAGAGAGAGAACAGCATTTATATCATACATACCAACTCTCCCTCATTGTCAGGGAGACTCCCTGAAATAGTAGCAATCTCCCTGACTCCCTGAAGAGGCTAGCAATCTCCCTGATTGGATCTTACCCCCATTATGAAGTTGTTATATAAAATAATAAAGCATATATACATTCAAATGGCATCATTAGTATCGTTTCTCTGCATTGGTTACACGGCACAATGATCCCTATGGCTACATGCATTGGTATAATTTCCCTGCATTGGGTATAAGGCACAATGATCCCTATGGCTACATGCATTAGTATCATTCCCCTGCATTGTGTATAAGGCACAATGATCCCTATGGCTACATGCATTAGTATTATTCCCCTGCATTGTGTATAAGGCACAATGATCCCTATGGTTACATGCATTAGTATAATTTCCCTGCATTGGGTATGAGGCACAATGATCCCTATGGCTACATGCATTAGTATAATTTCCCTGCATTGGGTATAAGGCACAATGATCCCTATGGCTACATGTATTAGTATCATGTCCCTGCATTGGGTATAAGGCACAATGATCCCTATGGCTACATGTATTAGTATCATGTCCCTGCATTGGGTATAAGGCACAATGATCCCTATGGTTACATGTATTAGTATCATGTCCCTGCATTGGGTATAAGGCACAATGATCCCTATGGTTACATGTATTAGTATAATTTCCCTGCATTGGGTATAAGGCACAATGATCCCTATGGTTACATGTATTAGTATAATTTCCCTGCATTGGGTATAAGGCACAATGATCCCTATGGCTACATGCATTAGTATCATTTCCCTGCATTGGGTATAAGGCACAATGATCCCTATGGCTACATGTATTAGTATCATGTCCCTGCATTGGGTATAAGGCACAATGATCCCTATGGTTACATGTATTAGTATAATTTCCCTGCATTGGGTATAAGGCACAATGATCCCTATGGTTACATGTATTAGTATAATTTCCCTGCATTGGGTATAAGGCACAATGATCCCTATGGCTACATGCATTAGTATAATTTCCCTGCATTGGGTATAAGGCACAATGATCCCTATGGCTACATGTATTAGTATCATTCTCCTGCATTGTGTATAAGGCACAATGATCCCTATGGCTAAATGCATTAGTATCATTCCCCTGCATTTTGTATAAGGCACAATGATCCCTATGGCTACATGCATTTTCTGAAAAGTATTAGTGTGTTTTCATTAAGAAATAGAGGTTATTAACTGCTTTGGGGCTGGTTTACATTTGGATATAAGTCGATTTTATGACACACCTCTCAGATGTAGCAGTACACGCCAACTGTAACGCTGCGCTCATAGGTGTTTCTTTGACAATCTCCCTGAAATGCTTTTCAAAAAGTAGGCAAGAATGATTTAAATAACAAATTTCAGCAAGAATAAATACAGATTACATTAGATTACAACGACATTTGACATCCCATTAGACATGAGCTGACACAAGTAACTCACGTCCCCTCCCGGACAGGAGCTGGAGGTTCACAGGAAAGAAAATAACCACCAATACAACTCTTGGGGGACAGAAGAGGTAACCTATCTTTCAGTTCACCCCTATTTCAACACTTTACCTAATTTAAAGACACTGTCAATGAGAGTTTAAATGGCAGGCTAGTATAAACTGATAAACCCCCTGTGTGGGCCTAAGAGTAGGTACTGGGCACAACTGCACGGTGGCAGCTCCTAGAAGGGGAGAAGAGACCCACTGAAAAAAAAAAAGGCTGGGGACCCACTAGAAGGCACTATGGGGAGGAGGCAAGGGGAAGTCACAGTCTCTCCACAGGCAGGGGCTCTTCCGACAAAATCAGACTCCAGTGATACGCCAGCAGCAAACTCGGGATGCTGTGCACACCGCACCAGGCTGCGCTATGTGCGGAGGAGCAGTTGTGGGGTACTTTTAGGCGGCTTTTAAGAAGGGTGAGGCAGGGTCCAGTAAACAGGGTCTCCTTTCCGCGTTCCGGTATCCAACAGTGATGTCGTCCTCCCCGCGCGGCTCCACAGCGATGCCCTCTTCAGGAGCAGGCTTTCCCAACAAGCGGCTGCTTTCCCCGGCGGCAGCTTCGCTCCTCAGCAGCACGATCCTCCACCAGGTACACACTCCTTCTGCCGGCCGAGCAGTCCTTGGTGGGTCCTCCTCCCCAGCTGCGGTGTTCTCCTCAGCGGAGGCTGTCCTCACCGGTGCTGGCAGTCACCAGCGGTAGTCATCTCTGTAATGGCAGGCTCTCCACTCTGGTCCACAGGAGTTCCTCTTCTGATCCCAGGCTGGTAGACATTAACAGGCTGCAACCCGGCACCAGCGTAGCAGATCTGCAGCTCCAGGGGTCCTCTGGTCTGCTGGCACTGCTTCAGGCAGCCTGCAGCTAAAGGGGTCCTCTCTGTGGGTTCTCAGGTTCTCCCAGCAGTCCTCGGTGGCAGCAGGGCTCCAGACAGCCTCTTCGGCTCCAGCACTCTGGTAAGCAAGGGGATTAGGAAGATCCTCTAACAGTGGCTATCCTTTTATCCAGACCCAATGGCCAGTCCGGCTCCAGTCAGCTCTGCTCCCCTTCAAGGAGGTGGCATGGCAGCCTTCGTTAAAGCAGGTACCCAGCAGGAAGGGCGCGTTCTGGGGCCCCACATCCGTCCGAGCTGCCCTTTTAACTCCTCACTTCAGGGGTTGGCAGGTCCAGCCTCACCCTTCTTCGTGCAGCAAAACAATCTGCACTCCAAACCAGCAGCATCCAGCCCCTCTCACAGGGCAGCAACCCGACAAGCTTCCCTCAATCCTCCAGGGAGCTATCATTAAACACTTTGGTCCTGTCTCAAATCCTCCTCCTCGGCTATGTCTGGGACTCCTAATAGGCCAGAGGGCACCAGTAGCAGCCCACCCACAGGTCCCTCTGCCATACAACCTAAGGGGCCAATCAATGGGGGGTCATTTTCCTGGGTTGCTGGCCTGCTGGACAATCTTCCCCCCTGACTGCACATACCCAGTAGGGGTTCAGGGACAGTGGGGTCACTCTGAGTTCAGTGTCACTATCTATGTGAATGGGGCGGTTATCTCTATATATAAATAAATTGGGGGGGCCCTATTTGGGACACAAATATGGGGGTACCACAGACACAAGCTGCAGCCACTTCCACATGGTGAGTCCTGGGTTGTTGTATGTATTTGTTGACAACAAGGTGAGAGCTGCAGGCAGAGGGTAACATACACCCTTCTACTGCATATTAGATAATACGGCTATGTTGAGCGCACTTACTACAGTATATGACAATATAAAGTGAACAGGGCGTGTATTACCAGTCACAGCTATTGTATTCTGCTACTTAGCAACAAACAGTATGAAAAAAAGCGCTTGCCAGAGCTAACCCTAACCGGCAATCACCTTCCCGTGGTCCCACAACTATTTTTCGACCCTCGCAATCAGAGCCTGTGTAAGTGTGTGTGACGCTGTGATGGTACTCCTTGTTACTGATGGTGTCTCAGTCATGTGTAATCACTGCGTGTGATGAGGTTAGTAATTCCTGAGTAAGGTCAGAGCCTGTGTAAGTGTGTGTGAGGCTGTGATGGTACTCCATGTTCCTGATGGTGTCTCAGTCTTGTGTAATCACTGTGTGTGATGAGGTTAGTAATTCCTGAGTAAGGTCAGAGCCTGTGTAAGTGTGTGTGACGCTGTGATGGTACTCCTTGTTACTGATGGTGTCTCAGTCTTGTGTAGTCACTGTGTGTGATGAGGTTAGTAATTCCTGAGTAAGGTCAGAGCCTGTGTAAGTGTGTGTGAGGTAGGGATGTGCAGGCTCGGATAGGTTCGAGTTTGCACGTGGAGTTCGGATTTTTCCCTCCAAAAAAACGGAACTCAGAACGAGGCAAAACGTCATCTTACATGGACGAACATCATCATTCCTGGACAAAAGACCAGGAATGATGATGTTCGTCCATGTAAGATGACGTTTTGCCTCGTTCTGAGTTCCGTTTTTTTGGAGGGAAAAATCCGAACTCCACGTGCAAACTCGAACCTATCCGAGCCTGCACATCCCTAGTGTGAGGATGTGATGGTACTCCATTTTACTAATGGTTTGTCAGTCTTGTCTAGTCACTGTGCGTGATGAGGTTAGTAATTCCTGAGTAAGGTCATAGCCTGCGTAAGTGTGTGTGAGGCTGTGATGGTACTCCATGTTACTGATGGTATCTCAGTCTTGTGTAATCACTGTGTGTGATTGTTAGCAATTCCTGAGTAAGGTCAGAGCCTGTGTAAGTGTGTGTGAGGCTGTGATGGTACTCCATGTTACTGATGGTGTCTCAGTCTTGTGTAATCACTGTGTGTGATGAGGTTAGTAATTCCTGAGTAAGGTCAGAGCCTGTGTAAGTGTGTGTGAGGATGTGATGGTACTCCATGTTACTGATGGTTTCTCAGTCTTGTGTAGTCACTGTGTGTGATGAGGTTAGTAATTCCTGAGTAAGGTCATAGCCTGTGTAAGTGTGTGTGAGGCTGTGATGGTACTCCATGTTACTGATGGTGTCTCAGTCTTGTGTAGTCACTGTGTGTGATGAGGTTAGTAATTCCTGAGTAATGTCATAGCCTGTGTAAGTGTGTGTGAGGATGTGATGGTAATCCATGTTATTTATGGTGTCTCAGTCTTGTGTAATCACTGTGTGTGATGAGGTTAGTAATTCCTAAGTAAGGTCAGAGCCTGTGTAAGTGTGTGTGACGCTGTGATACTACTCCATGTTACTGATGGTATCTCAGTCTTTTGTAGTCACTGTGTGTGATGAGGTTAGTAATTCCTGAGTAAGATCAGAGCCTGTGAAAGTGTGTGTGACGCTGTGATGGTACTCCTTGTTACTGATGGTGTCTCAGTCTTGTGTAATCACTGTGTGTGATGAGGTTAGTAATTCCTGAGTAAGGTCAGAGCCTGTGTAAGTGTGTGTGAGGCTGTGATGGTACTCCATTTTATTGATGGTGTCTCAGTCTTGTGTAGTCACTGTGCGTGATGAGGTTAGTAATTCCTGAGTAAGGTCATAGCCTGCGTAAGTGTGTGTGAGGCTGTGACGGTACTCTATGTTACTGATGGTTTCTCAATCTTGTGTAGTCAATGTGTGTGATGAGGTTAGTAATTCCTGAGTAAGGTCAGAGCCTGTGTAAGTGTGTGTGAGGCTGTGATGGTACTCCATGTTACTGATGGTATCTCAGTCTTGTGTAATCACTGCGTGTGATGAGGTTAGTAATTCCTGAGTAAGGTCAGAGCCTGTGTAAGTGTGTGTGAGGATGTGATGGTACTCCATGTTACTGATGGTTTCTCAGTCTTGTGTAATCACTGCGTATGATGAGGTTAGTAATTCCTGAGTAAGGTCAGAGCCTGTGTAAGTGTGTGTGAGGCTGTGATGGTACTCCATGTTACTGATGGTATCTCAGTCTTGTGTAATCACTGCGTGTGATGAGGTTAGTAATTCCTGAGTAAGGTCAGAGCCTGTGTAAGTGTGTGTGAGGCTGTGATGGTACTCCATGTTACTGATGGTATCTCAGTCTTGTGTAATCACTGCGTGTGATGAGGTTAGTAATTCCTGAGTAAGGTCAGAGCCTGTGTAAGTATGTGTGAGGCTGTGATGGTACTCCATGTTACTGATGGTATCTTTGTCTTGTGTAGTCAATGCGTGTGATGAGGTTAGTAATTCCTGAGTAAGGTCAGAGCCTGTGTAAGTGTGTGTGATGCTGTGATAGTACTCCATGTTACTGATGGTTTCTCAGTCTTGTGTAATCACTGTGTGTGACGAGGTTAGTAATTCCTGAGTAAGGTCAGAGCCTGTGTAAGTGTGTTTGAGGCTGTGATGGTACTCCATGTTACTGATGGTATCACAGTCTTGTGTAGTCACTGCGTGTGATGAGGTTAGTAATTCCTGAGTAAGGTCAGAGCTGTGTGTGAGGCTGTGATGGTACTCCATGTTACTAATGGTATCTCAGTCTTGTGTAATCACTGTGTGTGATGAATTTAGTAATTCCTGAGTAAGGTCAGAGCCTGTGTAAGTGTGTGTGAGGCTGCGATTGTACTCCATGTTACTGATGGTATCTCAGTCTTGTGTAATCACTGTGTGTGATGAAGTTAGTAATTCCTGAGTAAGGTCAGGGCCTGTGTAAGTGTGTGTGAGGCTGTCATAGTACTCAATGTTACAGATGGTTTCTCAGTCTGTGTAATCACTGTGTGTGATGAGGTTAGTAATTCCTGAGCAAGGTCATAGCCTGTGTAAGTGTGTGTGAGGTTGTGATGGTACTCCATGTTACTGATGGTGTCTCAGCCTTGTGTAATCACAGCGTGTGATGAGGTTAGTAATTCCTGAGTAAGGTCAGAGCCTGTGTAAGTGTGTGTGAGGCTGCGATGGTACTCCATGTTACTGATGGTTTCTCAGTCTTGTGTAGTCACTGTGTGATTCCAGAGTAAGGTCAGAGTCTGTGTAAGTGTGTGTGAGGCTGTGATGGTACTCCATGTTACTGTTGGTCTCTCAGTCTTGTGTAGTCACTGTGTGTGATGAGGTTAGTAATTCCTGAGTAAGGTCAGAGCCTGTGTAAGTATGTGTGAGGCTGTGATGGTACTCCATGTTACTGACGGTGTCTCAGTCTTGTGTAGTCACTGTGTGTGATGAGGTTAGTAATTCCTGAGTAAGGTCAGAGCTGTGTAAGTGTGTGAAGCTGTGATGGTACTCCAAGTTACTGATGGAATCACAGTCTTGTGTAGTCACTGCGTGTGATGAGGTTAGTAATTCCTGAGTAAGGTCAGAGCCTGTGTAAGTGTGTGTGAGGATGTGATGGTACTCCATGTTACTGATGGTATCTCAGTCTTGTGTAATCACTGCGTGTGATGAGGTTAGTAATTCCTGAGTAAGGTCAGAGCCTGTGTAAGTGTGTGTGAGGCTGTGATGGTACTCCATGTTACTGATGGTTTCTCAGTCTTGTGTAATCACTGTGTGTGATGAGGTTAGTATTCCTTAGTAAGGTCAGAGCCTGTGTAAGTGTGTGTGAGGCTGTGATGGTACTTCATGTTACTGATGGTTTCTCAGTCTTGTGTAATCACTGTGTGTGATGAGGTTAGTAATTCCTGAGTAAGGTCAGAGACTGTGTAAGTATGTGTGAGGCTGTAATAGTACTCCATGTTACTGATGGTTTCTCAGTCTTGTGTAATCACTGTGTGTGATGAGGTTAGTAATTCCTGAGTAAGGTCAGAGCTTGTGTAAGTGTGTGTGATGATTTGATGGTACTCCATGTTACTGATGGTCTCTCAGCCTTGTGTAATCACTGTGTGTGATGAGGTTAGTAAATCCTGAGTAAGGTCAGAGCCTGTGTAAGTGTGTGTGAGGCTGTGATGGTACTCCATGTTACTGATGGTATCTCAGTCTTGTGTAGTCACTGCGTGTGATGAGGTTAGTAATTCCTGAGTAAGGTCAGAGCCTGTGTAAGTGTGTGTGAGGCTGTGATGGTACTCCATGTTACTGATGGTATCTTTGTCTTGTGTAGTCACTGCGCGTGATGAGGTTAGTAATTCCTGAGTAAGGTCAGAGCCTGTGTAAGTGTGTGTGAGGCTGTGATAGTACTCCATGTTACTGATGGTTTCTCAGTCTTGTGTAATCACTGTGTGTGACGAGGTTAGTAATTCCTGAGTAAGGTCAGAGCCTGTGTAAGTGTGTTTGAGGCTGTGATGGTACTCCATGTTACTGATGGTATCACAGTCTTGTGTAGTCACTGCGTGTGATGAGGTTAGTAATTCCTGAGTAAGGTCAGAGCTGTGTGTGAGGCTGTGATGGTACTCCATGTTACTAATGGTATCTCAGTCTTGTGTAATCACTGTGTGTGATGAATTTAGTAATTCCTGAGTAAGGTCAGAGCCTGTGTAAGTGTGTGTGAGGCTGCGATGGTACTCCATGTTACTGATGGTATCTCAGTCTTGTGTAATCACTGTGTGTGATGAAGTTAGTAATTCCAGAGTAAGGTCAGAGCCTGTGTAAGTGTGTGTGAGGCTGTGATGGTACTCCATGTTACTGATGGTTTCTCAGTCTTGTGTAATCACTGCGTGTGATGAGGTTAGTAATTCCTGAGTAAGGTCAGGGCCTGTGTAAGTGTGTGTGAAGCTGTGATAGTACTCAATGTTACAGATGGTTTCTCAGTCTGTGTAATCACTGTGTGTGATGAGTTTAGTAATTCCTGAGCAAGGTCATAGCCTGTGTAAGTGTGTGTGAGGTTGTGATGGTACTCCATGTTACTGATGCTGTCTCAGTCTTGTGTAATCACAGCATGTGATGAGGTTAGTAATTCCTGAGTAAGGTCAGAGCCAGTGTAAGTGTGTGTGAGGATGTGATGGTACTCCATGTTACTGATGGTATCACAGTCTTGTGTAGTCACTGCGTGTGATGAGGTTAGTAATTCCTGAGTAAGGTCAGAGCTGTGTGTGAGGCTGTGATGGTACTCCATGTTACTAATGGTATCTCAGTCTTGTGTAATCACTGTGTGTGATGAATTTAGTAATTCCTGAGTAAGGTCAGAGCCTGTGTAAGTGTGTGTGAGGCTGCGATGGTACTCCATGTTACTGATGGTATCTCAGTCTTGTGTAATCACTGTGTGTGATGAGGTTAGTAATTCCTTAGTAAGGTCAGGGCCTGTGTAAGTGTGTGTGAAGCTGTGATAGTACTCAATGTTACAGATGGTTTCTCAGTCTGTGTAATCACTGTGTGTGATGAGTTTAGTAATTCCTGAGCAAGGTCATAGCCTGTGTAAGTGTGTGTGAGGTTGTGATGGTACTCCATGTTACTGATGCTGTCTCAGTCTTGTGTAATCACAGCGTGTGATGAGGTTAGTAATTCCTGAGTAAGGTCAGAACCAGTGTAAGTGTGTGTGAGGATGTGATGGTACTCCATGTTACTGATGGTTTCTCAGTCTGGTGTAATCACTGTGTGTGATGAGGTTAGTAATTCCTGAGTAAGGTCAGAGCCTGTGTAAGTGTGTGTGAGGCTGTGATGGTACTCCATGTTACTGATGGTTTCTCATTCTTGGGTAGACACTGCGTGTGATGAGGTTAGTAATTCCTTAGTAAGGTCAGAGCTGCATAAGTGTGTGTGAGGCTGTGATGGTACTCCATGTTACAGATGGTATCTCAGTCTTGTGTAATCACTGTGTGTGATGAGGTTAGTAATTCCTGAGTAAGGTCAGAGCCTGTGTAAGTGTGTGTGAGGCTGCGATGGTACTCCATGTTACTGATGGTTTCTCAGTCTTGTGTAGTCACTGTGTGATTCCTGAGTAAGGTCAGAGTCTGTGTAAGTGTGTGTGAGGCTGTGATGGTACTCCATGTTACTGTTGGTGTCTCAGTCTTGTGTAGTCACTGTGTGTGATGAGGTTAGTAATTCCTGAGTAAGGTCAGAGCTGTGTAAGTGTGTGAAGCTGTGATGGTACTCCATGTTACTGATGGAATCACAGTCTTGTGTAGTCACTGCGTGTGATGAGGTTAGAAATTCCTGAGTAAGGTCAGAGCTATGTGTGTGTGAGGCTGTGATGGTACTCCATGTTTCTGATGGTATCTCAGTCTTGTGTAATCACTGCGTGTGATGAGGTTAGTAATTCCTGAGTAAGGTCAGAGCCTGTGTAAGTGTGTGTGAGGCTGTGATGGGACTCCATGTTACTGATGGTTTCTCAGTCTTGTGTAATCACTGTGTGTGATGAGGTTAGTATTCCTGAGTAAGGTCAGAGCCTGTGTAAGTGTGTGTGAGGCTGTGATGGTACTTCATGTTACTGATGGTTTCTCAGACTTGTGTAATCACTGTGTGTGATGAGGTTAGTAATTCCTGAGTAAGGTCAGAGCCTGTGTAAGTATGTGTGAGGCTGTAATAGTTCTCCATGTTACTGATGGTTTCTCAGTCTTGTGTAATCACGGCGTGTGATGAGGTTAGTAATTCCTGAGTAAGGTCAGAACTATGTGTGTGTGAGGCTGTGATGGTACTCCATGTTACTGATGGTATCTCAGTCTTGTGTAATCACTGTGTGTGATGAGGTTTGTAATTCCTGAGTAAATTCAGAGCCTCTGTAAGTGTGTGTGAGGCTGTGATGGTACTCCATGTTACTGATGGTATCTCAGTCTTGTGTAATCACTGTGTGTGATGAGGTTAGTAATTCCTGAGTAAGATCAGACGCTGTGTACATGTGTGTGAGGCTGTGATGGTGCTCCATGTTACTGATGGTATCTTTGTCTTGTTTAGTCACTAGGTGTGATGAAGTTAGTAATTCCTGCGTAAGGTCAGAGTTTGTGTAAGTGTGCGTGAGGCTGTGATGGTACTCCATGTTACTGATGGTATCTCTGTCTTCTGTAATCACTGTGTGTGATGAGGTTAGTAATTCCTGAGTAAGGTCAGAGCCTGTGTAAGTGTGTGTGAGGATGCGATGGTAGTCCATGTTACTGATGATATCACAGTCTTGTGTAATCACTGTGTGATGAGGTTATTGATTCCTGATTAAGGTCAGAGCCTGTGTAAGTGTGTGTGAGGCTGTGATGGTACTCCATGTTACTGATGGTATCTAAGTCTTGTGTAATCACTGCGTGTGATGAGGTTTATAATTCCTGAGTAAGGTCAGAGCCTGTGTAAGTGTGTCTGAGGCTGTGATGGTGCTCCATGTAACTGATGGTTTCTCAGTCTTGTGTAGTCACTGTGTGTGATGAGGTTAGTAATTCATGAGTAAGGTCAGAGCCTGTATAAGTGTGTCTGAGGATGTGATGGTACTCCATGTTACTGATGGTCTCTCAGCATTGTGTAATCACTGTGTGATGAGATTAGTAATTCCTGAGTAAGGTCAGAGCATGTGTAAGTGTGTGTGAGGCTGTGATGGTACTCCATGTTACTAATGGTATCTCACTTTTGTGTAATCACTGTGTGTGATGAGGTTTGTAATTCCTGAGTAAGGTCAGAGCCTGTGTAAATGTGTGTGAGGCTGTGATGGTGCTCCATGTTACTGATGGTATCTCAGTCTTGTGTAGTCACTGTGTGTGATGAGGTTAGTAATTCCTGAGTAAGGTCAGAGCCAGTGTAAGTGTGTGTGAGGCTGTGATGGTACTCCATGCTACTGATAATTTCTCAGTATTGTGTAATCACTGTGTTTGATAAGGTTAGTAATTCATGAGTATGGTCAGAGCTTGTGTAAGTGTGTGTGATGATTTGATGGTACTCCATGTTACTGATGGTCTCTCAGCCTTGTGTAATCACTGTGTGTGATGAGGTTAGTAAATCCTGAGTAAGGTCAGAGCCTGTGTAAGTGTGTGTGAGGCTGTGATGGTACTCCATGTTACTGATGGTATCTCAGTCTTGTGTAATCACTGTGTGTGATGAGGTTAGTAATTCCTGAGTAAGGTCAGAGCCTGTGTGTGTGAGGCTGTGATGGTACTCCATGTTACTGACGGCTTCTCAGTCTTGTGTAGTCACTGCGTGTGATGAGGTTAGTAATTCATGAGTAAGGTCAGAACCTGTGTAAGTACGTGTGAGGCTGTGATGGTACTCCATGTTACTGATGGTTTCTCATTCTTGTGTAGACACTGCGTGTGATGAGGTTAGTAATTCCTTAGTAAGGTCAGAGCTGCGTAAGTGTGTGTGAGGCTGTGATAGTACTCCATGTTACTGATGGTATCTCAGTCTTGTGTAATCACTGTGTGTGATGAGGTTAGTAATTCCTGAGTAAGGTCAGAGCCTGTGTAAGTGTGTTTGAGGCTGTGATGGTATTCCATCTTACTGATGGTATCACAGTCTTGTGTAGTCACTGCGTGTGATGAGGTTAGTAATTCCTGAGTAAGGTCAGAGCTGTGTATGAGGCTGTGATGGTACTCAATGTTACTAATGGTATCTCAGTCTTGTGTAATCACTGTGTGTGATGAATTTCGTAATTCCTGAGTAAGGTCAGAGCCTGTGTAAGTGTGTGTGAGGCTGCGATGGTACTCCATGTTACTGATGGTATCTCAGTCTTGTAAAATCACTGTGTGTGATGAAGTTAGTAATTCCTGAGTAAGTTCAGAGCCTGTGTAAGTGTGTGTGAGGCTGTGATGGTACTCCATGTTACTGATGGTTTCTCAGTCTTGTGTAATGACTGCGTGTGCTGAGGTTAGTAATTCCTGAGTAAGGTCAGGGCCTGTGTAAGTGTGTGTGAGGCTGTGATAGTTCTCAATGTTACAGATGGTTTCTCAGTCTGTGTAATCACTGTGTGTGATGAGGTTAGTAATTCCTGAGCAAGGTCATAGCCTGTGTAAGTGTGTGTGAGGTTGTGATGGTACTCCAAGTTACTGATTGTGTCTCAGTCTTGTGTAATCACAGTGTGTGATGAGGTTAGTAATTCCTGAGTAAGGTCAGAGCCAGTGTAAGTGTGTGTGAGGATGTGATGGTACTCCATGTTACTGATGGTTTCTCAGTCTTGTGTAATCACTGTGTGTGATGAGGTTAGTAATTCCTGAGTAAGGTCAGAGCCTGTGTAAGTGTGTGTGAGGCTGTGATGGTACTCCATGTTACTGATGGTTTCTCATTCTTGTGTAGACACTGCGTGTGATGAGGTTAGTAATTCCTTAGTAAGGTCAGAGCTGTGTAAGTGTGTGTGAGGCTGTGATGGTACTCCATGTTACTGATGATTCCCCGTCTTGTGTAATCACTGTGTGATGAGGTTAGTAATTCCTGGGTAAGGTCAGAGCCTGTGTAAGTGTGTCTGAGGCTGCGATGGTACTCCATGTTACTGATGGTTTCTCAGTCTTGTGTAGTCACTGTGTGATTCCTGAGTAAGGTCAGAGTCTGTGTAAGTGTATGTGAGGCTGTGATGGTACTCCATGTTACTGTTGGTCTCTCAGTCTTGTGTAGTCACTGTGCGTGATGAGGTTAGTAATTCCTGAGTAAGGTCAGAGCCTGTGTAAGTATGTGTGAGGCTGTGATGGTACTCCATGTTACTGACGGTGTCTCAGTCTTGTGTAGTCACTGTGTATGATGACGTTAGTAATTCCTGAGTAAGGTCAGAGCTGTGTAAGTGTGTGAAGCTGTGATGGTACTCCATGTTACTGATGGAATCACAGTCTTGTGATTCCACTGCGTATGATGAGGTTAGTAATTCCTGAGTAAGGTCAGAGCTATGTGTGTGTGAGGCTGTGATGGTACTCCATGTTACTGATGGTATCTCAGTCTTGTGTAATCACTGCGTGTGATGAGGTTAGTAATTCCTGAGTAAGGTCAGAGCCAGTGTAAGTGTGTGTGAGGCTGTGATGGTACTTCATGTTACTGATGGTTTCTCAGTCTTGTGTAATCACTGTGTGATGAGGTTAGTAATTCCTGAGAAAGGTCAGAGCCTGTGTAAGTACGTGTGAGGCTGTGATGGTACTCCATGTTACTGATGGTTTCTCAGTCTTGTGTAATCACGGCGTGTGATGATGTTAGAAATTCCTGAGTAAGGTCAGAGCTATGTGTGTGTGAGGCTGTGATGGTACTCCATGTTACTGATGGTATCTCAGTCTTGTGTAATCACTGTGTGTGATAAGGTTTGTAATTCCTGAGTAAAGTCAGAGCATGTGTAAGTGTGTGTGAGGCTGTGATGGTGCTCCATGTTACTGATGGTATCTCAATCTTGTGTAATCACTGTGTGTGATGAGGTTAGCAATTCCTGAGTAAGATCAGATGCTGTGTATGTGTGTGTGAGGCTGAGATGGCACTCCATGTTACTGATGGTATCTCAAGCTTGTTTAGTCACTAGGTGTGATGAAGTTAGTAATTCCTGCGTAAGGTCAGAGTTTGTGTAAGTGTGCATGAGGCTGTGATGGTACTCCATGTTACTGATGGTATCTCAGTCTTGTGTAATCACTGCGTATGATGAGGTTAGTAATTCCTGAGTAAGGTCAGAGCCTGTGTAAGTGTGTGTGAGGCTGTGATACTACTCCATGTTACTGATGGTTTCTCAGTCTGTGTAATCACTGTGTGTGATTGAGGTTAGTAATTCCTGAGCAAGGTCAGAGCCTGTGTAAGTGTGTGTGAGGCTGTGATGGTACTCCATGTTACTGATGGTATCTCAGTCTTGTGTAATCACTGCGTGTGATGAGGTTAGTAATTCCTGAGTAAGGTCAGAGCCTGTGTAAGTGTGTGTGAGGCTGTGATGGTTCTCCATGTTACTGATGGTATCTCAGTCTTGTGTAGTCACTGCGTGTTATGAGATTAGTAATTCCTGAGTAAGGTCAGAGCTATGTGTTTGTGAGGCTGTGATGGTACTCCATGTTACTGATGGTATCTCAGTCTTGTGTAGTGACTGCGTGTGATGAGGTTAGTAATTCCTGAGTAAGGTCAGAGCCTGTGTAAGTGTGTGTGAGGCTGTGATGGTACTCCATGTTACTGATGGTTTCTCAGTCTTGTGTAGTCACTGTGTGTGATGAGGTTAGTAATTCCTGAGTAAGGTCAGAACCTGTGTAAGTGTGTGTGAGGCTGTGATGGTACTCCATGTTACTGACGGCTTCTCAGTCTTGTGTAGTCACTGCGTGTGATGAGGTTAGTAATTCATGAGTAAGGTCAGAACCTGTGTAAGTGTGTGTGAGGCTGTGATGGTACTCCATGTTACTGATGGTATCTCAGTCTTGTGAAGTCACTGCGTGTGATGAGGGTAGTAATTCCTGAGTAAGGTCAAAGCCTGTGTAAGTGTGTGTGAGGCTGTGATAGTACTCTATGTTACTGATGGTATCTCAGTCTTGTGTAGTCACTGCGTGTGATGAGGTTAGTAATTCCTAAGTAAGGTCAGAGCTATGTGTGTGTGGGGCTGTGATGGTACTCCATGTTACTGATGGTATCTCAGTCTTGTGTAGAGACAGCGTGTGATGAGGTTAGTAATTCCTGAGTAAGGTCAGAGCCTGTGTAAGTGTGTTTGAGTCTGTAATGGTACTCCATGTTACTGATGGTATCACAGTCTTGTGTAGTCACTGCGTGTGAGGAGGTTAGTAATTCCTGAGTAAGGTCAGAGCCTGTGTAAGTGTGTGTGAGGATATGATGGTAGTCCATGTTACTGATGGTGTCTTAGTCTTGTGTAATCACTGCGTGTGATGAGGTTAGTAATTCCTGAGTAAGGTCAGAGCTGTGTGTGAGGCTGTGATGGTACTCCATGTTACTGATGGTTTCTCAGTCTTGTGTAATCACTGTGTGTGATGAGGTTAGTATTCCTTAGTAAGGTCAGAGCCTGTGTAAGTGTGTGTGAGGCTGTGATGGTACTTCATGATACTGATGGTTTCTCAGTCTTGTGTAATCACTGTGTGTGATGAGGTTAGTAATTCCTGAGTAAGGTCAGAGACTGTGTAAGTATGTGTGAGGCTGTAATAGTACTCCATGTTACTGATGGTTTCTCAGTCTTGTGTAATCACTGTGTGTGATGAGGTTAGTAATTCCTGAGTAAGGTCAGAGCTTGTGTAAGTGTGTGTGATGATTTGATGGTACTCCATGTTACTGATGGTCTCTCAGCCTTGTGTAATCACTGTGTGTGATGAGGTTAGTAAATCCTGAGTAAGGTCAGAGCCTGTGTAAGTGTGTGTGAGGCTGTGATGGTACTCCATGTTACTGATGGTATCTCAGTCTTGTGTAGTCACTGCGTGTGATGAGGTTAGTAATTCCTGAGTAAGGTCAGAGCCTGTGTAAGTGTGTGTGAGGCTGTGATGGTACTCCATGTTACTGATGGTATCTTTGTCTTGTGTAGTCACTGCGTGTGATGAGGTTAGTAATTCCTGAGTAAGGTCAGAGCCTGTGTAAGTGTGTGTGAGGCTGTGATAGTACTCCATGTTACTGATGGTTTCTCAGTCTTGTGTAATCACTGTGTGTGATGAGGTTAGTAATTCCTGAGTAAGGTCAGAGCCTGTGTAAGTGTGTTTGAGGCTGTGATGGTACTCCATGTTACTGATGGTATCACAGTCTTGTGTAGTCACTGCGTGTGATGAGGTTAGTAATTCCTGAGTAAGGTCAGAGCTGTGTGTGAGGCTGTGATGGTACTCCATGTTACTAATGTTATCTCAGTCTTGTGTAATCACTGTGTGTGATGAATTTAGTAATTCCTGAGTAAGGTCAGAGCCTGTGTAAGTGTGTGTGAGGCTGCGATGGTACTCCATGTTACTGATGATATCTCAGTCTTGTGTAATCACTGTGTGTGATGAAGTTAGTAATTCCTGAGTAAGGTCAGAGCCTGTGTAAGTGTGTGTGAGGCTGTGATGGTACTCCATGTTACTGATGGTTTCTCAGTCTTGTGTAATCACTGCGTGTGATGAGGTTAGTAATTCCTGAGTAAGGTCAGGGCCTGTGTAAGTGTGTATGAAGCTGTGATAGTACTCAATGTTACAGATGGTTTCTCAGTCTGTGTAATCACTGTGTGTGATGAGGTTAGTAATTCCTGAGTAAGGTCAGAGCCAGTGTAAGTGTGTGTGAGGATGTGATGGTACTCCATGTTACTGATGGTTTCTCAGTCTGGTGTAATCACTGTGTGTGATGAGGTTAGTAATTCCTGAGTAAGGTCAGAGCCTGTGTAAGTGTGTGTGAGGCTGTGATGGTACTCCATGTTACTGATGGTTTCTCATTCTTGTGTAGACACTGCGTGTGATGAGGTTAGTAATTCCTTAGTAAGGTCAGAGCTGCATAAGTGTGTGTGAGGCTGTGATGGTACTCCATGTTACAGATGTATCTCAGTCTTGTGTAATCACTGTATGTGATGAGGTTAGTAATTCCTGAGTAAGGTCAGAGCCTGTGTAAGTGTGTGTGAGGCTGCGATGGTACTCCATGTTACTGATGGTTTCTCAGTCTTGTGTAGTCACTGTGTGATTCCTGAGTAAGGTCAGAGTCTGTGATAAGTGTGTGTGAGGCTGTGATGGTACTCCATGTTACTGTTGGTCTCTCAATCTTGTGTAGTCACTGTGCGTGATGAGGTTAGTAATTCCTGAGAAAGGTCAGAGCCTGTGTAAGTATGTGTGAGGCTGTGATGGTACTCCATGTTACTGACGGTGTCTCAGTCTTGTGTAGTCACTGTGTGTGATGAGGTTAGTAATTCCTGAGTAAGGTCAGAGCTGTGTAAGTGTGTGAAGCTGTGATGGTACTCCATGTTACTGAAGGAATCACAGTCTTGTGTAGTCACTGCGTGTGATGAGGTTAGTAATTCCTGAGTAAGGTCAGAGCTATGTGTGTGTGAGGCTGTGATGGTACTCCATGTTACTGATGGTATCTCAGTCTTGTGTAATCACTGCGTGTGATGAGGTTAGTAATTCCTGAGTAAGGTCAGAGCTTGTGTAAGTGTGTGTGATGATTTGATGATACTCCATGTTACTGATGGTCTCTCAGCCTTGTGTAATCACTGTGTGTGATGAGGTTAGTAAATCCTGAGTAAGGTCAGAGCCTGTGTAAGTGTGTGTGAGGCTGTGATGGTACTCCATGTTACTGATGGTATCTCAGTCTTGTGTAGTCACTGCGTGTGATGAGGTTAGTAATTCCTGAGTAAGGTCAGAGCCTGTGTAAGTATGTGTGAGGCTGTGATGGTACTCCATGTTACTGATGGTATCTTTGTCTTGTGTAGTCACTGCGTGTGATGAGGTTAGTAATTCCTGAGTAAGGTCAGAGCCTGTGTAAGTGTGTGTGATGCTGTGATAGTACTCCATGTTACTGATGGTTTCTCAGTCTTGTGTAATCACTGTGTGTGATGAGGTTAGTAATTCCTGAGTAAGGTCAGAGCCTGTGTAAGTGTGTTTGAGGCTGTGATGGTACTCCATGTTACTGATGGGATCACAGTCTTGTGTAGTCACTGCGTGTGATGAGGTTAGTAATTCCTGAGTAAGGTCAGAGCTGTGTGTGAGGCTGTGATGGTACTCCATGTTACTAATGGTATCTCAGTCTTGTGTAATCACTGTGTGTGATGAAATTAGTAATCCCTGAGTAAGGTCAGAGCCTGTGTAAATGTGTGTGAGGCTGCGATGGTACTCCATGTTACTGATGGTATCTCAGTCTTGTGTAATCACTGTGTGTGATGAAGTTAGTAATTCCTGAGTAAGGTCAGGGCCTGTGTAAGTGTGTGTGAGGCTGTGATAGTACTCAATGTTACAGATGGTTTCTCAGTCTGTGTAATCACTGTGTGTGATGATGTTAGTAATTCCTGAGCAAGGTCATAGCCTGTGTAAGTGTGTGTGAGGTTGTGATGGTACTCCATGTTACTGATGGTGTCTCAGCCTTGTGTAATCACAGCGTGTGATGAGGTTAGTAATTCCTGAGTAAGGTCAGAGCCTGTGTAAGTGTGTGTGAGGATGTGATGGTACTCCATGTTACTGATGGTTTCTCAGTCTTGTGTAATCACTGTGTGTGATGAGAATAGTAATTCCTGAGTAATGTCATAGCCTGTGTAAGTGTGTGTGAGGCTGTGATGGTACTCCATGTTACTGATGGTTTTTCATTCTTGTGTAGACACTGCGTGTGAAGAGGTTAGTAATTCCTTAGTAAGGTCAGACCTGCATTAGTGTGTGTGAGGCTGTGATGGTACTCCATGTTACTGATGGTATCTCAGTCTAGTTTAATTACTGTGTGTGATGAGGTTAGTAATTCCTGAGTAAGGTCAGAGCCTGTGTAAGTGTGTGTGAGGCTGCGATGGTACTCCATGTTACTGATGGTTTCTCAGTCTTGTGTAGTCACTGTGTGATTCCTGAGTAAGGTCAGAGTCTGTGTAAGTGTGTGTGAGGCTGTGATGGTACTCCATGTTACTGTTGGTCTCTCAGTCTTGTGTAGTCACTGTGTGTGATGAGGTTAGTAATTCCTGAGTAAGGTCAGAGCCTGTGTAAGTATGTGTGAGGCTGTGATGGTACTCCATGTTACTGACGGTGTCTCAGTCTTGTGTAGTCACTGTGTGTGATGAGGTTAGTAATTCCTGAGTAAGGTCAGAGCTGTGTAAGTGTGTGAAGCTGTGATGGTACTCCAAGTTACTGATGGAATCACAGTCTTGTGTAGTCACTGCGTGTGATGAGGTTAGTAATTCCTGAGTAAGGTCAGAGCTATGTGTGTGTGAGCCTGTGATGGTACTCCATGTTACTGATGGTATCTCAGTCTTGTGTAATCACTGTGTGTGATGAGGTTAGTAATTCCTGAGTAAGGTCAGAGCCTGTGTAAGTGCGTGTGAGGCTGTGATGGTACTTCATGTTACTGATGGTTTCTCAGTCTTGTGTAATCACTGTGTGTGATGAGGTTAGTAATTCCTGAGTAAGGTCAGAGACTGTGTAAGTATGTGTGAGGCTGTAATAGTACTCCATGTTACTGATGGTTTCTCAGTCTTGTGTAATCACTGTGTGTGATGAGGTTAGTAATTCCTGAGTAAGGTCAGAGCTTGTGTAAGTGTGTGTGATGATTTGATGGTACTCCATGTTACTGATGGTCTCTCAGCCTTGTGTAATCACTGTGTGTGATGATGTTAGTAAATCCTGAGTAAGGTCAGAGCCTGTGTAAGTGTGTGTGAGGCTGTGATGGTACTCCATGTTACTGATGGTATCTCAGTCTTGTGTAGTCACTGCGTGTGATGAGGTTAGTAATTCCTGAGTAAGGTCAGAGCCTGTGTAAGTGTGTGTGAGGCTGTGATGGTACTCCATGTTACTGATGGTATCTTTGTCTTGTGTAGTCACTGCGCGTGATGAGGTTAGTAATTCCTGAGTAAGGTCAGAGCCTGTGTAAGTGTGTGTGAGGCTGTGATAGTACTCCATGTTACTGATGGTTTCTCAGTCTTGTGTAATCACTGTGTGTGACGAGGTTAGTAATTCCTGAGTAAGGTCAGAGCCTGTGTAAGTGTGTTTGAGGCTGTGATGGTACTCCATGTTACTGATGGTATCACAGTCTTGTGTAGTCACTGCGTGTGATGAGGTTAGTAATTCCTGAGTAAGGTCAGAGCTGTGTGTGAGGCTGTGATGGTACTCCATGTTACTAATGGTATCTCAGTCTTGTGTAATCACTGTGTGTGATGAATTTAGTAATTCCTGAGTAAGGTCAGAGCCTGTGTAAGTGTGTGTGAGGCTGCGATGGTACTCCATGTTACTGATGGTATCTCAGTCTTGTGTAATCACTGTGTGTGATGAAGTTAGTAATTCCTGAGTAAGGTCAGAGCCTGTGTAAGTGTGTGTGAGGCTGTGATGGTACTCCATGTTACTGATGGTTTCTCAGTCTTGTGTAATCACTGCGTGTGATGAGGTTAGTAATTCCTGAGTAAGGTCAGGGCCTGTGTAAGTGTGTGTGAAGCTGTGATAGTACTCAATGTTACAGATGGTTTCTCAATCTGTGTAATCACTGTGTGTGATGAGTTTAGTAATTCCTGAGCAAGGTCATAGCCTGTGTAAGTGTGTGTGAGGTTGTGATGGTACTCCATGTTACTGATGCTGTCTCAGTCTTGTGTAATCACAGCGTGTGATGAGGTTAGTAATTCCTGAGTAAGGTCAGAGCCAGTGTAAGTGTGTGTGAGGATGTGATGGTACTCCATGTTACTGATGGTATCACAGTCTTGTGTAGTCACTGCGTGTGATGAGGTTAGTAATTCCTGAGTAAGGTCAGAGCTGTGTGTGAGGCTGTGATGGTACTCCATGTTACTAATGGTATCTCAGTCTTGTGTAATCACTGTGTGTGATGAATTTAGTAATTCCTGAGTAAGGTCAGAGCCTGTGTAAGTGTGTGTGAGGCTGCGATGGTACTCCATGTTACTGATGGTATCTCAGTCTTGTGTAATCACTGTGTGTGATGAGGTTAGTAATTCCTGAGTAAGATCAGGGCCTGTGTAAGTGTGTGTGAAGCTGTGATAGTACTCAATGTTACAGATGGTTTCTCAGTCTGTGTAATCACTGTGTGTGATGAGTTTAGTAATTCCTGAGCAAGGTCATAGCCTGTGTAAGTGTGTGTGAGGTTGTGATGGTACTCCATGTTACTGATGCTGTCTCAGTCTTGTGTAATCACAGCGTGTGATGAGGTTAGTAATTCCTGAGTAAGGTCAGAGCCAGTGTAAGTGTGTGTGAGGATGTGATGGTACTCCATGTTACTGATGGTTTCTCAGTCTGGTGTAATCACTGTGTGTGATGAGGTTAGTAATTCCTGAGTAAGGTCAGAGCCTGTGTAAGTGTGTGTGAGGCTGTGATGGTACTCCATGTTACTGATGGTTTCTCATTCTTGTGTAGACACTGCGTGTGATGAGGTTAGTAATTCCTTAGTAAGGTCAGAGCTGCATAAGTGTGTGTGAGGCTGTGATGGTACTCCATGTTACAGATGGTATCTCAGTCTTGTGTAATCACTGTGTGTGATGAGGTTAGTAATTCCTGAGTAAGGTCAGAGCCTGTGTAAGTGTGTGTGAGGCTGCGATGGTACTCCATGTTACTGATGGTTTCTCAGTCTTGTGTAGTCACTGTGTGATTCCTGAGTAAGGTCAGAGTCTGTGTAAGTGTGTGTGAGGCTGTGATGGTACTCCATGTTACTGTTGGTCTCTCAGTCTTGTGTAGTCACTGTGCGTGATGAGGTTAGTAATTCCTGAGAAAGGTCAGAGCCTGTGTAAGTATGTGTGAGGCTGTGATGGTACTCCATGTTACTGACGGTGTCTCAGTCTTGTGTAGTCACTGTGTGTGATGAGGTTAGTAATTCCTGAGTAAGGTCAGAGCTGTGTAAGTGTGTGAAGCTGTGATGGTACTCCATGTTACTGATGGAATCACAGTCTTGTGTAGTCACTGCGTGTGATGAGGTTAGAAATTCCTGAGTAAGGTCAGAGCTATGTGTGTGTGAGGCTGTGATGGTACTCCATGTTTCTGATGGTATCTCAGTCTTGTGTAATCACTGCGTGTGATGAGGTTAGTAATTCCTGAGTAAGGTCAGAGCCTGTGTAAGTGTGTGTGAGGCTGTAATGGGACTCCATGTTACTTATGGTTTCTCAGTCTTGTGTAATCACTGTGTGTGATGAGGTTAGTATTCCTGAGTAAGGTCAGAGCCTGTGTAAGTATGTGTGAGGCTGTAATAGTTCTCCATGTTACTGATGGTTTCTCAGTCTTGTGTAATCACGGCGTGTAATGAGGTTAGTAATTCCTGAGTAAGGTCAGAGCTATGTGTGTGTGAGGCTGTGATGGTACTCCATGTTACTGATGGTATCTCAGTCTTGTGCATCACTGTGTGTGATGAGGTTTGTAATTCCTGAGTAAATTGAGAGCCTCTGTAAGTGTGTGTGAGGTTGTGATGGTACTCCATGTTACTGATGGTATCTCAGTCTTGTGTAATCACTGTGTGTGATGAGGTTAGTAATTCCTGAGTAAGATCAGACGCTGTGTACATGTGTGTGAGGCTGTGATGGTGCTCCATGTTACTGATGGTATCTCAGTCTTGTTTAGTCACTGGGTGTGATGAAGTTAGTAATTCCTGCGTAAGGTCAGAGTTTGTGTAAGTGTGCGTGAGGCTGTGATGGTACTCCATGTTACTGATGGTATCTCTGTCTTCTGTAATCACTGTGTGTGATGAGGTTAGTAATTCCTGAGTAAGGTCAGAGCCTGTGTAAGTGTGTGTGAGGATGCGATGGTAGTCCATGTTACTGATGATATCTCAGTCTTGTGTAATCACTGTGTGATGAGGTTATTGATTCCTGACTAAGGTCAGAGCCTGTGTAAGTGTGTGTGAGGCTGTGATGGTACTCCATGTTACTGATGGTATCTAAGTCTTGTGTAATCACTGCGTGTGATGAGGTTTGTAATTCCTGAGTAAGGTCAGAGCCTGTGTAAGTGTGTCTGAGGCTGTGATGGTGCTCCATGTAACTGATGGTTTCTCAGTCTTGTGTAGTCACTGTGTGTGATGAGGTTAGTAATTCATGAGTAAGGTCAGAGCCTGTATAAGTGTGTCTGAGGATGTGATGGTACTCCATGTTACTGATGGTCTCTCAGCATTGTGTAATCACTGTGTGATGAGATTAGTAATTCCTGAGTAAGGTCAGAGCATGTGTAAGTGTGTGTGAGGCTGTGATGGTACTCCATGTTACTAATGGTATCTCACTTTTGTGTAATCACTGTGTGTGATGAGGTTTGTAATTCCTGAGTAAGGTCAGAGCCTGTGTAAGTGTGTGTGAGGCTGTGATGGTGCTCCATGTTACTGATGGTATCTCAGTCTTGTGTTGTCACTGTGTGTGATGAGGTTAGTAATTCCTGAGTAAGGTCAGAGCCAGTGTAAGTGTGTGTGAGGCTGTGATGGTACTCCATGCTACTGATAATTTCTCAGTATTGTGTAATCACTGTGTTTGATAAGGTTAGTAATTCATGAGTATGGTCAGAGCTTGTGTAAGTGTGTGTGATGATTTGATGGTACTCCATGTTACTGATGGTCTCTCAGCCTTGTGTAATCACTGTGTGTGATGAGGTTAGTAAATCCTGAGTAAGGTCAGAGCCTGTGTAAGTGTGTGTGAGGCTGTGATGGTACTCCATGTTACTGATGGTATCTCAGTCTTGTGTAATCACTGTGTGTGATGAGGTTAGTAATTCCTGAGTAAGGTCAGAGCCTGTGTAAGTGTGTGTGAGGCTGTGATGGTACTCCATGATACTGACGGCTTCTCAGTCTTGTGTAGTCACTGCGTGTGATGAGGTTAGTAATTCATGAGTAAGGTCAGAACCTGTGTAAGTACGTGTGAGGCTGTGATGGTACTCCATGTTACTGATGGTTTCTCATTCTTGTGTAGACACTGCGTGTGATGAGGTTAGTAATTCCTTAGTAAGGTCAGAGCTGCGTAAGTGTGTGTGAGGCTGTGATAGTACTCCATGTTCCTGATGGTATCTCAGTCTTGTGTAATCACTGTGTGTGATGAGGTTAGTAATTCCTGAGTAAGGTCAGAGCCTGTGTAAGTGTGTTTGAGGCTGTGATGGTACTCCATCTTACTGATGGTATCACAGTCTTGTGTAGTCACTGCGTGTGATGAGGTTAGTAATTCCTGAGTAAGGTCAGAGCTGTGTATGAGGCTGTGATGGTACTCAATGTTACTAATGGTATCTCAGTCTTGTGTAATCACTGTGTGTGATGAATTTCGTAATTCCTGAGTAAGGTCAGAGCCTGTGTAAGTGTGTGTGAGGCTGCGATGGTACTCCATGTTACTGATGGTATCTCAGTCTTGTATAATCACTGTGTGTGATGAAGTTAGTAATTCCTGAGTAAGTTCAGAGCCTGTGTAAGTGTGTGTGAGACTGTGATGGTACTCCATGTTACTGATGGTTTCTCAGTCTTGTGTAATCACTGCGTGTGATGAGGTTAGTAATTCCTGAGTAAGGTCAGGGCCTGTGTAAGTGTGTGTGAGGCTGTGATAGTTCTCAATGTTACAGATGGTTTCTCAGTCTGTGTAATCACTGTGTGTGATGAGGTTAGTAATTCCTGAGCAAGGTCATAGCCTGTGTAAGTGTGTGTGAGGTTGTGATGGTACTCCAAGTTACTGATGGTGTCTCAGTCTTGTGTAATCACAGTGTGTGATGAGGTTAGTAATTCCTGAGTAAGGTCAGAGCCAGTGTAAGTGTGTGTGAGGATGTGATGGTACTCCATGTTACTGATGGTTTCTCAGTCTTGTGTAATCACTGTGTGTGATGAGGTTAGTAATTCCTGAGTAAGGTCAGAGCCTGTGTAAGTGTGTGTGAGGCTGTGATGGTACTCCATGTTACTGATGGTTTCTCATTCTTGTGTAGACACTGCGTGTGATGAGGTTAGTAATTCCTTAGTAAGGTCAGAGCTGCGTAAGTGTGTGTGAGGCTGTGATGGTACTCCATGTTACTGATGGTATCTCAGTCTTGTGTAATCACTGTGTGTGATGAGGTTAGTAATTCCTGGGTAAGGTCAGAGCCTGTGTAAGTGTGTCTGAGGCTGCGATGGTACTCCATGTTACTGATGGTGTCTCAGTCTTGTGTAGTCACTGTGTGATTCCTGAGTAAGGTCAGAGTCTGTGTAAGTGTATGTGAGGCTGTGATGGTACTCCATGTTACTGTTGGTCTCTCAGTCTTGTGTAGTCACTGTGCGTGATGAGGTTAGTAATTCCTGAGTAAGGTCAGAGCCTGTGTAAGTATGTGTGAGGCTGTGATGGTACTCCATGTTACTGATGGTGTCTCAGTCTAGTGTAGTCACTGTGTGTGATGACGTTAGTAATTCCTGAGTAAGGTCAGAGCTGTGTAAGTGTGTGAAGCTGTGATGGTACTCCATGTTACTGATGGAATCACAGTCTTGTGATTCCACTGCATGTGATGAGGTTAGTAATTCCTGAGTAAGGTCAGAGCTATGTGTGTGTGAGGCTGTGATGGTACTCCATGTTACTGATGGTATCTCAGTCTTGTGTAATCACTGCGTGTGATGAGGTTAGTAATTCCTGAGTAAGGTCAGAGCCAGTGTAAGTGTGTGTGAGGCTGTGATGGTACTTCATGTTACTGATGGTTTCTCAGTCTTGTGTAATCACTGTGTGATGAGGTTAGTAATTCCTGAGAAAGGTCAGAGCCTGTGTAAGTACGTGTGAGGCTGTGATGGTACTCCATGTTACTGATGGTTTTTCAGTCTTGTGTAATCACGGCGTGTGATGAGGTTAGAAATTCCTGAGTAAGGTCAGAGCTATGTGTGTGAGGCTGTGATGGTACTCCATGTTACTGATGGTATCTCAGTCTTGTGTAATCACTGTGTGTGATGAGGTTTGTAATTCCTGAGTAAAGTCAGAGCATGTGTAAGTGTGTGTGAGGCTGTGATGGTGCTCCATGTTACTGATGGTATCTCAATCTTGTGTAATCACTGTGTGTGATGAGGTTAGCAATTCCTGAGTAAGATCAGATGCTGTGTATGTGTGTGTGAGGCTGAGATGGCACTCCATGTTACTGATGGTATCTCAAGCTTGTTTAGTCACTAGGTGTGATGAAGTTAGTAATTCCTGCGTAAGGTCAGAGTTTGTGTAAGTGTGCATGAGGCTGTGATGGTACTCCATGTTACTGATGGTATCTCAGTCTTGTGTAATCACTGCGTGTGATGAGGTTAGTAATTCCTGAGTAAGGTCAGAGCCTGTGTAAGTGTGTGTGAGGCTGTGATGGTTCTCCATGTTACTGATGGTATCTCAGTCTTGTGTAGTCACTGCGTGTTATGAGATTAGTAATTCCTGAGTAAGGTCAGAGCTATGTGTGTGTGAGGCTGTGATGGTACTCCATGTTACTGATGGTATCTCAGTCTTGTGTAGTGACTGCGTGTGATGAGGTTAGTAATTCCTGAGTAAGGTCAGAGCCTGTGTAAGTGTGTGTGAGGCTGTGATGGTACTCCACGTTACTGATGGTTTCTCAGTCTTGTGTAGTCACTGTGTGTGATGAGGTTAGTAATTCCTGAGTAAGGTCAGAACCTGTGTGTGTGTGAGGCTGTGATGGTACTCCATGTTACTGACGGCTTCTCAGTCTTGTGTAGTCACTGCGTGTGATGAGGTTAGTAATTCATGAGTAAGGTCAGAACCTGTGTAAGTGTGTGTGAGGCTGTGATGGTACTCCATGTTACTGATGGTATCTCAGTCTTGTGAAGTCACTGCGTGTGATGAGGGTAGTAATTCCTGAGTAAGGTCAAAGCCTGTGTAAGTGTGTGTGAGGCTGTGATAGTACTCTATGTTACTGATGGTATCTCAGTCTTGTGTAGTCACTGCGTGTGATGAGGTTAGTAATTCCTAAGTAAGGTCAGAGCTATGTGTGTGTGGGGCTGTGATGGTACTCCATGTTACTGATGGTATCTCAGTCTTGTGTAGTGACAGCGTGTGATGAGGTTAGTAATTCCTGAGTAAGGTCAGAGCCTGTGTATGTGTGTTTGAGTCTGTAATGGTACTCCATGTTACTGATGGTATCACAGTCTTGTGTAGTCACTGCGTGTGAGGAGGTTAGTAATTCCTGAGTAAGGTCAGAGCCTGTGTAAGTGTGTGTGAGGATATGATGGTAGTCCATGTTACTGATGGTGTCTTAGTCTTGTGTAATCACTGCGTGTGATGAGGTTAGTAATTCCTGAGTAAGGTCAGAGCTGTGTGTGAGGCTGTGATGGTACTCCATGTTACTGATGGTATCTCAGTCTTGTGTAGTGACAGCGTGTGATGAATTTAGTAATTCCTGAGTAAGGTCAGAGCCTGTGTAAGTGTGTGTGAGGCTGCGATGGTACTCCATGTTACTGATGGTATCTCAGTCTTGTGTAATCACTGTGTGTGATGAAGTTAGTAATTCCTGAGT
Organism: Taudactylus pleione; assembly: GCA_031769625.1. Classification (NCBI taxonomy): domain Eukaryota; kingdom Metazoa; phylum Chordata; class Amphibia; order Anura; family Myobatrachidae; genus Taudactylus; species Taudactylus pleione. The sequence continues at coordinate 878,020 of JAUIMM010001613.1, forward strand.
AAGGTCAGAGCCTGTGTAAGTGTGTGTGAGGCTGTGATGGTACTCCGTGTTACTGATGGTTTCTCAGTCTTGTGTAATCACTGCGTGTGATGAGGTTAGTAATTCCTGAGTAAGGTCAGGGCCTATGTAAGTGTGTGTGAGGCTGTGATAGTACTCAATGTTACAGATGGTTTCTCAGTCTGTGTAATCACTGTGTGTGATGAGGTTAGTAATTCCAGAGCAAGGTCATAGCCTGTGTAAGTGTGTGTGAGGTTGTGATGGTACTCCATGTAACTGATGGTGTCTCAGTCTTGTGTAATCACAGCGTGTGATGAGGTTAGTAATTCCTGAGTAAAGTCAGAGCCTGTGTAAGTGTGTGTGAGGATGTGATGGTACTCCATGTTACTGATGGTTTCTCAGTCTTGTGTAATCACTGTGTGTGATGAGGTTAATAATTCCTGAGTAAGGTCAGAGCCTGTGTAAGTGTGTGTGAGGCTGTGATGGTACGCCATGTTATTGATGGTATCTCAGTCTTGTGTAATCACTGCGTGTGATGAGGTTAGTAATTCAAGAGTAAGGTCAGAGCCTGTGTAAATGTGTGTGAGGCTGTGATGGTAGTCCATGTTACTGATGGTATCTCAGTCTTGTGTAGTCACTGCGTGTGATGAGATTAGTAATTCCTGAGTAAGGTCAGAGCTATGTGTGTGTGAGGCTGTGATGGTACTCCATGTTACTGATGGTATCACAGTCTTGTGTAGTCACTGCGTGTGATGAGGTTAGTAATTCCTGAGTAAGGTCAGAGCTGTGTGTGAGGCTGTGATGGTACTCCATGTTACTAATGGTATCTCAGTCTTGTGTAATCACTGTGTGTGATGAATTTAGTAATTTCTGAGTAAGGTCAGAGCCTGTGTAAGTGTGTGTGAGGCTTCGATGGTACTCCATGTTACTGATGGTATCTCAGTCTTGTGTAATCACTGTGTGTGATGAAGTTAGTAATTCCTGAGTAAGGTCAGAGCCTGTGTAAGTGTGTGTGAGGCTGTGATGGTACTCCATGTTACTGATGGTTTCTCCGTCTTGTGTAATCACTGCGTGTGATGAGGTTAGTAATTCCTGAGTAAGGTCAGGGCCTGTGTAAGTTTGTGTGAGGCTGTGATAGTACTCAATGTTACAGATGGTTTCTCAGTCTGTGTTATCACTGTGTGTGATGAGGATAGTAATTCCTGAGCAAGGTCATAGCCTGTGTAAGTGTGCATGAGGCTGTGATGGTACTCCATGTTACTGATGGTATCTCAGTCTTGTGTAATCACTGCGTGTGATGAGGTTAGTAATTCCTGAGTAAGGTCAGAGCCTGTGTAAGTGTGTGTGAGGCTGTGATGGTTCTCCATGTTACTGATGGTATCTCAGTCTTGTGTAGTCACTGCGTGTTATGAGATTAGTAATTCCTGAGTAAGGTCAGAGCTATGTGTGTGTGAGGCTGTGATGGTACTCCATGTTACTGATGGTATCTCAGTCTTGTGTAGTGACTGCGTGTGATGAGGTTAGTAATTCCTGAGTAAGGTCAGAGCCTGTGTAAGTGTGTGTGAGGCTGTGATGGTACTCCACGTTACTGATGGTTTCTCAGTCTTGTGTAGTCACTGTGTGTGATGAGGTTAGTAATTCCTGAGTAAGGTCAGAACCTGTGTGTGTGTGAGGCTGTGATGGTACTCCATGTTACTGACGGCTTCTCAGTCTTGTGTAGTCACTGCGTGTGATGAGGTTAGTAATTCATGAGTAAGGTCAGAACCTGTGTAAGTGTGTGTGAGGCTGTGATGGTACTCCATGTTACTGATGGTATCTCAGTCTTGTGAAGTCACTGCGTGTGATGAGGGTAGTAATTCCTGAGTAAGGTCAAAGCCTGTGTAAGTGTGTGTGAGGCTGTGATAGTACTCTATGTTACTGATGGTATCTCAGTCTTGTGTAGTCACTGCGTGTGATGAGGTTAGTAATTCCTAAGTAAGGTCAGAGCTATGTGTGTGTGGGGCTGTGATGGTACTCCATGTTACTGATGGTATCTCAGTCTTGTGTAGTGACAGCGTGTGATGAGGTTAGTAATTCCTGAGTAAGGTCAGAGCCTGTGTAAGTGTGTTTGAGTCTGTAATGGTACTCCATGTTACTGATGGTATCACAGTCTTGTGTAGTCACTGCGTGTGAGGAGGTTAGTAATTCCTGAGTAAGGTCAGAGCCTGTGTAAGTGTGTGTGAGGATATGATGGTAGTCCATGTTACTGATGGTGTCTTAGTCTTGTGTAATCACTGCGTGTGATGAGGTTAGTAATTCCTGAGTATGGTCAGAGCTGTGTGTGAGGCTGTGATGGTACTCCATGTTACTGATGGTATCTCAGTCTTGTGTAGTGACAGCGTGTGATGAATTTAGTAATTCCTGAGTAAGGTCAGAGCCTGTGTAAGTGTGTGTGAGGCTGCGATGGTACTCCATGTTACTGATGGTATCTCAGTCTTGTGTAATCACTGTGTGTGATGAAGTTAGTAATTCCTGAGTAAGGTCAGAGCCTGTGTAAGTGTGTGTGAGGCTGTGATGGTACTCCGTGTTACTGATGGTTTCTCAGTCTTGTGTAATCACTGCGTGTGATGAGGTTAGTAATTCCTGAGTAAGGTCAGGGCCTATGTAAGTGTGTGTGAGGCTGTGATAGTACTCAATGTTACAGATGGTTTCTCAGTCTGTGTAATCACTGTGTGTGATGAGGTTAGTAATTCCAGAGCAAGGTCATAGCCTGTGTAAGTGTGTGTGAGGTTGTGATGGTACTCCATGTAACTGATGGTGTCTCAGTCTTGTGTAATCACAGCGTGTGATGAGGTTAGTAATTCCTGAGTAAAGTCAGAGCCTGTGTAAGTGTGTGTGAGGATGTGATGGTACTCCATGTTACTGATGGTTTCTCAGTCTTGTGTAATCACTGTGTGTGATGAGGTTAATAATTCCTGAGTAAGGTCAGAGCCTGTGTAAGTGTGTGTGAGGCTGTGATGGTACGCCATGTTATTGATGGTATCTCAGTCTTGTGTAATCACTGCGTGTGATGAGGTTAGTAATTCAAGAGTAAGGTCAGAGCCTGTGTAAATGTGTGTGAGGCTGTGATGGTAGTCCATGTTACTGATGGTATCTCAGTCTTGTGTAGTCACTGCGTGTGATGAGATTAGTAATTCCTGAGTAAGGTCAGAGCTATGTGTGTGTGAGGCTGTGATGGTACTCCATGTTACTGATGGTATCACAGTCTTGTGTAGTCACTGCGTGTGATGAGGTTAGTAATTCCTGAGTAAGGTCAGAGCTGTGTGTGAGGCTGTGATGGTACTCCATGTTACTAATGGTATCTCAGTCTTGTGTAATCACTGTGTGTGATGAATTTAGTAATTTCTGAGTAAGGTCAGAGCCTGTGTAAGTGTGTGTGAGGCTTCGATGGTACTCCATGTTACTGATGGTATCTCAGTCTTGTGTAATCACTGTGTGTGATGAAGTTAGTAATTCCTGAGTAAGGTCAGAGCCTGTGTAAGTGTGTGTGAGGCTGTGATGGTACTCCATGTTACTGATGGTTTCTCCGTCTTGTGTAATCACTGCGTGTGATGAGGTTAGTAATTCCTGAGTAAGGTCAGGGCCTGTGTAAGTTTGTGTGAGGCTGTGATAGTACTCAATGTTACAGATGGTTTCTCAGTCTGTGTTATCACTGTGTGTGATGAGGATAGTAATTCCTGAGCAAGGTCATAGCCTGTGTAAGTGTGTGTGAGGCTGTGATGGTACTCCATGTTACTGATGGTGTCTCAGTCTTGTGTAATCACAGCGTGTGATGAGGTTAGTAATTTCTGAGTAAGGTCAGAGCCTGTGTAAATGTGTGTGAGGATGTGATGGTACTCCATGTTACTGATGGTGTCTCAGTCTAGTGTAGTCACTGTGTGTGATGACGTTAGTAATTCCTGAGTAAGGTCAGAGCTGTGTAAGTGTGTGAAGCTGTGATGGTACTCCATGTTACTGATGGAATCACAGTCTTGTGATTCCACTGCGTGTGATGAGGTTAGTAATTCCTGAGTAAGGTCAGAGCTATGTGTGTGTGAGGCTGTGATGGTACTCCATGTTACTGATGGTATCTCAGTCTTGTGTAATCACTGCGTGTGATGAGGTTAGTAATTCCTGAGTAAGGTCAGAGCCAGTGTAAGTGTGTGTGAGGCTGTGATGGTACTTCATGTTACTGATGGTTTCTCAGTCTTGTGTAATCACTGTGTGATGAGGTTAGTAATTCCTGAGAAAGGTCAGAGCCTGTGTAAGTACGTGTGAGGCTGTGATGGTACTCCATGTTACTGATGGTTTTTCAGTCTTGTGTAATCACGGCGTGTGATGAGGTTAGAAATTCCTGAGTAAGGTCAGAGCTATGTGTGTGTGAGGCTGTGATGGTACTCCATGTTACTGATGGTATCTCAGTCTTGTGTAATCACTGTGTGTGATGAGGTTTGTAATTCCTGAGTAAAGTCAGAGCATGTGTAAGTGTGTGTGAGGCTGTGATGGTGCTCCATGTTACTGATGGTATCTCAATCTTGTGTAATCACTGTGTGTGATGAGGTTAGCAATTCCTGAGTAAGATCAGATGCTGTGTATGTGTGTGTGAGGCTGAGATGGCACTCCATGTTACTGATGGTATCTCAAGCTTGTTTAGTCACTAGGTGTGATGAAGTTAGTAATTCCTGCGTAAGGTCAGAGTTTGTGTAAGTGTGCATGAGGCTGTGATGGTACTCCATGTTACTGATGGTATCTCAGTCTTGTGTAATCACTGCGTGTGATGAGGTTAGTAATTCCTGAGTAAGGTCAGAGCCTGTGTAAGTGTGTGTGAGGCTGTGATGGTTCTCCATGTTACTGATGGTATCTCAGTCTTGTGTAGTCACTGCGTGTTATGAGATTAGTAATTCCTGAGTAAGGTCAGAGCTATGTGTGTGTGAGGCTGTGATGGTACTCCATGTTACTGATGGTATCTCAGTCTTGTGTAGTGACTGCGTGTGATGAGGTTAGTAATTCCTGAGTAAGGTCAGAGCCTGTGTAAGTGTGTGTGAGGCTGTGATGGTACTCCACGTTACTGATGGTTTCTCAGTCTTGTGTAGTCACTGTGTGTGATGAGGTTAGTAATTCCTGAGAAAGGTCAGAACCTGTGTGTGTGTGAGGCTGTGATGGTACTCCATGTTACTGACGGCTTCTCAGTCTTGTGTAGTCACTGCGTGTGATGAGGTTAGTAATTCATGAGTAAGGTCAGAACCTGTGTAAGTGTGTGTGAGGCTGTGATGGTACTCCATGTTACTGATGGTATCTCAGTCTTGTGAAGTCACTGCGTGTGATGAGGGTAGTAATTCCTGAGTAAGGTCAAAGCCTGTGTAAGTGTGTGTGAGGCTGTGATAGTACTCTATGTTACTGATGGTATCTCAGTCTTGTGTAGTCACTGCGTGTGATGAGGTTAGTAATTCCTAAGTAAGGTCAGAGCTATGTGTGTGTGGGGCTGTGATGGTACTCCATGTTACTGATGGTATCTCAGTCTTGTGTAGTGACAGCGTGTGATGAGGTTAGTAATTCCTGAGTAAGGTCAGAGCCTGTGTAAGTGTGTTTGAGTCTGTAATGGTACTCCATGTTACTGATGGTATCACAGTCTTGTGTAGTCACTGCGTGTGAGGAGGTTAGTAATTCCTGAGTAAGGTCAGAGCCTGTGTAAGTGTGTGTGAGGATATGATGGTAGTCCATGTTACTGATGGTGTCTTAGTCTTGTGTAATCACTGCGTGTGATGAGGTTAGTAATTCCTGAGTAAGGTCAGAGCTGTGTGTGAGGCTGTGATGGTACTCCATGTTACTGATGGTATCTCAGTCTTGTGTAGTGACAGCGTGTGATGAATTTAGTAATTCCTGAGTAAGGTCAGAGCCTGTGTAAGTGTGTGTGAGGCTGCGATGGTACTCCATGTTACTGATGGTATCTCAGTCTTGTGTAATCACTGTGTGTGATGAAGTTAGTAATTCCTGAGTAAGGTCAGAGCCTGTGTAAGTGTGTGTGAGGCTGTGATGGTACTCCGTGTTACTGAAGGTTTCTCAGTCTTGTGTAATCACTGCGTGTGATGAGGTTAGTAATTCCTGAGTAAGGTCAGGGCCTATGTAAGTGTGTGTGAGGCTGTGATAGTACTCAATGTTACAGATGGTTTCTCAGTCTGTGTAATCACTGTGTGTGATGAGGTTAGTAATTCCTGAGCAAGGTCATAGCCTGTGTAAGTGTGTGTGAGGTTGTGATGGTACTCCATGCAACTGATGGTGTCTCAGTCTTGTGTAATCACAGCGTGTGATGAGGTTAGTAATTCCTGAGTAAAGTCAGAGCCTGTGTAAGTGTGTGTGAGGATGTGATGGTACTCCATGTTACTGATGGTTTCTCAGTCTTGTGTAATCACTGTGTGTGATGAGGTTAATAATTCCTGAGTAAGGTCAGAGCCTGTGTAAGTGTGTGTGAGGCTGTGATGGTACGCCATGTTATTGATGGTATCTCAGTCTTGTGTAATCACTGCGTGTGATGAGGTTAGTAATTCAAGAGTAAGGTCAGAGCCTGTGTAAATGTGTGTGAGGCTGTGATGGTAGTCCATGTTACTGATGGTATCTCAGTCTTGTGTAGTCACTGCGTGTGATGAGATTAGTAATTCCTGAGTAAGGTCAGAGCTATGTGTGTGTGAGGCTGTGATGGTACTCCATGTTACTGATGGTATCACAGTCTTGTGTAGTCACTGCGTGTGATGAGGTTAGTAATTCCTGAGTAAGGTCAGAGCTGTGTGTGAGGCTGTGATGGTACTCCATGTTACTAATGGTATCTCAGTCTTGTGTAATCACTGTGTGTGATGAATTTAGTAATTTCTGAGTAAGGTCAGAGCCTGTGTAAGTGTGTGTGAGGCTTCGATGGTACTCCATGTTACTGATGGTATCTCAGTCTTGTGTAATCACTGTGTGTGATGAAGTTAGTAATTCCTGAGTAAGGTCAGAGCCTGTGTAAGTGTGTGTGAGGCTGTGATGGTACTCCATGTTACTGATGGTTTCTCCGTCTTGTGTAATCACTGCGTGTGATGAGGTTAGTAATTCCTGAGTAAGGTCAGGGCCTGTGTAAGTTTGTGTGAGGCTGTGATAGTACTCAATGTTACAGATGGTTTCTCAGTCTGTGTTATCACTGTGTGTGATGAGGATAGTAATTCCTGAGCAAGGTCATAGCCTGTGTAAGTGTGTGTGAGGCTGTGATGGTACTCCATGTTACTGATGGTGTCTCAGTCTTGTGTAATCACAGCGTGTGATGAGGTTAGTAATTTCTGAGTAAGGTCAGAGCCTGTGTAAATGTGTGTGAGGATGTGATGGTACTCCATGTTACTGATCGTTTCTCAGTCTTGTGTAATCACTGTGTGTGATGAGGTTAGTAATTCCTGAGTAAGGTCAGAGCCTGTGTAAGTGTGTGTGAGGCTGTGATGGTACTCCATGTTACTGATTGTTTCTCATTCTTGTGTAGACACTGCATGTGATGAGGTTAGTAATTCCTTAGTAAGGTCAGAGCTGCGTAAGTGTGTGTGAGGCTGTGATGGTACTCCATGTTACTGATGGTATCTCAGTCTTGTGTAATCACTGCATGTGATGAGGTTAGTAATTCCTGAGTAAGGTCAGAGCCAGTGTAAGTGTGTGTGAGGCTGTGATGGTACTCCATGTTACTGATGGTTTCTCAGTCTTGTGTAATCACTGTGTGTGATGAGGTTAGTATTCCTGAGTAAGGCCAGAGCCTGTGTAAGTGTGTGTGAGGCTGTGATGGTACTTGATGTTACTGATGGTTTCTCAGTCTTGTGTAATCACTGTGTGATGAGGTTAGTAATTCCTGAGAAAGGTCAGAGCCTGTGTAAGTATGTGTGAGGCTGTAATAGTACTCCATGTTACTGATGGTTTCTCAGTCTTGTGTAATCACTGTGTGTGATGAGGTTAGTAATCCCTGAGTAAGGTCAGAGCCTGTGTAAGTGTGTGTGAGGATGTGATGGTACTCCATGTTACTGATGGTTTCTCAGTGTTGTGTAATCACGGCGTGTGATGAGGTTAGTAATTCCTGAGTAAGGTCAGAGCTATGTGTGTGTGAGGCTGTGATGGTACTCCATGTTACTGATGGTATCTCAGTCTTGTGTAATCACTGTGTGTGATGAGGTTTGTAATTCCTGAGAAAAGTCAGAGCCTGTGTAAGTGTGTGTGAGGCTGTGATGGTGCTCCATGTTACTGATGATATCTCAGTCTTGTGTAATCACTGTGTGATGAGGTTATTGATTCCTGATTAAGGTCAGAGCCTGTGTAAGTGTGTGTGAGGCTGTGATGGTACTCCATGTTACTGATGGTATCTAAGTCTTGTGTAATCACTGCGTGTGATGAGGTTTGTAATTCCTGAGTAAGGTCAGAGCCTGTGTAAGTGTGTCTGAGGCTGTGATGGTGCTCCATGTAACTGATGGTTTCTCAGTCTTGTGTAGTCACTGTGTGTGATGAGGTTAGTAATTCATGAGTAAGGTCAGAGCCTGTATAAGTGTGTCTGAGGATGTGATGGTACTCCATGTTACTGATGGTCTCTCAGCATTGTGTAATCACTGTGTGATGAGATTAGTAATTCCTGAGTAAGGTCAGAGCATGTGTAAGTGTGTGTGAGGCTGTGATGGTACTCCATGTTACTAATGGTATCTCACTTTTGTGTAATCACTGTGTGTGATGAGGTTTGTAATTCCTGAGTAAGGTCAGAGCCTGTGTAAGTGTGTGTGAGGCTGTGATGGTGCTCCATGTTACTGATGGTATCTCAGTCTTGTGTAGTCACTGTGTGTGATGAGGTTAGTAATTCCTGAGTAAGGTCAGAGCCAGTGTAAGTGTGTGTGAGGCTGTGATGGTACTCCATGCTACTGATAATTTCTCAGTATTGTGTAATCACTGTGTTTGATAAGGTTAGTAATTCATGAGTATGGTCAGAGCTTGTGTAAGTGTGTGTGATGATTTGATGGTACTCCATGTTACTGATGGTCTCTCAGCCTTGTGTAATCACTGTGTGTGATGAGGTTAGTAAATCCTGAGTAAGGTCAGAGCCTGTGTAAGTGTGTGTGAGGCTGTGATGGTACTCCATGTTACTGATGGTATCTCAGTCTTGTGTAATCACTGTGTGTGATGAGGTTAGTAATTCCTGAGTAAGGTCAGAGCCTGTGTAAGTGTGTGTGAGGCTGTGATGGTACTCCATGTTACTGACGGCTTCTCAGTCTTGTGTAGTCACTGCGTGTGATGAGGTTAGTAATTCATGAGTAAGGTCAGAACCTGTGTAAGTACGTGTGAGGCTGTGATGGTACTCCATGTTACTGATGGTTTCTCATTCTTGTGTAGACACTGCGTGTGATGAGGTTAGTAATTCCTTAGTAAGGTCAGAGCTGCGTAAGTGTGTGTGAGGCTGTGATAGTACTCCATGTTCCTGATGGTATCTCAGTCTTGTGTAATCACTGTGTGTGATGAGGTTAGTAATTCCTGAGTAAGGTCAGAGCCTGTGTAAGTGTGTTTGAGGCTGTGATGGTACTCCATCTTACTGATGGTATCACAGTCTTGTGTAGTCACTGCGTGTGATGAGGTTAGTAATTCCTGAGTAAGGTCAGAGCTGTGTATGAGGCTGTGATGGTACTCAATGTTACTAATGGTATCTCAGTCTTGTGTAATCACTGTGTGTGATGAATTTCGTAATTCCTGAGTAAGGTCAGAGCCTGTGTAAGTGTGTGTGAGGCTGCGATGGTACTCCATGTTACTGATGGTATCTCAGTCTTGTATAATCACTGTGTGTGATGAAGTTAGTAATTCCTGAGTAAGTTCAGAGCCTGTGTAAGTGTGTGTGAGACTGTGATGGTACTCCATGTTACTGATGGTTTCTCAGTCTTGTGTAATCACTGCGTGTGATGAGGTTAGTAATTCCTGAGTAAGGTCAGGGCCTGTGTAAGTGTGTGTGAGGCTGTGATAGTTCTCAATGTTACAGATGGTTTCTCAGTCTGTGTAATCACTGTGTGTGATGAGGTTAGTAATTCCTGAGCAAGGTCATAGCCTGTGTAAGTGTGTGTGAGGTTGTGATGGTACTCCAAGTTACTGATGGTGTCTCAGTCTTGTGTAATCACAGTGTGTGATGAGGTTAGTAATTCCTGAGTAAGGTCAGAGCCAGTGTAAGTGTGTGTGAGGATGTGATGGTACTCCATGTTACTGATGGTTTCTCAGTCTTGTGTAATCACTGTGTGTGATGAGGTTAGTAATTCCTGAGTAAGGTCAGAGCCTGTGTAAGTGTGTGTGAGGCTGTGATGGTACTCCATGTTACTGATGGTTTCTCATTCTTGTGTAGACACTGCGTGTGATGAGGTTAGTAATTCCTTAGTAAGGTCAGAGCTGCGTAAGTGTGTGTGAGGCTGTGATGGTACTCCATGTTACTGATGGTATCTCAGTCTTGTGTAATCACTGTGTGTGATGAGGTTAGTTATTCCTGGGTAAGGTCAGAGCCTGTGTAAGTGTGTCTGAGGCTGCGATGGTACTCCATGTTACTGATGGTGTCTCAGTCTTGTGTAGTCACTGTGTGATTCCTGAGTAAGGTCAGAGTCTGTGTAAGTGTATGTGAGGCTGTGATGGTACTCCATGTTACTGTTGGTCTCTCAGTCTTGTGTAGTCACTGTGCGTGATGAGGTTAGTAATTCCTGAGTAAGGTCAGAGCCTGTGTAAGTATGTGTGAGGCTGTGATGGTACTCCATGTTACTGATGGTGTCTCAGTCTAGTGTAGTCACTGTGTGTGATGACGTTAGTAATTCCTGAGTAAGGTCAGAGCTGTGTAAGTGTGTGAAGCTGTGATGGTACTCCATGTTACTGATGGAATCACAGTCTTGTGATTCCACTGCGTGTGATGAGGTTAGTAATTCCTGAGTAAGGTCAGAGCTATGTGTGTGTGAGGCTGTGATGGTACTCCATGTTACTGATGGTATCTCAGTCTTGTGTAATCACTGCGTGTGATGAGGTTAGTAATTCCTGAGTAAGGTCAGAGCCAGTGTAAGTGTGTGTGAGGCTGTGATGGTACTTCATGTTACTGATGGTTTCTCAGTCTTGTGTAATCACTGTGTGATGAGGTTAGTAATTCCTGAGAAAGGTCAGAGCCTGTGTAAGTACGTGTGAGGCTGTGATGGTACTCCATGTTACTGATGGTTTTTCAGTCTTGTGTAATCACGGCGTGTGATGAGGTTAGAAATTCCTGAGTAAGGTCAGAGCTATGTGTGTGTGAGGCTGTGATGGTACTCCATGTTACTGATGGTATCTCAGTCTTGTGTAATCACTGTGTGTGATGAGGTTTGTAATTCCTGAGTAAAGTCAGAGCATGTGTAAGTGTGTGTGAGGCTGTGATGGTGCTCCATGTTACTGATGGTATCTCAATCTTGTGTAATCACTGTGTGTGATGAGGTTAGCAATTCCTGAGTAAGATCAGATGCTGTGTATGTGTGTGTGAGGCTGAGATGGCACTCCATGTTACTGATGGTATCTCAAGCTTGTTTAGTCACTAGGTGTGATGAAGTTAGTAATTCCTGCGTAAGGTCAGAGTTTGTGTAAGTGTGCATGAGGCTGTGATGGTACTCCATGTTACTGATGGTATCTCAGTCTTGTGTAATCACTGCGTGTGATGAGGTTAGTAATTTCTGAGTAAGGTCAGAGCCTGTGTAAGTGTGTGTGAGGCTGTGATGGTTCTCCATGTTACTGATGGTATCTCAGTCTTGTGTAGTCACTGCGTGTTATGAGATTAGTAATTCCTGAGTAAGGTCAGAGCTATGTGTGTGTGAGGCTGTGATGGTACTCCATGTTACTGATGGTATCTCAGTCTTGTGTAGTGACTGCGCGTGATTAGGTTAGTAATTCCTGAGTAAGGTCAGAGCCTGTGTAAGTGTGTGTGAGGCTGTGATGGTACTCCACGTTACTGATGGTTTCTCAGTCTTGTGTAGTCACTGTGTGTGATGAGGTTAGTAATTCCTGAGTAAGGTCAGAACCTGTGTGTGTATGAGGCTGTGATGGTACTCCATGTTACTGACGGCTTCTCAGTCTTGTGTAGTCACTGCGTGTGATGAGGTTAGTAATTCATGAGTAAGGTCAGAACCTGTGTAAGTGTGTGTGAGGCTGTGATGGTACTCCATGTTACTGATGGTATCTCAGTCTTGTGAAGTCACTGCGTGTGATGAGGGTAGTAATTCCTGAGTAAGGTCAAAGCCTGTGTAAGTGTGTGTGAGGCTGTGATAGTACTCTATGTTACTGATGGTATCTCAGTCTTGTGTAGTCACTGCGTGTGATGAGGTTAGTAATTCCTAAGTAAGGTCAGAGCTATGTGTGTGTGGGGCTGTGATGGTACTCCATGTTACTGATGGTATCTCAGTCTTGTGTAGTGACAGCGTGTGATGAGGTTAGTAATTCCTGAGTAAGGTCAGAGCCTGTGTAAGTGTGTTTGAGTCTGTAATGGTACTCCATGTTACTGATGGTATCACAGTCTTGTGTAGTCACTGCGTGTGAGGAGGTTAGTAATTCCTGAGTAAGGTCAGAGCCTGTGTAAGTGTGTGTGAGGATATGATGGTAGTCCATGTTACTGATGGTGTCTTAGTCTTGTGTAATCACTGCGTGTGATGAGGTTAGTAATTCCTGAGTAAGGTCAGAGCTGTGTGTGAGGCTGTGATGGTACTCCATGTTACTAATGGTATCTCAGTCTTGTGTAATCACTGTGTGTGATGAATTTAGTAATTCCTGAGTAAGGTCAGAGCCTGTGTAAGTGTGTGTGAGGCTGCGATGGTACTCCATGTTACTGATGGTATCTCAGTCTTGTGTAATCACTGTGTGTGATGAAGTTAGTAATTCCTCAGTAAGGTCAGAGCCTGTGTAAGTGTGTGTGAGGCTGTGATGGTACTCCATGTTACTGATGGTTTCTCAGTCTTGTGTAATCACTGCGTGTGATGAGGTTAGTAATTCCTGAGTAAGGTCAGGGCCTATGTAAGTGTGTGTGAGGCTGTGATAGTACTCAATGTTACAGATGGTTTCTCAGTCTGTGTAATCACTGTGTGTGATGAGGTTAGTAATTCCTGAGCAAGGTCATAGCCTGTGTAAGTGTGTGTGAGGTTGTGATGGTACTCCATGTAACTGATGGTGTCTCAGTCTTGTGTAATCACAGCGTGTGATGAGGTTAGTAATTCCTGAGTAAAGTCAGAGCCTGTGTAAGTGTGTGTGAGGATGTGATGGTACTCCATGTTACTGATGGTTTCTCGGTCTTGTGTAATCACTGTGTGTGATGAGGTTAATAATTCCTGAGTAAGGTCAGAGCCTGTGTAAGTGTGTGTGAGGCTGTGATGGTACGCCATGTTATTGATGGTATCTCAGTCTTGTGTAATCACTGCGTGTGATGAGGTTAGTAATTCAAGAGTAAGGTCAGAGCCTGTGTAAATGTGTGTGAGGCTGTGATGGTAGTCCATGTTACTGATGGTATCTCAGTCTTGTGTAGTCACTGCGTGTGATGAGATTAGTAATTCCTGAGTAAGGTCAGAGCTATGTGTGTGTGAGGCTGTGATGGTACTCCATGTTACTGATGGTATCACAGTCTTGTGTAGTCACTGCGTGTGATGAGGTTAGTAATTCCTGAGTAAGGTCAGAGCTGTGTGTGAGGCTGTGATGGTACTCCATGTTACTAATGGTATCTCAGTCTTGTGTAATCACTGTGTGTGATGAATTTAGTAATTTCTGAGTAAGGTCAGAGCCTGTGTAAGTGTGTGTGAGGCTTCGATGGTACTCCATGTTACTGATGGTATCTCAGTCTTGTGTAATCACTGTGTGTGATGAAGTTAGTAATTCCTGAGTAAGGTCAGAGCCTGTGTAAGTGTGTGTGAGGCTGTGATGGTACTCCATGTTACTGATGGTTTCTCCGTCTTGTGTAATCACTGCGTGTGATGAGGTTAGTAATTCCTGAGTAAGGTCAGGGCCTGTGTAAGTTTGTGTGAGGCTGTGATAGTACTCAATGTTACAGATGGTTTCTCAGTCTGTGTTATCACTGTGTGTGATGAGGATAGTAATTCCTGAGCAAGGTCATAGCCTGTGTAAGTGTGTGTGAGGCTGTGATGGTACTCCATGTTACTGATGGTGTCTCAGTCTTGTGTAATCACAGCGTGTGATGAGGTTAGTAATTTCTGAGTAAGGTCAGAGCCTGTGTAAATGTGTGTGAGGATGTGATGGTACTCCATGTTACTGATCGTTTCTCAGTCTTGTGTAATCACTGTGTGTGATGAGGTTAGTAATTCCTGAGTAAGGTCAGAGCCTGTGTAAGTGTGTGTGAGGCTGTGATGGTACTCCATGTTACTGATTGTTTCTCATTCTTGTGTAGACACTGCATGTGATGAGGTTAGTAATTCCTTAGTAAGGTCAGAGCTGCGTAAGTGTGTGCGAGGCTGTGATGGTACTCCATGTTACTGATGGTATCTCAGTCTTGTGTTATCACTGCATGTGATGAGGTTAGTAATTCCTGAGTAAGGTCAGAGCCAGTGTAAGTGTGTGTGAGGCTGTGATGGTACTCCATGTTACTGATGGTTTCTCAGTCTTGTGTAATCACTGTGTGTGATGAGGTTAGTATTCCTGAGTAAGGCCAGAGCCTGTGTAAGTGTGTGTGAGGCTGTGATGGTACTTGATGTTACTGATGGTTTCTCAGTCTTGTGTAATCACTGTGTGATGAGGTTAGTAATTCCTGAGAAAGGTCAGAGCCTGTGTAAGTATGTGTGAGGCTGTAATAGTACTCCATGTTACTGATGGTTTCTCAGTCTTGTGTAATCACTGTGTGTGATGAGGTTAGTAATCCCTGAGTAAGGTCAGAGCCTGTGTAAGTGTGTGTGAGGATGTGATGGTACTCCATGTTACTGATGGTTTCTCAGTGTTGTGTAATCACGGCGTGTGATGAGGTTAGTAATTCCTGAGTAAGGTCAGAGCTATGTGTGTGTGAGGCTGTGATGGTACTCCATGTTACTGATGGTATCTCAGTCTTGTGTAATCACTGTGTGTGATGAGGTTTGTAATTCCTGAGAAAAGTCAGAGCCTGTGTAAGTGTGTGTGAGGCTGTGATGGTGCTCCATGTTACTGATGGTATCTCAGTCTTGTGTAATCACTGTGTGTGATGAGGTTAGTAATTCCTGAGTAAGATCAGACGCTGTGTACGTGTGTTTGAGGCTGTGATGGTACTCCATGTTACTGATGGTATCTCAGTCTTGTTTAGTCACTGGGTGTGATGAAGTTAGTAATTCCTGCGTAAGGTCAGAGTTTGTGTAAGTGTGCATGAGGCTGTGATGGTACTCCATGTTACTGATGGTATCTCAGTCTTGTGTAATCACTGCGTGTGATGAGGTTAGTAATTCCTGAGTAAGGTCAGAGCCTGTGTAAGTGTGTGTGAGGATGTGATGGTACTCCATGTTACTGATTGTATCTCAGTCTTGTGTAATCACTGCGCGTGATGAGGTTAGTAATTCCTGAGTAAGGTCAGAGCTGTGAAAGTGTGTGTGAGGCTGTGATGGTACTCCATGTTACTGATGGTTTCTCAGTCTGTGTAATCACTGTGTGTGATTGAGGTTAGTAATTCCTGAGCAAGGTCAGAGCCTGTGTAAGTGTGTGTGAGGCTGTGATGGTACTCCATGTTACTAATGGTATCTCAGTCTGGTGTAATCACTGTGTGTGATGAATTTAGTAATTTCTGAGTAAGGTCAGAGCCTGTGTAAGTGTGTGTGAGGCTTCGATGGTACTCCATGTTACTGATGGTATCTCAGTCTTGTGTAATCACTGTGTGTGATGAAGTTAGTAATTCCTGAGTAAGGTCAGAGCCTGTGTAAGTGTGTGTGAGGCTGTGATGGTACTCCATGTTACTGATGGTATCTCAGTCTTGTGTAATCACTGTGTGTGATGAGGTTAGTAATTCCTGAGTAAGGTCAGAGCTGTGAAAGTGTGTGTGAGGCTGTGATGGTACTCCATGTTACTGATGGTTTCTCAGTCTGTGTAATCACTGTGTGTGATTGAGGTTAGTAATTCCTGAGCAAGGTCAGAGCCTGTGTAAGTGTGTGTGAGGCTGTGATGGTACTCCATGTTACTAATGGTATCTCAGTCTGGTGTAATCACTGTGTGTGATGAATTTAGTAATTTCTGAGTAAGGTCAGAGCCTGTGTAAGTGTGTGTGAGGCTTCGATGGTACTCCATGTTACTGATGGTATCTCAGTCTTGTGTAATCACTGTGTGTGATGAAGTTAGTAATTCCTGAGTAAGGTCAGAGCCTGTGTAAGTGTGTGTGAGGCTGTGATGGTACTCCATGTTACTGATGGTTTCTCCGTCTTGTGTAATCACTGCGTGTGATGAGGTTAGTAATTCCTGAGTAAGGTCAGGGCCTGTGTAAGTTTGTGTGAGGCTGTGATAGTACTCAATGTTACAGATGGTTTCTCAGTCTGTGTTATCACTGTGTGTGATGAGGATAGTAATTCCTGAGCAAGGTCATAGCCTGTGTAAGTGTGTGTGAGGCTGTGATGGTACTCCATGTTACTGATGGTGTCTCAGTCTTGTGTAATCACAGCGTGTGATGAGGTTAGTAATTTCTGAGTAAGGTCAGAGCCTGTGTAAATGTGTGTGAGGATGTGATGGTACTCCATGTTACTGATGGTTTCTCAGTCTTGTGTAATCACTGTGTGTGATGAGGTTAGTAATTCCTGAGTAAGGTCAGAGCCTGTGTAAGTGTGTGTGAGGCTGTGATGGTACTCCATGTTACTGATTGTTTCTCATTCTTGTGTAGACACTGCATGTGATGAGGTTAGTAATTCCTTAGTAAGGTCAGAGCTGCATAAGTGTGTATGAGGCTGTGATGGTACTCCATGTTACTGATGGTATCTCAGTCTTGTGTAATCACTGCATGTGATGAGGTTAGTAATTCCTGAGTAAGGTCAGAGCCAGTGTAAGTGTGTGTGAGGCTGTGATGGTACTCCATGTTACTGATGGTTTCTCAGTCTTGTGTAATCACTGTGTGTGATGAGGTTAGTATTCCTGAGTAAGGTCAGAGCCTGTGTAAGTGTGTGTGAGGCTGTGATGGTACTTGATGTTACTGATGGTTTCTCAGTCTTGTGTAATCACTGTGTGATGAGGTTAGTAATTCCTGAGAAAGGTCAGAGCCTGTGTAAGTATGTGTGAGGCTGTAATAGTACTCCATGTTACTGATGGTTTCTCAGTCTTGTGTAATCACTGTGTGTGATGAGGTTAGTAATCCCTGAGTAAGGTCAGAGCCTGTGTAAGTGTGTGTGAGGATGTGATGGTACTCCATGTTACTGATGGTTTCTCAGTGTTGTGTAATCACGGCGTGTGATGAGGTTAGTAATTCCTGAGTAAGGTCAGAGCTATGTGTGTGTGAGGCTGTGATGGTACTCCATGTTACTGATGGTATCTCAGTCTTGTGTAATCACTGTGTGTGATGAGGTTTGTAATTCCTGAGAAAAGTCAGAGCCTGTGTAAGTGTGTGTGAGGCTGTGATGGTGCTCCATGTTACTGATGGTATCTCAATCTTGTGTAATCACTGTGTGTGATGAGGTTAGTAATTCCTGAGTAAGATCAGACGCTGTGTACGTGTGTTTGAGGCTGTGATGGTACTCCATGTTACTGATGGTATCTCAGTCTTGTTTAGTCACTGGGTGTGATGAAGTTAGTAATTCCTGCGTAAGGTCAGAGTTTGTGTAAGTGTGTGTGAGGCTTCGATGGTACTCCATGTTACTGATGGTATCTCAGTCTTGTGTAATCACTGTGTGTGATGAAGTTAGTAATTCCTGAGTAAGGTCAGAGCCTGTGTAAGTGTGTGTGAGGCTGTGATGGTACTCCATGTTACTGATGGTATCTCAGTCTTGTGTAATCACTGTGTGTGATGAGGTTAGTAATTCCTGAGTAAGGTCAGAGCTGTGAAAGTGTGTGTGAGGCTGTGATGGTACTCCATGTTACTGATGGTTTCTCAGTCTGTGTAATCACTGTGTGTGATTGAGGTTAGTAATTCCTGAGCAAGGTCAGAGCCTGTGTAAGTGTGTGTGAGGCTGTGATGGTACTCCATGTTACTAATGGTATCTCAGTCTGGTGTAATCACTGTGTGTGATGAATTTAGTAATTTCTGAGTAAGGTCAGAGCCTGTGTAAGTGTGTGTGAGGCTTCGATGGTACTCCATGTTACTGATGGTATCTCAGTCTTGTGTAATCACTGTGTGTGATGAAGTTAGTAATTCCTGAGTAAGGTCAGAGCCTGTGTAAGTGTGTGTGAGGCTGTGATGGTACTCCATGTTACTGATGGTTTCTCCGTCTTGTGTAATCACTGCGTGTGATGAGGTTAGTAATTCCTGAGTAAGGTCAGGGCCTGTGTAAGTTTGTGTGAGGCTGTGATAGTACTCAATGTTACAGATGGTTTCTCAGTCTGTGTTATCACTGTGTGTGATGAGGATAGTAATTCCTGAGCAAGGTCATAGCCTGTGTAAGTGTGTGTGAGGCTGTGATGGTACTCCATGTTACTGATGGTGTCTCAGTCTTGTGTAATCACAGCGTGTGATGAGGTTAGTAATTTCTGAGTAAGGTCAGAGCCTGTGTAAATGTGTGTGAGGATGTGATGGTACTCCATGTTACTGATGGTTTCTCAGTCTTGTGTAATCACTGTGTGTGATGAGGTTAGTAATTCCTGAGTAAGGTCAGAGCCTGTGTAAGTGTGTGTGAGGCTGTGATGGTACTCCATGTTACTGATTGTTTCTCATTCTTGTGTAGACACTGCATGTGATGAGGTTAGTAATTCCTTAGTAAGGTCAGAGCTGCGTAAGTGTGTATGAGGCTGTGATGGTACTCCATGTTACTGATGGTATCTCAGTCTTGTGTAATCACTGCATGTGATGAGGTTAGTAATTCCTGAGTAAGGTCAGAGCCAGTGTAAGTGTGTGTGAGGCTGTGATGGTACTCCATGTTACTGATGGTTTCTCAGTCTTGTGTAATCACTGTGTGTGATGAGGTTAGTATTCCTGAGTAAGGTCAGAGCCTGTGTAAGTGTGTGTGAGGCTGTGATGGTACTTGATGTTACTGATGGTTTCTCAGTCTTGTGTAATCACTGTGTGATGAGGTTAGTAATTCCTGAGAAAGGTCAGAGCCTGTGTAAGTATGTGTGAGGCTGTAATAGTACTCCATGTTACTGATGGTTTCTCAGTCTTGTGTAATCACTGTGTGTGATGAGGTTAGTAATCCCTGAGTAAGGTCAGAGCCTGTATAAGTGTGTGTGAGGATGTGATGGTACTCCATGTTACTGATGGTTTCTCAGTGTTGTGTAATCACGGCGTGTGATGAGGTTAGTAATTCCTGAGTAAGGTCAGAGCTATGTGTGTGTGAGGCTGTGATGGTACTCCATGTTACTGATGGTATCTCAGTCTTGTGTAATCACTGTGTGTGATGAGGTTTGTAATTCCTGAGTAAAGTCAGAGCCTGTGTAAGTGTGTGTGAGGCTGTGATGGTGCTCCATGTTACTGATGGTATCTCAATCTTGTGTAATCACTGTGTGTGATGAGGTTAGTAATTCCTGAGTAAGATCAGACGCTGTGTACGTGTGTGTGAGGCTGTGATGGTACTCCATGTTACTGATGGTATCTCAGTCTTGTTTAGTCACTGGGTGTGATGAAGTTAGTAATTCCTGCGTAAGGTCAGAGTTTGTGTAAGTGTGCATGAGGCTGTGATGGTACTCCATGTTACTGATGGTATCTCAGTCTTGTGTAATCACTGCGTGTGATGAGGTTAGTAATTCCTGAGTAAGGTCAGAGCCTGTGTAAGTGTGTGTGAGGATGTGATGGTACTCCATGTTACTGATTGTATCTCAGTCTTGTGTCATCACTGTGTGTGATGAGGTTAGTAATTCCTGAGTAAGGTCAGAGCTGTGAAAGTGTGTGTGATGCTGTGATGGTACTCCATGTTACAGATGTATCTCAGTCTTGTGTAATCACTGTATGTGATGAGGTTAGTAATTCCTGAGTAAGGTCAGAGCCTGTGTAAGTGTGTGTGAGGCTGCGATGGTACTCCATGTTACTGATGGTTTCTCAGTCTTGTGTAGTCACTGTGTGATTCCTGAGTAAGGTCAGAGTCTGTGATAAGTGTGTGTGAGGCTGTGATGGTACTCCATGTTACTGTTGGTCTCTCAGTCTTGTGTAGTCACTGTGCGTGATGAGGTTAGTATTTCCTGAGAAAGGTCAGAGCCTGTGTAAGTATGTGTGAGGCTGTGATGGTACTCCATGTTACTGACGGTGTCTCAGTCTTGTGTAGTCACTGTGTGTGATGAGGTTAGTAATTCCTGAGTAAGGTCAGAGCTGTGTAAGTGTGTGAAGCTGTGATGGTACTCCATGTTACTGAAGGAATCACAGTCTTGTGTAGTCACTGCGTGTGATGAGGTTAGTAATTCCTGAGTAAGGTCAGAGCTATGTGTGTGTGAGGCTGTGATGGTACTCCATGTTACTGATGGTATCTCAGTCTTGTGTAATCACTGCGTGTGATGAGGTTAGTAATTCCTGAGTAAGGTCAGAGCTTGTGTAAGTGTGTGTGATGATTTGATGATACTCCATGTTACTGATGGTCTCTCAGCCTTGTGTAATCACTGTGTGTGATGAGGTTAGTAGATCCTGAGTAAGGTCAGAGCCTGTGTAAGTGTGTGTGAGGCTGTGATGGTACTCCATGTTACTGATGGTATCTCAGTCTTGTGTAGTCACTGCGTGTGATGAGGTTAGTAATTCCTGAGTAAGGTCAGAGCCTGTGTAAGTATGTGTGAGGCTGTGATGGTACTCCATGTTACTGATGGTATCTTTGTCTTGTTTAGTCACTGCGTGTGATGAGGTTAGTAATTCCTGAGTAAGGTCAGAGCCTGTGTAAGTGTGTGTGATGCTGTGATAGTACTCCATGTTACTGATGGTTTCTCAGTCTTGTGTAATCACTGTGTGTGACGAGGTTAGTAATTCCTGAGTAAGGTCAGAGCCTGTGTAAGTGTGTTTGAGGCTGTGATGGTACTCCATGTTACTGATGGGATCACAGTCTTGTGTAGTCACTGCGTGTGATGAGGTTAGTAATTCCTGAGTAAGGTCAGAGCTGTGTGTGAGGCTGTGATGGTACTCCATGTTACTAATGGTATCTCAGTCTTGTGTAATCACTGTGTGTGATGAAATTAGTAATCCCTGAGTAAGGTCAGAGCCTGTGTAAATGTGTGTGAGGCTGCGATGGTACTCCATGTTACTGATGGTATCTCAGTCTTGTGTAATCACTGTGTGTGATGAAGTTAGTAATTCCTGAGTAAGGTCAGGGCCTGTGTAAGTGTGTGTGAGGCTGTGATAGTACTCAATGTTACAGATGGTTTCTCAGTCTGTGTAATCACTGTGTGTGATGAGGTTAGTAATTCCTGAGCAAGGTCATAGCCTGTGTAAGTGTGTGTGAGGTTGTGATGGTACTCCATGTTACTGATGGTGTCTCAGCCTTGTGTAATCACAGCGTGTGATGAGGTTAGTAATTCCTGAGTAAGGTCAGAGCCTGTGTAAGTGTGTGTGAGGATGTGATGGTACTCCATGTTACTGATGGTTTCTCAGTCTTGTGTAATCACTGTGTGTGATGAGAATAGTAATTCCTGAGTAAGGTCAGAGCCTGTGTAAGTGTGTGTGAGGCTGCGATGGTACTCCATGTTACTGATGGTTTCTCAGTCTTGTGTAGTCACTGTGTGATTCCTGAGTAAGGTCAGAGTCTGTGTAAGTGTGTGTGAGGCTGTGATGGTACTCCATGTTACTGTTGGTCTCTCAGTCTTGTGTAGTCACTGTGTGTGATGAGGTTAGTAATTCCTGAGTAAGGTCAGAGCCTGTGTAAGTATGTGTGAGGCTGTGATGGTACTCCATGTTACTGACGGTGTCTCAGTCTTGTGTAGTCACTGTGTGTGATGAGGTTAGTAATTCCTGAGTAAGGTCAGAGCTGTGTAAGTGTGTGAAGCTGTGATGGTACTCCAAGTTACTGATGGAATCACAGTCTTGTGTAGTCACTGCGTGTGATGAGGTTAGTAATTCCTGAGTAAGGTCAGAGCTATGTGTGTGTGAGCCTGTGATGGTACTCCATGTTACTGATGGTATCTCAGTCTTGTGTAATCACTGTGTGTGATGAGGTTAGTAATTCCTGAGTAAGGTCAGAGCCTGTGTAAGTGTGTGTGAGGCTGTGATGGTACTCCATGTTACTGATGGTTTCTCAGTCTTGTGTAATCACTGTGTGTGATGAGGTTAGTATTCCTTAGTAAGGTCAGAGCCTGTGTAAGTGCGTGTGAGGCTGTGATGGTACTTCATGTTACTGATGGTTTCTCAGTCTTGTGTAATCACTGTGTGTGATGAGGTTAGTAATTCCTGAGTAAGGTCAGAGACTGTGTAAGTATGTGTGAGGCTGTACTAGTACTCCATGTTACTGATGGTTTCTCAGTCTTGTGTAATCACTGTGTGTGATGAGGTTAGTAATTCCTGAGTAAGGTCAGAGCTTGTGTAAGTGTGTGTGATGATTTGATGGTACTCCATGTTACTGATGGTCTCTCAGCCTTGTGTAATCACTGTGTGTGATGAGGTTAGTAAATCCTGAGTAAGGTCAGAGCCTGTGTAAGTGTGTGTGAGGCTGTGATGGTACTCCATGTTACTGATGGTATCTCAGTCTTGTGTAGTCACTGCGTGTGATGAGGTTAGTAATTCCTGAGTAAGGTCAGAGCCTGTGTAAGTGTGTGTGAGGCTGTGATGGTACTCCATGTTACTGATGGTATCTTTGTCTTGTGTAGTCACTGCGCGTGATGAGGTTAGTAATTCCTGAGTAAGGTCAGAGCCTGTGTAAGTGTGTGTGAGGCTGTGATAGTACTCCATGTTACTGATGGTTTCTCAGTCTTGTGTAATCACTGTGTGTGACGAGGTTAGTAATTCCTGAGTAAGGTCAGAGCCTGTGTAAGTGTGTTTGAGGCTGTGATGGTACTCCATGTTACTGATGGTATCACAGTCTTGTGTAGTCACTGCGTGTGATGAGGTTAGTAATTCCTGAGTAAGGTCAGAGCTGTGTGTGAGGCTGTGATGGTACTCCATGTTACTAATGGTATCTCAGTCTTGTGTAATCACTGTGTGTGATGAATTTAGTAATTCCTGAGTAAGGTCAGAGCCTGTGTAAGTGTGTGTGAGGCTGCGATGGTACTCCATGTTACTGATGGTATCTCAGTCTTGTGTAATCACTGTGTGTGATGAAGTTAGTAATTCCTGAGTAAGGTCAGAGCCTGTGTAAGTGTGTGTGAGGCTGTGATGGTACTCCATGTTACTGATGGTTTCTCAGTCTTGTGTAATCACTGCGTGTGATGAGGTTAGTAATTCCTGAGTAAGGTCAGGGCCTGTGTAAGTGTGTGTGAAGCTGTGATAGTACTCAATGTTACAGATGGTTTCTCAGTCTGTGTAATCACTGTGTGTGATGAGTTTAGTAATTCCTGAGCAAGGTCATAGCCTGTGTAAGTGTGTGTGAGGTTGTGATGGTACTCCATGTTACTGATGCTGTCTCAGTCTTGTGTAATCACAGCGTGTGATGAGGTTAGTAATTCCTGAGTAAGGTCAGAGCCAGTGTAAGTGTGTGTGAGGATGTGATGGTACTCCATGTTACTGATGGTATCACAGTCTTGTGTAGTCACTGCGTGTGATGAGGTTAGTAATTCCTGAGTAAGGTCAGAGCTGTGTGTGAGGCTGTGATGGTACTCCATGTTACTAATGGTATCTCAGTCTTGTGTAATCACTGTGTGTGATGAATTTAGTAATTCCTGAGTAAGGTCAGAGCCTGTGTAAGTGTGTGTGAGGCTGCGATGGTACTCCATGTTACTGATGGTATCTCAGTCTTGTGTAATCACTGTGTGTGATGAGGTTAGTAATTCCTGAGTAAGATCAGGGCCTGTGTAAGTGTGTGTGAAGCTGTGATAGTACTCAATGTTACAGATGGTTTCTCAGTCTGTGTAATCACTGTGTGTGATGAGTTTAGTAATTCCTGAGCAAGGTCATAGCCTGTGTAAGTGTGTGTGAGGTTGTGATGGTACTCCATGTTACTGATGCTGTCTCAGTCTTGTGTAATCACAGCGTGTGATGAGGTTAGTAATTCCTGAGTAAGGTCAGAGCCAGTGTAAGTGTGTGTGAGGATGTGATGGTACTCCATGTTACTGATGGTTTCTCAGTCTGGTGTAATCACTGTGTGTGATGAGGTTAGTAATTCCTGAGTAAGGTCAGAGCCTGTGTAAGTGTGTGTGAGGCTGTGATGGTACTCCATGTTACTGATGGTTTCTCATTCTTGTGTAGACACTGCGTGTGATGAGGTTAGTAATTCCTTAGTAAGGTCAGAGCTGCATAAGTGTGTGTGAGGCTGTGATGGTACTCCATGTTACAGATGGTATCTCAGTCTTGTGTAATCACTGTGTGTGATGAGGTTAGAAATTCCTGAGTAAGGTCAGAGCCTGTGTAAGTGTGTGTGAGGCTGCGATGGTACTCCATGTTACTGATGGTTTCTCAGTCTTGTGTAGTCACTGTGTGATTCCTGAGTAAGGTCAGAGTCTGTGTAAGTGTGTGTGAGGCTGTGATGGTACTCCATGTTACTGTTGGTCTCTCAGTCTTGTGTAGTCACTGTGCGTGATGAGGTTAGTAATTCCTGAGAAAGGTCAGAGCCTGTGTAAGTATGTGTGAGGCTGTGATGGTACTCCATGTTACTGACGGTGTCTCAGTCTTGTGTAGTCACTGTGTGTGATGAGGTTTGTAATTCCTGAGTAAGGTCAGAGCTGTGTAAGTGTGTGAAGCTGTGATGGTACTCCATGTTACTGATGGAATCACAGTCTTGTGTAGTCACTGCGTGTGGTGAGGTTAGTAATTCCTGAGTAAGGTCAGAGCCTGTGTAAGTGTGTGTGAGGCTGTAATGGGACTCCATGTTACTGATGGTTTCTCAGTCTTGTGTAATCACTGTGTGTGATGAGGTTAGTATTCCTGAGTAAGGTCAGAGCCTGTGTAAGTATGTGTGAGGCTGTAATAGTTCTCCATGTTACTGATGGTTTCTCAGTCTTGTGTAATCACGGCGTGTGATGAGGTTAGTAATTCCTGAGTAAGGTCAGAGCTATGTGTGTGTGAGGCTGTGATGGTACTCCATGTTACTGATGGTATCTCAGTCTTGTGTAATCACTGTGTGTGATGAGTTTTGTAATTCCTGAGTAAATTCAGAGCCTCTGTAAGTGTGTGTGAGGCTGTGATGGTACTCCATGTTACTGATGGTATCTCAGTCTTGTGTAATCACTGTGTGTGATGAGGTTAGTAATTCCTGAGTAAGATCAGACGCTGTGTACATGTGTGTGAGGCTGTGATGGTGCTCCATGTTACTGATGGTATCTCAGTCTTGTTTAGTCACTGGGTGTGATGAAGTTAGTAATTCCTGCGTAAGGTCAGAGTTTGTGTAAGTGTGCGAGAGGCTGTGATGGTACTCCATGTTACTGATGGTATCTCTGTCTTCTGTAATCACTGTGTGTGATGAGGTTAGTAATTCCTGAGTAAGGTCAGAGCCTGTGTAAGTGTGTGTGAGGATGCGATGGTAGTCCAAGTTACTGATGATATCTCAGTCTTGTGTAATCACTGTGTGATGAGGTTATTGATTCCTGATTAAGGTCAGAGCCTGTGTAAGTGTGTGTGAGGCTGTGATGGTACTCCATGTTACTGATGGTATCTAAGTCTTGTGTAATCACTGCGTGTGATGAGGTTTGTAATTCCTGAGTAAGGTCAGAGCCTGTGTAAGTGTGTCTGAGGCTGTGATGGTGCTCCATGTAACTGATGGTTTCTCAGTCTTGTGTAGTCACTGCGTGTGATGAGGTTAGTAATTCATGAGTAAGGTCAGAGCCTGTATAAGTGTGTCTGAGGATGTGATGGTACTCCATGTTACTGATGGTCTCTCAGCATTGTGTAATCACTGTGTGATGAGATTAGTAATTCCTGAGTAAGGTCAGAGCATGTGTAAGTGTGTGTGAGGCTGTGATGGTACTCCATGTTACTAATGGTATCTCACTTTTGTGTAATCACTGTGTGTGATGAGGTTTGTAATTCCTGAGTAAGGTCAGAGCCTGTGTAAGTGTGTGTGAGGCTGTGATGGTGCTCCATGTTACTGATGGTATCTCAGTCTTGTGTAGTCACTGTGTGTGATGAGGTTAGTAATTCCTGAGTAAGGTCAGAGCCAGTGTAAGTGTGTGTGAGGCTGTGATGGTACTCCATGCTACTGATAATTTCTCAGTATTGTGTAATCACTGTGTTTGATAAGGTTAGTAATTCATGAGTATGGTCAGAGCTTGTGTAAGTGTGTGTGATGATTTGATGGTACTCCATGTTACTGATGGTCTCTCAGCCTTGTGTAATCACTGTGTGTGATGAGGTTAGTAAATCCTGAGTAAGGTCAGAGCCTGTGTAAGTGTGTGTGAGGCTGTGATGGTACTCCATGTTACTGATGGTATCTCAGTCTTGTGTAATCACTGTGTGTGATGAGGTTAGTAATTCCTGAGTAAGGTCAGAGCCTGTGTAAGTGTGTGTGAGGCTGTGATGGTACTCCATGTTACTGACGGCTTCTCAGTCTTGTGTAGTCACTGCGTGTGATGAGGTTAGTAATTCATGAGTAAGGTCAGAACCTGTGTAAGTACGTGTGAGGCTGTGATGGTACTCCATGTTACTGATGGTTTCTCATTCTTGTGTAGACACTGCGTGTGATGAGGTTAGTAATTCCTTAGTAAGGTCAGAGCTGCGTAAGTGTGTGTGAGGCTGTGATAGTACTCCATGTTCCTGATGGTATCTCAGTCTTGTGTAATCACTGTGTGTGATGAGGTTAGTAATTCCTGAGTAAGGTCAGAGCCTGTGTAAGTGTGTTTGAGGCTGTGATGGTACTCCATCTTACTGATGGTATCACAGTCTTGTGTAGTCACTGCGTGTGATGAGGTTAGTAATTCCTGAGTAAGGTCAGAGCTGTGTATGAGGCTGTGATGGTACTCAATGTTACTAATGGTATCTCAGTCTTGTGTAATCACTGTGTGTGATGAATTTCGTAATTCCTGAGTAAGGTCAGAGCCTGTGTAAGTGTGTGTGAGGCTGTGATGGTACTCCATGTTACTGATGGTATCTCAGTCTTGTGTAGTCACTGCGTGTGATGAGGTTAGTAATTCCTGAGTAAGGTCAGAGCCTGTGTAAGTGTGTGTGAGGCTGTGATGGTACTCCATGTTACTGATGGTATCTTTGTCTTGTGTAGTCACTGCGCGTGATGAGGTTAGTAATTCCTGAGTAAGGTCAGAGCCTGTGTAAGTGTGTGTGAGGCTGTGATAGTACTCCATGTTACTGATGGTTTCTCAGTCTTGTGTAATCACTGTGTGTGACGAGGTTAGTAATTCCTGAGTAAGGTCAGAGCCTGTGTAAGTGTGTTTGAGGCTGTGATGGTACTCCATGTTACTGATGGTATCACAGTCTTGTGTAGTCACTGCGTGTGATGAGGTTAGTAATTCCTGAGTAAGGTCAGAGCTGTGTGTGAGGCTGTGATGGTACTCCATGTTACTAATGGTATCTCAGTCTTGTGTAATCACTGTGTGTGATGAATTTAGTAATTCCTGATTAAGGTCAGAGCCTGTGTAAGTGTGTGTGAGGCTGCGATGGTACTCCATGTTACTGATGGTATCTCAGTCTTGTGTAATCACTGTGTGTGATGAAGTTAGTAATTCCTGAGTAAGGTCAGAGCCTGTGTAAGTGTGTGTGAGGCTGTGATGGTACTCCATGTTACTGATGGTTTCTCAGTCTTGTGTAATCACTGCGTGTGATGAGGTTAGTAATTCCTGAGTAAGGTCAGGGCCTGTGTAAGTGTGTGTGAAGCTGTGATAGTACTCAATGTTACAGATGGTTTCTCAGTCTGTGTAATCACTGTGTGTGATGAGTTTAGTAATTCCTGAGCAAGGTCATAGCCTGTGTAAGTGTGTGTGAGGTTGTGATGGTACTCCATGTTACTGATGCTGTCTCAGTCTTGTGTAATCACAGCGTGTGATGAGGTTAGTAATTCCTGAGTAAGGTCAGAGCCAGTGTAAGTGTGTGTGAGGATGTGATGGTACTCCATGTTACTGATGGTATCACAGTCTTGTGTAGTCACTGCGTGTGATGAGGTTAGTAATTCCTGAGTAAGGTCAGAGCTGTGTGTGAGGCTGTGATGGTACTCCATGTTACTAATGGTATCTCAGTCTTGTGTAATCACTGTGTGTGATGAATTTAGTAATTCCTGAGTAAGGTCAGAGCCTGTGTAAGTGTGTGTGAGGCTGCGATGGTACTCCATGTTACTGATGGTATCTCAGTCTTGTGTAATCACTGTGTGTGATGAGGTTAGTAATTCCTGAGTAAGGTCAGGGCCTGTGTAAGTGTGTGTGAAGCTGTGATAGTACTCAATGTTACAGATGGTTTCTCAGTCTGTGTAATCACTGTGTGTGATGAGTTTAGTAATTCCTGAGCAAGGTCATAGCCTGTGTAAGTGTGTGTGAGGTTGTGATGGTACTCCATGTTACTGATGCTGTCTCAGTCTTGTGTAATCACAGCGTGTGATGAGGTTAGTAATTCCTGAGTAAGGTCAGAGCCAGTGTAAGTGTGTGTGAGGATGTGATGGTACTCCATGTTACTGATGGTTTCTCAGTCTGGTGTAATCACTGTGTGTGATGAGGTTAGTAATTCCTGAGTAAGGTCAGAGCCTGTGTAAGTGTGTGTGAGGCTGTGATGGTACTCCATGTTACTGATGGTTTCTCATTCTTGTGTAGACACTGCGTGTGATGAGGTTAGTAATTCCTTAGTAAGGTCAGAGCTGCATAAGTGTGTGTGAGGCTGTGATGGTACTCCATGTTACAGATGGTATCTCAGTCTTGTGTAATCACTGTGTGTGATGAGGTTAGTAATTCCTGAGTAAGGTCAGAGCCTGTGTAAGTGTGTGTGAGGCTGCGATGGTACTCCATGTTACTGATGGTTTCTCAGTCTTGTGTAGTCACTGTGTGATTCCTGAGTAAGGTCAGAGTCTGTGTAAGTGTGTGTGAGGCTGTGATGGTACTCCATGTTACTGTTGGTCTCTCAGTCTTGTGTAGTCACTGTGCGTGATGAGGTTAGTAATTCCTGAGAAAGGTCAGAGCCTGTGTAAGTATGTGTGAGGCTGTGATGGTACTCCATGTTACTGACGGTGTCTCAGTCTTGTGTAGTCACTGTGTGTGATGAGGTTAGTAATTCCTGAGTAAGGTCAGAGCTGTGTAAGTGTGTGAAGCTGTGATGGTACTCCATGTTACTGATGGAATCACAGTCTTGTGTAGTCACTGCGTGTGATGAGGTTAGAAATTCCTGAGTAAGGTCAGAGCTATGTGTGTGTGAGGCTGTGATGGTACTCCATGTTTCTGATGGTATCTCAGTCTTGTGTAATCACTGCGTGTGATGAGGTTAGTAATTCCTGAGTAAGGTCAGAGCCTGTGTAAGTGTGTGTGAGGCTGTAATGGGACTCCATGTTACTGATGGTTTCTCAGTCTTGTGTAATCACTGTGTGTGATGAGGTTAGTATTCCTGAGTAAGGTCAGAGCCTGTGTAAGTATGTGTGAGGCTGTAATAGTTCTCCATGTTACTGATGGTTTCTCAGTCTTGTGTAATCATGGCGTGTGATGAGGTTAGTAATTCCTGAGTAAGGTCAGAGCTATGTGTGTGTGAGGCTGTGATGGTACTCCATGTTACTGATGGTATCTCAGTCTTGTGTAATCACTGTGTGTGATGAGGTTTGTAATTCCTGAGTAAATTCAGAGCCTCTGTAAGTGTGTGTGAGGCTGTGATGGTACTCCATGTTACTGATGGTATCTCAGTCTTGTGTAATCACTGTGTGTGATGAGGTTAGTAATTCCTGAGTAAGATCAGACGCTGTGTACATGTGTGTGAGGCTGTGATGGTGCTCCATGTTACTGATGGTATCTCAGTCTTGTTTAGTCACTGGGTGTGATGAAGTTAGTAATTCCTGCGTAAGGTCAGAGTTTGTGTAAGTGTGCTTGAGGCTGTGATGGTACTCCATGTTACTGATGGTATCTCTGTCTTCTGTAATCACTGTGTGTGATGAGGTTAGTAATTCCTGAGTAAGGTCAGAGCCTGTGTAAGTGTGTGTGAGGATGCGATGGTAGTCCATGTTACTGATGGTATCTAAGTCTTGTGTAATCACTGCGTGTGATGAGGTTTGTAATTCCTGAGTAAGGTCAGAGCCTGTGTAAGTGTGTCTGAGGCTGTGATGGTGCTCCATGTAACTGATGGTTTCTCAGTCTTGTGTAGTCACTGTGTGTGATGAGGTTAGTAATTCATGAGTAAGGTCAGAGCCTGTATAAGTGTGTCTGAGGATGTGATGGTACTCCATGTTACTGATGGTCTCTCAGCATTGTGTAATCACTGTGTGATGAGATTAGTAATTCCTGAGTAAGGTCAGAGCATGTGTAAGTGTGTGTGAGGCTGTGATGGTACTCCATGTTACTAATGGTATCTCACTTTTGTGTAATCACTGTGTGTGATGAGGTTTGTAATTCCTGAGTAAGGTCAGAGCCTGTGTAAGTGTGTGTGAGGCTGTGATGGTGCTCCATGTTACTGATGGTATCTCAGTCTTGTGTAGTCACTGTGTGTGATGAGGTTAGTAATTCCTGAGTAAGGTCAGAGCCAGTGTAAGTGTGTGTGAGGCTGTGATGGTACTCCATGCTACTGATAATTTCTCAGTATTGTGTAATCACTGTGTTTGATAAGGTTAGTAATTCATGAGTATGGTCAGAGCTTGTGTAAGTGTGTGTGATGATTTGATGGTACTCCATGTTACTGATGGTCTCTCAGCCTTGTGTAATCACTGTGTGTGATGAGGTTAGTAAATCCTGAGTAAGGTCAGAGCCAGTGTAAGTGTGTGTGAGGCTGTGATGGTACTCCATGTTACTGATGGTATCTCAGTCTTGTGTAATCACTGTGTGTGATGAGGTTAGTAATTCCTGAGTAAGGTCAGAGCCTGTGTAAGTGTGTGTGAGGCTGTGATGGTACTCCATGTTACTGACGGCTTCTCAGTCTTGTGTAGTCACTGCGTGTGATGAGGTTAGTAATTCATGAGTAAGGTCAGAACCTGTGAAAGTACGTGTGAGGCTGTGATGGTACTCCATGTTACTGATGGTTTCTCATTCTTGTGTAGACACTGCGTGTGATGAGGTTAGTAATTCCTTAGTAAGGTCAGAGCTGCGTAAGTGTGTGTGAGGCTGTGATAGTACTCCATGTTCCTGATGGTATCTCAGTCTTGTGTAATCACTGTGTGTGATGAGGTTAGTAATTCCTGAGTAAGGTCAGAGCCTGTGTAAGTGTGTTTGAGGCTGTGATGGTACTCCATCTTACTGATGGTATCACAGTCTTGTGTAGTCACTGCGTGTGATGAGGTTAGTAATTCCTGAGTAAGGTCAGAGCTGTGTATGAGGCTGTGATGGTACTCAATGTTACTAATGGTATCTCAGTCTTGTGTAATCACTGTGTGTGATGAATTTCGTAATTCCTGAGTAAGGTCAGAGCCTGTGTAAGTGTGTGTGAGGCTGCGATGGTACTCCATGTTACTGATGGTATCTCAGTCTTGTATAATCACTGTGTGTGATGAAGTTAGTAATTCCTGAGTAAGTTCAGAGCCTGTGTAAGTGTGTGTGAGACTGTGATGGTACTCCATGTTACTGATGGTTTCTCAGTCTTGTGTAATCACTGCGTGTGATGAGGTTAGTAATTCCTGAGTAAGGTCAGGGCCTGTGTAAGTGTGTGTGAGGCTGTGATAGTTCTCAATGTTACAGATGGTTTCTCAGTCTGTGTAATCACTGTGTGTGATGAGGTTAGTAATTCCTGAGCAAGGTCATAGCCTGTGTAAGTGTGTGTGAGGTTGTGATGGTACTCCAAGTTACTGATGGTGTCTCAGTCTTGTGTAATCACAGTGTGTGATGAGGTTAGTAATTCCTGAGTAAGGTCAGAGCCAGTGTAAGTGTGTGTGAGGATGTGATGGTACTCCATGTTACTGATGGTTTCTCAGTCTTGTGTAATCACTGTGTGTGATGAGGTTAGTAATTCCTGAGTAAGGTCAGAGCCTGTGTAAGTGTGTGTGAGGCTGTGATGGTACTCCATGTTACTGATGGTTTCTCATTCTTGTGTAGACACTGCGTGTGATGAGGTTAGTAATTCCTTAGTAAGGTCAGAGCTGCGTAAGTGTGTGTGAGGCTGTGATGGTACTCCATGTTACTGATGGTATCTCAGTCTTGTGTAATCACTGTGTGTGATGAGGTTAGTAATTTCTGGGTAAGGTCAGAGCCTATGTAAGTGTGTCTGAGGCTGCGATGGTACTCCATGTTACTGATGGTGTCTCAGTCTTGTGTAGTCACTGTGTGATTCCTGAGTAAGGTCAGAGTCTGTGTAAGTGTATGTGAGGCTGTGATGGTACTCCATGTTACTGTTGGTCTCTCAGTCTTGTGTAGTCACTGTGCGTGATGAGGTTAGTAATTCCTGAGTAAGGTCAGAGCCTGTGTAAGTATGTGTGAGGCTGTGATGGTACTCCATGTTACTGATGGTGTCTCAGTCTAGTGTAGTCACTGTGTGTGATGACGTTAGTAATTCCTGAGTAAGGTCAGAGCTGTGTAAGTGTGTGAAGCTGTGATGGTACTCCATGTTACTGATGGAATCACAGTCTTGTGATTCCACTGCGTGTGATGAGGTTAGTAATTCCTGAGTAAGGTCAGAGCTATGTGTGTGTGAGGCTGTGATGGTACTCCATGTTACTGATGGTATCTCAGTCTTGTGTAATCACTGCGTGTGATGAGGTTAGTAATTCCTGAGTAAGGTCAGAGCCAGTGTAAGTGTGTGTGAGGCTGTGATGGTACTTCATGTTACTGATGGTTTCTCAGTCTTGTGTAATCACTGTGTGATGAGGTTAGTAATTCCTGAGAAAGGTCAGAGCCTGTGTAAGTACGTGTGAGGCTGTGATGGTACTCCATGTTATTGATGGTTTTTCAGTCTTGTGTAATCACGGCGTGTGATGAGGTTAGAAATTCCTGAGTAAGGTCAGAGCTATGTGTGTGTGAGGCTGTGATGGTACTCCATGTTACTGATGGTATCTCAGTCTTGTGTAATCACTGTGTGTGATGAGGTTTGTAATTCCTGAGTAAAGTCAGAGCATGTGTAAGTGTGTGTGAGGCTGTGATGGTGCTCCATGTTACTGATGGTATCTCAATCTTGTGTAATCACTGTGTGTGATGAGGTTAGCAATTCCTGAGTAAGATCAGATGCTGTGTATGTGTGTGTGAGGCTGAGATGGCACTCCATGTTACTGATGGTATCTCAAGCTTGTTTAGTCACTAGGTGTGATGAAGTTAGTAATTCCTGCGTAAGGTCAGAGTTTGTGTAAGTGTGCATGAGGCTGTGATGGTACTCCATGTTACTGATGGTATCTCAGTCTTGTGTAATCACTGCGTGTGATGAGGTTAGTAATTCCTGAGTAAGGTCAGAGCCTGTGTAAGTGTGTGTGAGGCTGTGATGGTTCTCCATGTTACTGATGGTATCTCAGTCTTGTGTAGTCACTGCGTGTTATGAGATTAGTAATTCCTGAGTAAGGTCAGAGCTATGTGTGTGTGAGGCTGTGATGGTACTCCATGTTACTGATGGTATCTCAGTCTTGTGTAGTGACTGCGTGTGATGAGGTTAGTAATTCCTGAGTAAGGTCAGAGCCTGTGTAAGTGTGTGTGAGGCTGTGATGGTACTCCACGTTACTGATGGTTTCTCAGTCTTGTGTAGTCACTGTGTGTGATGAGGTTAGTAATTCCTGAGTAAGGTCAGAACCTGTGTGTGTGTGAGGCTGTGATGGTACTCCATGTTACTGACGGCTTCTCAGTCTTGTGTAGTCACTGCGTGTGATGAGGTTAGTAATTCATGAGTAAGGTCAGAACCTGTGTAAGTGTGTGTGAGGCTGTGATGGTACTCCATGTTACTGATGGTATCTCAGTCTTGTGAAGCCACTGCGTGTGATGAGGGTAGTAATTCCTGAGTAAGGTCAAAGCCTGTGTAAGTTTGTGTGAGGCTGTGATAGTACTCTATGTTACTGATGGTATCTCAGTCTTGTGTAGTCACTGCGTGTGATGAGGTTAGTAATTCCTAAGTAAGGTCAGAGCTATGTGTGTGTGGGGCTGTGATGGTACTCCATGTTACTGATGGTATCTCAGTCTTGTGTAGTGACAGCGTGTGATGAGGTTAGTAATTCCTGAGTAAGGTCAGAGCCTGTGTAAGTGTGTTTGAGTCTGTAATGGTACTCCATGTTACTGATGGTATCACAGTCTTGTGTAGTCACTGCGTGTGAGGAGGTTAGTAATTCCTGAGTAAGGTCAGAGCCTGTGTAAGTGTGTGTGAGGATATGATGGTAGTCCATGTTACTGATAGTGTCTTAGTCTTGTGTAATCACTGCGTGTGATGAGGTTAGTAATTCCTGAGTAAGGTCAGAGCTGTGTGTGAGGCTGTGATGGTACTCCATGTTACTAATGGTATCTCAGTCTTGTGTAATCACTGTGTGTGATGAATTTAGTAATTCCTGAGTAAGGTCAGAGCCTGTGTAAGTGTGTGTGAGGTTGTGATGGTACTCCATGTTACTGATGCTGTCTCAGTCTTGTGTAATCACAGCGTGTGATGAGGTTAGTAATTCCTGAGTAAGGTCAGAGCCAGTGTAAGTGTGTGTGAGGATGTGATGGTACTCCATGTTACTGATGGTTTCTCAGTCTGGTGTAATCACTGTGTGTGATGAGGTTAGTAATTCCTGAGTAAGGTCAGAGCCTGTGTAAGTGTGTGTGAGGCTGTGATGGTACTCCATGTTACTGATGGTTTCTCATTCTTGTGTAGACACTGCGTGTGATGAGGTTAGTAATTCCTTAGTAAGGTCAGAGCTGCATAAGTGTGTGTGAGGCTGTGATGGTACTCCATGTTACAGATGGTATCTCAGTCTTGTGTAATCACTGTGTGTGATGAGGTTAGTAATTCCTGAGTAAGGTCAGAGCCTGTGTAAGTGTGTGTGAGGCTGCGATGGTACTCCATGTTACTGATGGTTTCTCAGTCTTGTGTAGTCACTGTGTGATTCCTGAGTAAGGTCAGAGTCTGTGTAAGTGTGTGTGAGGCTGTGATGGTACTCCATGTTACTGTTGGTCTCTCAGTCTTGTGTAGTCACTGTGCGTGATGAGGTTAGTAATTCCTGAGAAAGGTCAGAGCCTGTGTAAGTATGTGTGAGGCTGTGATGGTACTCCATGTTACTGACGGTGTCTCAGTCTTGTGTAGTCACTGTGTGTGATGAGGTTAGTAATTCCTGAGTAAGGTCAGAGCTGTGTAAGTGTGTGAAGCTGTGATGGTACTCCATGTTACTGATGGAATCACAGTCTTGTGTAGTCACTGCGTGTGATGAGGTTAGAAATTCCTGAGTAAGGTCAGAGCTATGTGTGTGTGAGGCTGTGATGGTACTCCATGTTTCTGATGGTATCTCAGTCTTGTGTAATCACTGCGTGTGATGAGGTTAGTAATTCCTGAGTAAGGTCAGAGCCTGTGTAAGTGTGTGTGAGGCTGTAATGGGACTCCATGTTACTGATGGTTTCTCAGTCTTGTGTAATCACTGTGTGTGATGAGGTTAGTATTCCTGAGTAAGGTCAGAGCCTGTGTAAGTATGTGTGAGGCTGTAATAGTTCTCCATGTTACTGATGGTTTCTCAGTCTTGTGTAATCACGGCGTGTGATGAGGTTAGTAATTCCTGAGTAAGGTCAGAGCTATGTGTGTGTGAGGCTGTGATGGTACTCCATGTTACTGATGGTATCTCAGTCTTGTGTAATCACTGTGTGTGATGAGGTTTGTAATTCCTGAGTAAATTCAGAGCCTCTGTAAGTGTGTGTGAGGCTGTGATGGTACTCCATGTTACTGATGGTATCTCAGTCTTGTGTAATCACTGTGTGTGATGAGGTTAGTAATTCCTGAGTAAGATCAGACGCTGTGTACATGTGTGTGAGGCTGTGATGGTGCTCCATGTTACTGATGGTATCTCAGTCTTGTTTAGTCACTGGGTGTGATGAAGTTAGTAATTCCTGCGTAAGGTCAGAGTTTGTGTAAGTGTGCGTGAGGCTGTGATGGTACTCCATGTTACTGATGGTATCTCTGTCTTCTGTAATCACTGTGTGTGATGAGGTTAGTAATTCCTGAGTAAGGTCAGAGCCTGTGTAAGTGTGTGTGAGGATGCGATGGTAGTCCATGTTACTGATGATATCTCAGTCTTGTGTAATCACTGTGTGATGAGGTTATTGATTCCTGATTAAGGTCAGAGCCTGTGTAAGTGTGTGTGAGGCTGTGATGGTACTCCATGTTACTGATGGTATCTAAGTCTTGTGTAATCACTGCGTGTGATGAGGTTTGTAATTCCTGAGTAAGGTCAGAGCCTGTGTAAGTGTGTCTGAGGCTGTGATGGTGCTCCATGTAACTGATGGTTTCTCAGTCTTGTGTAGTCACTGTGTGTGATGAGGTTAGTAATTCATGAGTAAGGTCAGAGCCTGTATAAGTGTGTCTGAGGATGTGATGGTACTCCATGTTACTGATGGTCTCTCAGCATGGTGTAATCACTGTGTGATGAGATTAGTAATTCCTGAGTAAGGTCAGAGCATGTGTAAGTGTGTGTGAGGCTGTGATGGTACTCCATGTTACTAATGGTATCTCACTTTTGTGTAATCACTGTGTGTGATGAGGTTTGTAATTCCTGAGTAAGGTCAGAGCCTGTGTAAGTGTGTGTGAGGCTGTGATGGTGCTCCATGTTACTGATGGTATCTCAGTCTTGTGTAGTCACTGTGTGTGATGAGGTTAGTAATTCCTGAGTAAGGTCAGAGCCAGTGTAAGTGTGTGTGAGGCTGTGATGGTACTCCATGCTACTGATAATTTCTCAGTATTGTGTAATCACTGTGTTTGATAAGGTTAGTAATTCATGAGTATGGTCAGAGCTTGTGTAAGTGTGTGTGATGATTTGATGGTACTCCATGTTACTGATGGTCTCTCAGCCTTGTGTAATCACTGTGTGTGATGAGGTTAGTAAATCCTGAGTAAGGTCAGAGCCAGTGTAAGTGTGTGTGAGGCTGTGATGGTACTCCATGTTACTGATGGTATCTCAGTCTTGTGTAATCACTGTGTGTGATGAGGTTAGTAATTCCTGAGAAAGGTCAGAGCCTGTGTAAGTGTGTGTGAGGCTGTGATGGTACTCCATGTTACTGACGGCTTCTCAGTCTTGTGTAGTCACTGCGTGTGATGAGGTTAGTAATTCATGAGTAAGGTCAGAACCTGTGAAAGTACGTGTGAGGCTGTGATGGTACTCCATGTTACTGATGGTTTCTCATTCTTGTGTAGACACTGCGTGTGATGAGGTTAGTAATTCCTTAGTAAGGTCAGAGCTGCGTAAGTGTGTGTGAGGCTGTGATAGTACTCCATGTTCCTGATGGTATCTCAGTCTTGTGTAATCACTGTGTGTGATGAGGTTAGTAATTCCTGAGTAAGGTCAGAGCCTGTGTAAGTGTGTTTGAGGCTGTGATGGTACTCCATCTTACTGATGGTATCACAGTCTTGTGTAGTCACTGCGTGTGATGAGGTTAGTAATTCCTGAGTAAGGTCAGAGCTGTGTATGAGGCTGTGATGGTACTCAATGTTACTAATGGTATCTCAGTCTTGTGTAATCACTGTGTGTGATGAATTTCGTAATTCCTGAGTAAGGTCAGAGCCTGTGTAAGTGTGTGTGAGGCTGCGATGGTACTCCATGTTACTGATGGTATCTCAGTCTTGTATAATCACTGTGTGTGATGAAGTTAGTAATTCCTGAGTAAGTTCAGAGCCTGTGTAAGTGTGTGTGAGACTGTGATGGTACTCCATGTTACTGATGGTTTCTCAGTCTTGTGTAATCACTGCGTGTGATGAGGTTAGTAATTCCTGAGTAAGGTCAGGGCCTGTGTAAGTGTGTGTGAGGCTGTGATAGTTCTCAATGTTACAGATGGTTTCTCAGTCTGTGTAATCACTGTGTGTGATGAGGTTAGTAATTCCTGAGCAAGGTCATAGCCTGTGTAAGTGTGTGTGAGGTTGTGATGGTACTCCAAGTTACTGATGGTGTCTCAGTCTTGTGTAATCACAGTGTGTGATGAGGTTAGTAATTCCTGAGTAAGGTCAGAGCCAGTGTAAGTGTGTGTGAGGATGTGATGGTACTCCATGTTACTGATGGTTTCTCAGTCTTGTGTAATCACTGTGTGTGATGAGGTTAGTAATTCCTGAGTAAGGTCAGAGCCTGTGTAAGTGTGTGTGAGGCTGTGATGGTACTCCATGTTACTGATGGTTTCTCATTCTTGTGTAGACACTGCGTGTGATGAGGTTAGTAATTCCTTAGTAAGGTCAGAGCTGCGTAAGTGTGTGTGAGGCTGTGATGGTACTCCATGTTACTGATGGTATCTCAGTCTTGTGTAATCACTGTGTGTGATGAGGTTAGTAATTCCTGGGTAAGGTCAGAGCCTGTGTAAGTGTGTCTGAGGCTGCGATGGTACTCCATGTTACTGATGGTGTCTCAGTCTTGTGTAGTCACTGTGTGATTCCTGAGTAAGGTCAGAGTCTGTGTAAGTGTATGTGAGGCTGTGATGGTACTCCATGTTACTGTTGGTCTCACAGTCTTGTGTAGTCACTGTGCGTGATGAGGTTAGTAATTCCTGAGTAAGGTCAGAGCCTGTGTAAGTATGTGTGAGGCTGTGATGGTACTCCATGTTACTGATGGTGTCTCAGTCTAGTGTAGTCACTGTGTGTGATGACGTTAGTAATTCCTGAGTAAGGTCAGAGCTGTGTAAGTGTGTGAAGCTGTGATGGTACTCCATGTTACTGATGGAATCACAGTCTTGTGATTCCACTGCGTGTGATGAGGTTAGTAATTCCTGAGTAAGGTCAGAGCTATGTGTGTGTGAGGCTGTGATGGTACTCCATGTTACTGATGGTATCTCAGTCTTGTGTAATCACTGCGTGTGATGAGGTTAGTAATTCCTGAGTAAGGTCAGAGCCAGTGTAAGTGTGTGTGAGGCTGTGATGGTACTTCATGTTACTGATGGTTTCTCAGTCTTGTGTAATCACTGTGTGATGAGGTTAGTAATTCCTGAGAAAGGTCAGAGCCTGTGTAAGTACGTGTGAGGCTGTGATGGTACTCCATGTTACTGATGGTTTTTCAGTCTTGTGTAATCACGGCGTGTGATGAGGTTAGAAATTCCTGAGTAAGGTCAGAGCTATGTGTGTGTGAGGCTGTGATGGTACTCCATGTTACTGATGGTATCTCAGTCTTGTGTAATCACTGTGTGTGATGAGGTTTGTAATTCCTGAGTAAAGTCAGAGCATGTGTAAGTGTGTGTGAGGCTGTGATGGTGCTCCATGTTACTGATGGTATCTCAATCTTGTGTAATCACTGTGTGTGATGAGGTTAGCAATTCCTGAGTAAGATCAGATGCTGTGTATGTGTGTGTGAGGCTGAGATGGCACTCCATGTTACTGATGGTATCTCAAGCTTGTTTAGTCACTAGGTGTGATGAAGTTAGTAATTCCTGCGTAAGGTCAGAGTTTGAGTAAGTGTGCATGAGGCTGTGATGGTACTCCATGTTACTGATGGTATCTCAGTCTTGTGTAATCACTGCGTGTGATGAGGTTAGTAATTCCTGAGTAAGGTCAGAGCCTGTGTAAGTGTGTGTGAGGCTGTGATGGTTCTCCATGTTACTGATGGTATCTCAGTCTTGTGTAGTCACTGCGTGTTATGAGATTAGTAATTCCTGAGTAAGGTCAGAGCTATGTGTGTGTGAGGCTGTGATGGTACTCCATGTTACTGATGGTATCTCAGTCTTGTGTAGTGACTGCGTGTGATGAGGTTAGTAATTCCTGAGTAAGGTCAGAGCCTGTGTAAGTGTGTGTGAGGCTGTGATGGTACTCCACGTTACTGATGGTTTCTCAGTCTTGTGTAGTCACTGTGTGTGATGAGGTTAGTAATTCCTGAGTAAGGTCAGAACCTGTGTGTGTGTGAGGCTGTGATGGTACTCCATGTTACTGACGGCTTCTCAGTCTTGTGTAGTCACTGCGTGTGATGAGGTTAGTAATTCATGAGTAAGGTCAGAACCTGTGTAAGTGTGTGTGAGGCTGTGATGGTACTCCATGTTACTGATGGTATCTCAGTCTTGTGAAGTCACTGCGTGTGATGAGGGTAGTAATTCCTGAGTAAGGTCAAAGCCTGTGTAAGTGTGTGTGAGGCTGTGATAGTACTCTATGTTACTGATGGTATCTCAGTCTTGTGTAGTCACTGCGTGTGATGAGGTTAGTAATTCCTAAGTAAGGTCAGAGCTATGTGTGTGTGGGGCTGTGATGGTACTCCATGTTACTGATGGTATCTCAGTCTTGTGTAGTGACAGCGTGTGATGAGGTTAGTAATTCCTGAGTAAGGTCAGAGCCTGTGTAAGTGTGTTTGAGTCTGTAATGGTACTCCATGTTACTGATGGTATCACAGTCTTGTGTAGTCACTGCGTGTGAGGAGGTTAGTAATTCCTGAGTAAGGTCAGAGCCTGTGTAAGTGTGTGTGAGGATATGATGGTAGTCCATGTTACTGATAGTGTCTTAGTCTTGTGTAATCACTGCGTGTGATGAGGTTAGTAATTCCTGAGTAAGGTCAGAGCTGTGTGTGAGGCTGTGATGGTACTCCATGTTACTAATGGTATCTCAGTCTTGTGTAATCACTGTGTGTGATGAATTTAGTAATTCCTGAGTAAGGTCAGAGCCTGTGTAAGTGTGTGTGAGGCTGCGATGGTACTCCATGTTACTGATGGTATCTCAGTCTTGTGTAATCACTGTGTGTGATGAAGTTAGTAATTCCTGAGTAAGGTCAGAGCCTGTGTAAGTGTGTGTGAGGCTGTGATGGTACTCCATGTTACTGATGGTTTCTCAGTCTTGTGTAATCACTGCGTGTGATGAGGTTAGTAATTCCTGAGTAAGGTCAGGGCCTATGTAAGTGTGTGTGAGGCTGTGATAGTACTCAATGTTACAGATGGTTTCTCAGTCTGTGTAATCACTGTGTGTGATGAGGTTAGTAATTCCTGAGCAAGGTCATAGCCTGTGTAAGTGTGTGTGAGGTTGTGATGGTACTCCATGTAACTGATGGTGTCTCAGTCTTGTGTAATCACAGCGTGTGATGAGGTTAGTAATTCCTGAGTAAGGTCAGAGCCTGTGTAAGTGTGTGTGAGGATGTGATGGTACTCCATGTTACTGATGGTTTCTCAGTCTTGTGTAATCACTGTGTGTGATGAGGTTAATAATTCCTGAGTAAGGTCAGAGCCTGTGTAAGTGTGTGTGAGGCTGTGATGGTACGCCATGTTATTGATGGTATCTCAGTCTTGTGTAATCACTGCGTGTGATGAGGTTAGTAATTCAAGAGTAAGGTCAGAGCCTGTGTAAATGTGTGTGAGGCTGTGATGGTAGTCCATGTTATTGATGGTATCTCAGTCTTGTGTAGTCACTGCGTGTGATGAGATTAGTAATTCCTGAGTAAGGTCAGAGCTATGTGTGTGTGAGGCTGTGATGGTACTCCATGTTACTGATGGTATCACAGTCTTGTGTAGTCACTGCGTGTGATGAGGTTAGTAATTCCTGAGTAAGGTCAGAGCTGTGTGTGAGGCTGTGATGGTACTCCATGTTACTAATGGTATCTCAGTCTTGTGTAATCACTGTGTGTGATGAATTTAGTAATTTCTGAGTAAGGTCAGAGCCTGTGTAAGTGTGTGTGAGGCTTCGATGGTACTCCATGTTACTGATGGTATCTCAGTCTTGTGTAATCACTGTGTGTGATGAAGTTAGTAATTCCTGAGTAAG
This sequence comes from Taudactylus pleione, assembly GCA_031769625.1. Classification (NCBI taxonomy): domain Eukaryota; kingdom Metazoa; phylum Chordata; class Amphibia; order Anura; family Myobatrachidae; genus Taudactylus; species Taudactylus pleione. The sequence continues at coordinate 920,072 of JAUIMM010001613.1, forward strand.
GTCAGAGCCTGTGTAAGTGTGTGTGAGGCTGTGATGGTACTCCATGTTACTGATGGTTTCTCCGTCTTGTGTAATCACTGCGTGTGATGAGGTTAGTAATTCCTGAGTAAGGTCAGGGCCTGTGTAAGTTTGTGTGAGGCTGTGATAGTACTCAATGTTACAGATGGTTTCTCAGTCTGTGTTATCACTGTGTGTGATGAGGATAGTAATTCCTGAGCAAGGTCATAGCCTGTGTAAGTGTGTGTGAGGCTGTGATGGTACTCCATGTTACTGATGGTGTCTCAGTCTTGTGTAATCACAGCGTGTGATGAGGTTAGTAATTTCTGAGTAAGGTCAGAGCCTGTGTAAATGTGTGTGAGGATGTGATGGTACTCCATGTTACTGATCGTTTCTCAGTCTTGTGTAATCACTGTGTGTGATGAGGTTAGTAATTCCTGAGTAAGGTCAGAGCCTGTGTAAGTGTGTGTGAGGCTGTGATGGTACTCCATGTTACTGATTGTTTCTCATTCTTGTGTAGACACTGCATGTGATGAGGTTAGTAATTCCTTAGTAAGGTCAGAGCTGCGTAAGTGTGTGTGAGGCTGTGATGGTACTCCATGTTACTGATGGTATCTCAGTCTTGTGTAATCACTGCATGTGATGAGGTTAGTAATTCCTGAGTAAGGTCAGAGCCAGTGTAAGTGTGTGTGAGGCTGTGATGTTACTCCATGTTACTGATGGTTTCTCAGTCTTGTGTAATCACTGTGTGTGATGAGGTTAGTATTCCTGAGTAAGGCCAGAGCCTGTGTAAGTGTGTGTGAGGCTGTGATGGTACTTGATGTTACTGATGGTTTCTCAGTCTTGTGTAATCACTGTGTGATGAGGTTAGTAATTCCTGAGAAAGGTCAGAGCCTGTGTAAGTATGTGTGAGGCTGTAATAGTACTCCATGTTACTGATGGTTTCTCAGTCTTGTGTAATCACTGTGTGTGATGAGGTTAGTAATCCCTGAGTAAGGTCAGAGCCTGTGTAAGTGTGTGTGAGGATGTGATGGTACTCCATGTTACTGATGGTTTCTCAGTGTTGTGTAATCACGGCGTGTGATGAGGTTAGTAATTCCTGAGTAAGGTCAGAGCTATGTGTGTGTGAGGCTGTGATGGTACTCCATGTTACTGATGGTATCTCAGTCTTGTGTAATCACTGTGTGTGATGAGGTTTGTAATTCCTGAGAAAAGTCAGAGCCTGTGTAAGTGTGTGTGAGGCTGTGATGGTGCTCCATGTTACTGATGGTATCTCAATCTTGTGTAATCACTGTGTGTGATGAGGTTAGTAATTCCTGAGTAAGATCAGACGCTGTGTACGTGTGTGTGAGGCTGTGATGGTACTCCATGTTACTGATGGTATCTCAGTCTTGTTTAGTCACTGGGTGTGATGAAGTTAGTAATTCCTGCGTAAGGTCAGAGTTTGTGTAAGTGTGCATGAGGCTGTGATGGTACTCCATGTTACTGATGGTATCTCAGTCTTGTGTAATCACTGCGTGTGATGAGGTTAGTAATTCCTGAGTAAGGTCAGAGCCTGTGTAAGTGTGTGTGAGGGTGTGATGGTACTCCATGTTACTGATTGTATCTCAGTCTTGTGTAATCACTGTGTGTGATGAGGTTAGTAATTCCTGAGTAAGGTCAGAGCTGTGAAAGTGTGTGTGAGGCTGTGATGGTACTCCATGTTACTGATGGTTTCTCAGTCTGTGTAATCACTGCGTGTGATGAGGTTAGTAATTCCTGAGTAAGGTCAGGGCCTATGTAAGTGTGTGTGAGGCTGTGATAGTACTCAATGTTACAGATGGTTTCTCAGTCTGTGTTATCACTGTGTGTGATGAGGATAGTAATTCCTGAGCAAGGTCATAGCCTGTGTAAGTGTGTGTGAGGCTGTGATGGTACTCCATGTTACTGATGGTGTCTCAGTCTTGTGTAATCACAGCGTGTGATGAGGTTAGTAATTTCTGAGTAAGGTCAGAGCCTGTGTAAATGTGTGTGAGGATGTGATGGTACTCCATGTTACTGATCGTTTCTCAGTCTTGTGTAATCACTGTGTGTGATGAGGTTAGTAATTCCTGAGTAAGGTCAGAGCCTGTGTAAGTGTGTGTGAGGCTGTGATGGTACTCCATGTTACTGATTGTTTCTCATTCTTGTGTAGACACTGCATGTGATGAGGTTAGTAATTCCTTAGTAAGGTCAGAGCTGCGTAAGTGTGTGTGAGGCTGTGATGGTACTCCATGTTACTGATGGTATCTCAGTCTTGTGTAATCACTGCATGTGATGAGGTTAGTAATTCCTGAGTAAGGTCAGAGCCAGTGTAAGTGTGTGTGAGGCTGTGATGTTACTCCATGTTACTGATGGTTTCTCAGTCTTGTGTAATCACTGTGTGTGATGAGGTTAGTATTCCTGAGTAAGGCCAGAGCCTGTGTAAGTGTGTGTGAGGCTGTGATGGTACTTGATGTTACTGATGGTTTCTCAGTCTTGTGTAATCACTGTGTGATGAGGTTAGTAATTCCTGAGAAAGGTCAGAGCCTGTGTAAGTATGTGTGAGGCTGTAATAGTACTCCATGTTACTGATGGTTTCTCAGTCTTGTGTAATCACTGTGTGTGATGAGGTTAGTAATCCCTGAGTAAGGTCAGAGCCTGTGTAAGTGTGTGTGAGGATGTGATGGTACTCCATGTTACTGATGGTTTCTCAGTGTTGTGTAATCACGGCGTGTGATGAGGTTAGTAATTCCTGAGTAAGGTCAGAGCTATGTGTGTGTGAGGCTGTGATGGTACTCCATGTTACTGATGGTATCTCAGTCTTGTGTAATCACTGTGTGTGATGAGGTTTGTAATTCCTGAGAAAAGTCAGAGCCTGTGTAAGTGTTTGTGAGGCTGTGATTGTGCTCCATGTTACTGATGGTATCTCAATCTTGTGTAATCACTGTGTGTGATGAGGTTAGTAATTCCTGAGTAAGATCAGACGCTGTGTACGTGTGTGTGAGGCTGTGATGGTACTCCATGTTACTGATGGTATCTCAGTCTTGTTTAGTCACTGGGTGTGATGAAGTTAGTAATTCCTGCGTAAGGTCAGAGTTTGTGTAAGTGTGCATGAGGCTGTGATGGTACTCCATGTTACTGATGGTATCTCAGTCTTGTGTAATCACTGCGTGTGATGAGGTTAGTAATTCCTGAGTAAGGTCAGAGCCTGTGTAAGTGTGTGTGAGGATGTGATGGTACTCCATGTTACTGATTGTATCTCAGTCTTGTGTAATCACTGTGTGTGATGAGGTTAGTAATTCCTGAGTAAGGTCAGAGCTGTGAAAGTGTGTGTGAGGCTGTGATGGTACTCCATGTTACTGATGGTTTCTCAGTCTGTGTAATCACTGCGTGTGATGAGGTTAGTAATTCCTGAGTAAGGTCAGGGCCTATGTAAGTGTGTGTGAGGCTGTGATAGTACTCAATGTTACAGATGGTTTCTCAGTCTGTGTAATCACTGTGTGTGATGAGGTTAGTAATTCCTGAGCAAGGTCATAGCCTGTGTAAGTGTGTGTGAGGTTGTGATGGTACTCCATGTAACTGATGGTGTCTCAGTCTTGTGTAATCACAGCGTGTGATGAGGTTAGTAATTCCTAAGTAAGGTCAGAGCCTGTGTAAGTGTGTGTGAGGATGTGATGGTACTCCATGTTACTGATGGTTTCTCAGTCTTGTGTAATCACTGTGTGTGATGAGGTTAATAATTCCTGAGTAAGGTCAGAGCCTGTGTAAGTGTGTGTGAGGCTGTGATGGTACGCCATGTTATTGATGGTATCTCAGTCTTGTGTAATCACTGCGTGTGATGAGGTTAGTAATTCAAGAGTAAGGTCAGAGCCTGTGTAAATGTGTGTGAGGCTGTGATGGTAGTCCATGTTACTGATGGTATCTCAGTCTTGTGTAGTCACTGCGTGTGATGAGATTAGTAATTCCTGAGTAAGGTCAGAGCTATGTGTGTGTGAGGCTGTGATGGTACTCCATGTTACTGATGGTATCACAGTCTTGTGTAGTCACTGCGTGTGATGAGGTTAGTAATTCCTGAGTAAGGTCAGAGCTGTGTGTGAGGCTGTGATGGTACTCCATGTTACTAATGGTATCTCAGTCTTGTGTAATCACTGTGTGTGATGAATTTAGTAATTTCTGAGTAAGGTCAGAGCCTGTGTAAGTGTGTGTGAGGCTTCGATGGTACTCCATGTTACTGATGGTATCTCAGTCTTGTGTAATCACTGTGTGTGATGAAGTTAGTAATTCCTGAGTAAGGTCAGAGCCTGTGTAAGTGTGTGTGAGGCTGTGATGGTACTCCATGTTACTGATGGTTTCTCCGTCTTGTGTAATCACTGCGTGTGATGAGGTTAGTAATTCCTGAGTAAGGTCAGGGCCTGTGTAAGTTTGTGTGAGGCTGTGATAGTACTCAATGTTACAGATGGTTTCTCAGTCTGTGTTATCACTGTGTGTGATGAGGATAGTAATTCCTGAGCAAGGTCATAGCCTGTGTAAGTGTGTGTGAGGCTGTGATGGTACTCCATGTTACTGATGGTGTCTCAGTCTTGTGTAATCACAGCGTGTGATGAGGTTAGTAATTTCTGAGTAAGGTCAGAGCCTGTGTAAATGTGTGTGAGGATGTGATGGTACTCCATGTTACTGATCGTTTCTCAGTCTTGTGTAATCACTGTGTGTGATGAGGTTAGTAATTCCTGAGTAAGGTCAGAGCCTGTGTAAGTGTGTGTGAGGCTGTGATGGTACTCCATGTTACTGATTGTTTCTCATTCTTGTGTAGACACTGCATGTGATGAGGTTAGTAATTCCTTAGTAAGGTCAGAGCTGCGTAAGTGTGTGTGAGGCTGTGATGGTACTCCATGTTACTGATGGTATCTCAGTCTTGTGTAATCACTGCATGTGATGAGGTTAGTAATTCCTGAGTAAGGTCAGAGCCAGTGTAAGTGTGTGTGAGGCTGTGATGTTACTCCATGTTACTGATGGTTTCTCAGTCTTGTGTAATCACTGTGTGTGATGAGGTTAGTATTCCTGAGTAAGGCCAGAGCCTGTGTAAGTGTGTGTGAGGCTGTGATGGTACTTGATGTTACTGATGGTTTCTCAGTCTTGTGTAATCACTGTGTGATGAGGTTAGTAATTCCTGAGAAAGGTCAGAGCCTGTGTAAGTATGTGTGAGGCTGTAATAGTACTCCATGTTACTGATGGTTTCTCAGTCTTGTGTAATCACTGTGTGTGATGAGGTTAGTAATCCCTGAGTAAGGTCAGAGCCTGTGTAAGTGTGTGTGAGGATGTGATGGTACTCCATGTTACTGATGGTTTCTCAGTGTTGTGTAATCACGGCGTGTGATGAGGTTAGTAATTCCTGAGTAAGGTCAGAGCTATGTGTGTGTGAGGCTGTGATGGTACTCCATGTTACTGATGGTATCTCAGTCTTGTGTAATCACTGTGTGTGATGAGGTTTGTAATTCCTGAGAAAAGTCAGAGCCTGTGTAAGTGTGTGTGAGGCTGTGATGGTGCTCCATGTTACTGATGGTATCTCAATCTTGTGTAATCACTGTGTGTGATGAGGTTAGTAATTCCTGAGTAAGATCAGACGCTGTGTACGTGTGTGTGAGGCTGTGATGGTACTCCATGTTACTGATGGTATCTCAGTCTTGTTTAGTCACTGGGTGTGATGAAGTTAGTAATTCCTGCGTAAGGTCAGAGTTTGTGTAAGTGTGCATGAGGCTGTGATGGTACTCCATGTTACTGATGGTATCTCAGTCTTGTGTAATCACTGCGTGTGATGAGGTTAGTAATTCCTGAGTAAGGTCAGAGCCTGTGTAAGTGTGTGTGAGGATGTGATGGTACTCCATGTTACTGATTGTATCTCAGTCTTGTGTAATCACTGTGTGTGATGAGGTTAGTTATTCCTGAGTAAGGTCAGAGCTGTGAAAGTGTGTGTGAGGCTGTGATGGTACTCCATGTTACTGATGGTTTCTCAGTCTGTGTAATCACTGTGTGTGATTGAGGTTAGTAATTCCTGAGCAAGGTCAGAGCCTGTGTAAGTGTGTGTGAGGCTGTGATGGTACTCCATGTTACTAATGGTATCTCAGTCTGGTGTAATCACTGTGTGTGATGAATTTAGTAATTTCTGAGTAAGGTCAGAGCCTGTGTAAGTGTGTGTGAGGCTTCGATGGTACTCCATGTTACTGATGGTATCTCAGTCTTGTGTAATCACTGTGTGTGATGAAGTTAGTAATTCCTGAGTAAGGTCAGAGCCTGTGTAAGTGTGTGTGAGGCTGTGATGGTACTCCATGTTACTGATGGTATCTCAGTCTTGTGTAATCACTGTGTGTGATGAGGTTAGTAATTCCTGAGTAAGGTCAGAGCTGTGAAAGTGTGTGTGAGGCTGTGATGGTACTCCATGTTACTGATGGTTTCTCAGTCTGTGTAATCACTGTGTGTGATTGAGGTTAGTAATTCCTGAGCAAGGTCAGAGCCTGTGTAAGTGTGTGTGAGGCTGTGATGGTACTCCATGTTACTAATGGTATCTCAGTCTGGTGTAATCACTGTGTGTGATGAATTTAGTAATTTCTGAGTAAGGTCAGAGCCTGTGTAAGTGTGTGTGAGGCTTCGATGGTACTCCATGTTACTGATGGTATCTCAGTCTTGTGTAATCACTGTGTGTGATGAAGTTAGTAATTCCTGAGTAAGGTCAGAGCCTGTGTAAGTGTGTGTGAGGCTGTGATGGTACTCCATGTTACTGATGGTTTCTCCGTCTTGTGTAATCACTGCGTGTGATGAGGTTAGTAATTCCTGAGTAAGGTCAGGGCCTGTGTAAGTTTGTGTGAGGCTGTGATAGTACTCAATGTTACAGATGGTTTCTCAGTCTGTGTTATCACTGTGTGTGATGAGGATAGTAATTCCTGAGCAAGGTCATAGCCTGTGTAAGTGTGTGTGAGGCTGTGATGGTACTCCATGTTACTGATGGTGTCTCAGTCTTGTGTAATCACAGCGTGTGATAAGGTTAGTAATTTCTGAGTAAGGTCAGAGCCTGTGTAAATGTGTGTGAGGATGTGATGGTACTCCATGTTACTGATGGTTTCTCAGTCTTGTGTAATCACTGTGTGTGATGAGGTTAGTAATTCCTGAGCAAGGTCATAGCCTGTGTAAGTGTGTGTGAGGCTGTGATGGTACTCCATGTTACTGATGGTGTCTCAGTCTTGTGTAATCACAGCGTGTGATGAGGTTAGTAATTTCTGAGTAAGGTCAGAGCCTGTGTAAATGTGTGTGAGGATGTGATGGTACTCCATGTTACTGATCGTTTCTCAGTCTTGTGTAATCACTGTGTGTGATGAGGTTAGTAATTCCTGAGTAAGGTCAGAGCCTGTGTAAGTGTTTGTGAGGCTGTGATGGTACTCCATGTTACTGATTGTTTCTCATTCTTGTGTAGACACTGCATGTGATGAGGTTAGTAATTCCTTAGTAAGGTCAGAGCTGCGTAAGTGTGTGTGAGGCTGTGATGGTACTCCATGTTACTGATGGTATCTCAGTCTTGTGTAATCACTGCATGTGATGAGGTTAGTAATTCCTGAGTAAGGTCAGAGCCAGTGTAAGTGTGTGTGAGGCTGTGATGTTACTCCATGTTACTGATGGTTTCTCAGTCTTGTGTAATCACTGTGTGTGATGAGGTTAGTATTCCTGAGTAAGGCCAGAGCCTGTGTAAGTGTGTGTGAGGCTGTGATGGTACTTGATGTTACTGATGGTTTCTCAGTCTTGTGTAATCACTGTGTGATGAGGTTAGTAATTCCTGAGAAAGGTCAGAGCCTGTGTAAGTATGTGTGAGGCTGTAATAGTACTCCATGTTACTGATGGTTTCTCAGTCTTGTGTAATCACTGTGTGTGATGAGGTTAGTAATCCCTGAGTAAGGTCAGAGCCTGTGTAAGTGTGTGTGAGGATGTGATGGTACTCCATGTTACTGATGGTTTCTCAGTGTTGTGTAATCACGGCGTGTGATGAGGTTAGTAATTCCTGAGTAAGGTCAGAGCTATGTGTGTGTGAGGCTGTGATGGTACTCCATGTTACTGATGGTATCTCAGTCTTGTGTAATCACTGTGTGTGATGAGGTTTGTAATTCCTGAGAAAAGTCAGAGCCTGTGTAAGTGTGTGTGAGGCTGTGATGGTGCTCCATGTTACTGATGGTATCTCAATCTTGTGTAATCACTGTGTGTGATGAGGTTAGTAATTCCTGAGTAAGATCAGACGCTGTGTACGTGTGTGTGAGGCTGTGATGGTACTCCATGTTACTGATGGTATCTCAGTCTTGTTTAGTCACTGGGTGTGATGAAGTTAGTAATTCCTGCGTAAGGTCAGAGTTTGTGTAAGTGTGCATGAGGCTGTGATGGTACTCCATGTTACTGATGGTATCTCAGTCTTGTGTAATCACTGCGTGTGATGAGGTTAGTAATTCCTGAGTAAGGTCAGAGCCTGTGTAAGTGTGTGTGAGGATGTGATGGTACTCCATGTTACTGATTGTATCTCAGTCTTGTGTAATCACTGTGTGTGATGAGGTTAGTAATTCCTGAGTAAGGTCAGAGCTGTGAAAGTGTGTGTGAGGCTGTGATGGTACTCCATGTTACTGATGGTGTCTCAGTCTGTGTAATCACTGCGTGTGATGAGGTTAGTAATTCCTGAGTAAGGTCAGGGCCTATGTAAGTGTGTGTGAGGATGTGATGGTACTCCATGTTACTGATGGTTTCTCAGTCTTGTGTAATCACTGTGTGTGATGAGGTTAATAATTCCTGAGTAAGGTCAGAGCCTGTGTAAGTGTGTGTGAGGCTGTGATGGTACGCCATGTTATTGATGGTATCTCAGTATTGTGTAATCACTGCGTGTGATGAGGTTAGTAATTCAAGAGTAAGGTCAGAGCCTGTGTAAATGTGTGTGAGGCTGTGATGGTAGTCCATGTTACTGATGGTATCTCAGTCTTGTGTAGTCACTGCGTGTGATGAGATTAGTAATTCCTGAGTAAGGTCAGAGCTATGTGTGTGTGAGGCTGTGATGGTACTCCATGTTACTGATGGTATCACAGTCTTGTGTAGTCACTGCGTGTGATGAGGTTAGTAATTCCTGAGTAAGGTCAGAGCTGTGTGTGAGGCTGTGATGGTACTCCATGTTACTAATGGTATCTCAGTCTTGTGTAATCACTGTGTGTGATGAATTTAGTAATTTCTGAGTAAGGTCAGAGCCTGTGTAAGTGTGTGTGAGGCTTCGATGGTACTCCATGTTACTGATGGTATCTCAGTCTTGTGTAATCACTGTGTGTGATGAAGTTAGTAATTCCTGAGTAAGGTCAGAGCCTGTGTAAGTGTGTGTGAGGCTGTGATGGTACTCCATGTTACTGATGGTTTCTCCGTCTTGTGTAATCACTGCGTGTGATGAGGTTAGTAATTCCTGAGTAAGGTCAGGGCCTGTGTAAGTTTGTGTGAGGCTGTGATAGTACTCAATGTTACAGATGGTTTCTCAGTCTGTGTTATCACTGTGTGTGATGAGGATAGTAATTCCTGAGCAAGGTCATAGCCTGTGTAAGTGTGTGTGAGGCTGTGATGGTACTCCATGTTACTGATGGTGTCTCAGTCTTGTGTAATCACAGCGTGTGATGAGGTTAGTAATTTCTGAGTAAGGTCAGAGCCTGTGTAAATGTGTGTGAGGATGTGATGGTACTCCATGTTACTGATCGTTTCTCAGTCTTGTGTAATCACTGTGTGTGATGAGGTTAGTAATTCCTGAGTAAGGTCAGAGCCAGTGTAAGTGTGTGTGAGGCTGTGATGTTACTCCATGTTACTGATGGTTTCTCAGTCTTGTGTAATCACTGTGTGTGATGAGGTTAGTATTCCTGAGTAAGGCCAGAGCCTGTGTAAGTGTGTGTGAGGCTGTGATGGTACTTGATGTTACTGATGGTTTCTCAGTCTTGTGTAATCACTGTGTGATGAGGTTAGTAATTCCTGAGAAAGGTCAGAGCCTGTGTAAGTATGTGTGAGGCTGTAATAGTACTCCATGTTACTGATGGTTTCTCAGTCTTGTGTAATCACTGTGTGTGATGAGGTTAGTAATCCCTGAGTAAGGTCAGAGCCTGTGTAAGTGTGTGTGAGGATGTGATGGTACTCCATGTTACTGATGGTTTCTCAGTGTTGTGTAATCACGGCGTGTGATGAGGTTAGTAATTCCTGAGTAAGGTCAGAGCTATGTGTGTGTGAGGCTGTGATGGTACTCCATGTTACTGATGGTATCTCAGTCTTGTGTAATCACTGTGTGTGATGAGGTTTGTAATTCCTGAGAAAAGTCAGAGCCTGTGTAAGTGTGTGTGAGGCTGTGATGGTGCTCCATGTTACTGATGGTATCTCAATCTTGTGTAATCACTGTGTGTGATGAGGTTAGTAATTCCTGAGTAAGATCAGACGCTGTGTACGTGTGTGTGAGGCTGTGATGGTACTCCATGTTACTGATGGTATCTCAGTCTTGTTTAGTCACTGGGTGTGATGAAGTTAGTAATTCCTGCGTAAGGTCAGAGTTTGTGTAAGTGTGCATGAGGCTGTGATGGTACTCCATGTTACTGATGGTATCTCAGTCTTGTGTAATCACTGCGTGTGATGAGGTTAGTAATTCCTGAGTAAGGTCAGAGCCTGTGTAAGTGTGTGTGAGGATGTGATGGTACTCCATGTTACTGATTGTATCTCAGTCTTGTGTAATCACTGTGTGTGATGAGGTTAGTAATTCCTGAGTAAGGTCAGAGCTGTGAAAGTGTGTGTGAGGCTGTGATGGTACTCCATGTTACTGATGGTTTCTCAGTCTGTGTAATCACTGTGTGTGATTGAGGTTAGTAATTCCTGAGCAAGGTCAGAGCCTGTGTAAGTGTGTGTGAGGCTGTGATGGTACTCCATGTTACTAATGGTATCTCAGTCTGGTGTAATCACTGTGTGTGATGAATTTAGTAATTTCTGAGTAAGGTCAGAGCCTGTGTAAGTGTGTGTGAGGCTTCGATGGTACTCCATGTTACTGATGGTATCTCAGTCTTGTGTAATCACTGTGTGTGATGAAGTTAGTAATTCCTGAGTAAGGTCAGAGCCTGTGTAAGTGTGTGTGAGGCTGTGATGGTACTCCATGTTACTGATGGTATCTCAGTCTTGTGTAATCACTGTGTGTGATGAGGTTAGTAATTCCTGAGTAAGGTCAGAGCTGTGAAAGTGTGTGTGAGGCTGTGATGGTACTCCATGTTACTGATGGTTTCTCAGTCTGTGTAATCACTGTGTGTGATTGAGGTTAGTAATTCCTGAGCAAGGTCAGAGCCTGTGTAAGTGTGTGTGAGGCTGTGATGGTACTCCATGTTACTAATGGTATCTCAGTCTGGTGTAATCACTGTGTGTGATGAATTTAGTAATTTCTGAGTAAGGTCAGAGCCTGTGTAAGTGTGTGTGAGGCTTCGATGGTACTCCATGTTACTGATGGTATCTCAGTCTTGTGTAATCACTGTGTGTGATGAAGTTAGTAATTCCTGAGTAAGGTCAGAGCCTGTGTAAGTGTGTGTGAGGCTGTGATGGTACTCCATGTTACTGATGGTTTCTCCGTCTTGTGTAATCACTGCGTGTGATGAGGTTAGTAATTCCTGAGTAAGGTCAGGGCCTGTGTAAGTTTGTGTGAGGCTGTGATAGTACTCAATGTTACAGATGGTTTCTCAGTCTGTGTTATCACTGTGTGTGATGAGGATAGTAATTCCTGAGCAAGGTCATAGCCTGTGTAAGTGTGTGTGAGGCTGTGATGGTACTCCATGTTACTGATGGTGTCTCAGTCTTGTGTAATCACAGCGTGTGATAAGGTTAGTAATTTCTGAGTAAGGTCAGAGCCTGTGTAAATGTGTGTGAGGATGTGATGGTACTCCATGTTACTGATGGTTTCTCAGTCTTGTGTAATCACTGTGTGTGATGAGGTTAGTAATTCCTGAGTAAGGTCAGAGCCTGTGTAAGTGTGTGTGAGGCTGTGATGGTACTCCATGTTACTGATTGTTTCTCATTCTTGTGTAGACACTGCATGTGATGAGGTTAGTAATTCCTTAGTAAGGTCAGAGCTGCGTAAGTGTGTATGAGGCTGTGATGGTACTCCATGTTACTGATGGTATCTCAGTCTTGTGTAATCACTGCATGTGATGAGGTTAGTAATTCCTGAGTAAGGTCAGAGCCAGTGTAAGTGTGTGTGAGGCTGTGATGGTACTCCATGTTACTGATGGTTTCTCAGTCTTGTGTAATCACTGTGTGTGATGAGGTTAGTATTCCTGAGTAAGGTCAGAGCCTGTGTAAGTGTGTGTGAGGCTGTGATGGTACTTGATGTTACTGATGGTTTCTCAGTCTTGTGTAATCACTGTGTGATGAGGTTAGTAATTCCTGAGAAAGGTCAGAGCCTGTGTAAGTATGTGTGAGGCTGTAATAGTACTCCATGTTACTGATGGTTTCTCAGTCTTGTGTAATCACTGTGTGTGATGAGGTTAGTAATCCCTGAGTAAGGTCAGAGCCTGTGTAAGTGTGTGTGAGGATGTGATGGTACTCCATGTTACTGATGGTTTCTCAGTGTTGTGTAATCACGGCGTGTGATGAGGTTAGTAATTCCTGAGTAAGGTCAGAGCTATGTGTGTGTGAGGCTGTGATGGTACTCCATGTTACTGATGGTATCTCAGTCTTGTGTAATCACTGTGTGTGATGAGGTTTGTAATTCCTGAGTAAAGTCAGAGCCTGTGTAAGTGTGTGTGAGGCTGTGATGGTGCTCCATGTTACTGATGGTATCTCAATCTTGTGTAATCACTGTGTGTGATGAGGTTAGTAATTCCTGAGTAAGATCAGACGCTGTGTACATGTGTGTGAGGCTGTGATGGTACTCCATGTTACTGATGGTATCTCAGTCTTGTTTAGTCACTGGGTGTGATGAAGTTAGTAATTCCTGCGTAAGGTCAGAGTTTGTGTAAGTGTGCATGAGGCTGTGATGGTACTCCATGTTACTGATGGTATCTCAGTCTTGTGTAATCACTGCGTGTGATGAGGTTAGTAATTCCTGAGTAAGGTCAGAGCCTGTGTAAGTGTGTGTGAGGATGTGATGGTACTCCATGTTACTGATTGTATCTCAGTCTTGTGTAATCACTGTGTGTGATGAGGTTAGTAATTCCTGAGTAAGGTCAGAGCTGTGAAAGTGTGTGTGAGGCTGTGATGGTACTCCATGTTACTGATGGTTTCTCAGTCTGTGTAATCACTGTGTGTGATTGAGGTTAGTAATTCCTGAGCATGGTCAGAGCCTATGTAAGTGTGTGAGGCTGTGATGGTACTCCATGTTACTAATGGTATCTCAGTCTGGTGTAATCACTGTGTGTGATGAATTTAGTAATTTCTGAGTAAGGTCAGAGCCTGTGTAAGTGTGTGTGAGGCTTCGATGGTACTCCATGTTACTGATGGTATCTCAGTCTTGTGTAATCACTGTGTGTGATGAAGTTAGTAATTCCTGAGTAAGGTCAGAGCCTGTGTAAGTGTGTGTGAGGCTGTGATGGTACTCCATGTTACTGATGGTTTCTCAGTCTTGTGTAATCACTGTGTGTGATGAGGTTAGTAATTCCTGAGTAAGATCAGACGCTGTGTACGTGTGTGTGAGGCTGTGATGGTACTCCATATTACTGATGGTATCTCAGTCTTGTGTAATCACTGTGTGTGATGAGGTTAGTAATTCCTGAGTAAGGTCAGAGCTGTGAAAGTGTGTGTGAGGCTGTGATGGTACTCCATGTTACTGATGGTTTCTCAGTCTGTGTAATCACTGTGTGTGATTGAGGTTAGTAATTCCTGAGCAAGGTCAGAGCCTGTGTAAGTGTGTGTGAGGCTGTGATGGTACTCCATGTTACTAATGGTATCTCAGTCTGGTGTAATCACTGTGTGTGATGAATTTAGTAATTTCTGAGTAAGGTCAGAGCCTGTGTAAGTGTGTGTGAGGCTTCGATGGTACTCCATGTTACTGATGGTATCTCAGTCTTGTGTAATCACTGTGTGTGATGAAGTTAGTAATTCCTGAGTAAGGTCAGAGCCTGTGTAAGTGTGTGTGAGGCTGTGATGGTACTCCATGTTACTGATGGTTTCTCAGTCTTGTGTAATCACTGCGTGTGATGAGGTTAGTAATTCCTGAGTAAGGTCAGGGCTTGTGTAAGTGTGTGTGAGGCTGTGATAGTACTCAATGTTACAGATGGTTTCTCAGTCTGTGTAATCACTGTGTGTGATTAGGATAGTAATTCCTGAGCAAGGTCATAGCCTGTGTAAGTGTGTGTGAGGTTGTGATGGTACTCCATGTTACTGATGGTGTCTCAGTCTTGTGTAATCACAGCGTGTGATGAGGTTAGTAATTTCTGAGTAAGGTCAGAGCCTGTGTAAATGTGTGTGAGGATGTGATGGTACTCCATGTTACTGATGGTTTCTCAGTCTTGTGTAATCACTGTGTGTGATGAGGTTAGTAATTCCTGAGTAAGGTCAGAGCCTGTGTAAGTGTGTGTGAGGCTGTGATGGTACTCCATGTTACTGATTGTTTCTCATTCTTTTGTAGACACTGCATGTGATGAGGTTAGTAATTCCTTAGTAAGGTCAGAGCTGCGTAAGTGTGTGTGAGGCTGTGATGGTACTCCATGTTACTGATGGTATCTCAGTCATGTGTAATCACTGCGTGTGATAAGGTTAGTAATTCCTGAGTAAGGTCAGAGCCAGTGTAAGTGTGTGTGAGGCTGTGATGGTACTCCATGTTACTGATGGTTTCTCAGTCTTGTGTAATCTCTGTGTGTGATGAGGTTAGTATTCCTGAGTAAGGTCAGAGCCTGTGTAAGTGTGTGTGAGGCTGTGATGGTACTTGATGTTACTGATGGTTTCTCAGTCTTGTGTAATCACTGTGTGTGATGAGGTTAGTAATTCCTGAGAAAGGTCAGAGCCTGTGTAAGTATGTGTGAGGCTGTAATAGTACTCCATGTTACTGATGGTTTCTCAGTCTTTTGTAATCACGGCGTGTGATGAGGTTAGTAATTCCTGAGTAAGGTCAGAGCCAGTGTAAGTGTGTGTGAGGCTGTGATGGTACTCCATGTTACTGATGGTTTCTCAGTCTTGTGTAATCTCTGTGTGTGATGAGGTTAGAATTCCTGAGTAAGGTCAGAGCCTGTGTAAATGTGTGTGAGGATGTGATGGTACTCCATGTTACTGATGGTTTCTCAGTCTTGTGTAATCACTGTGTGTGATGAGGTTAGTAATTCCTGAGTAAGGTCAGAGCCTGTGTAAGTGTGTGTGAGGCTGTGTTGGTACTTGATGTTACTGATGGTATCTCAGTCTGTGTAATCACTGTGTGTGATGAGGTTAGTAATTCCTGAGAAAGGTCAGAGCCTGTGTAAGTATGTGTGAGGCTGTAATAGTACTCCATGTTACTGATGGTTTCTCAGTCTTTTGTAATCACGGCGTGTGATGAGGTTAGTAATTCCTGAGTAAGGTCAGAGCTATGTGTGTGTGAGGCTGTGATGGTACTTCATGTTACTGATGGTATCTCAGTCTTGTGTAATCACTGTGTGTGATGAGGTTTGTAATTCCTGAGTAAAGTCAGAGCCTGTGTAAGTGTGTGTGAGGCTGTGATGGTGCTCCATATTACTGATGGTATCTCAATCTTGTGTAATCACTGTGTGTGATGAGGTTAGTAATTCCTGAGTAAGGTCAGAGCCTGTGTAAGTGTGTTTGAGGCTGTGATGGTACTCCATGTTACTGATGGCTTCTCAGTCTTGTGTAGTCACTGCGTGTGATGAGGTTAGTAATTCATGAGTAAGGTCAGAACCTGTGTAAGTATGTGTGAGGATGTGATGGTACTCCATGTTACTGATGGTATCTCAGTCTTGTGTAATCACTGCGTATGATGAGGTTAGTAATTCCTGAGTAAGGTCAGAGCCTGTGTAAGTGTGTGAGGCTGTGATGGTACTCCATGTTACTGATGGTGTCTCAGTCTTGTGTAATCACTGTGTGTGATGAGGTTAGTAATTCCTGAGTAAGGTCAGAGCCTGTGTAAGTGTGTGTGAGGATGTGATGGTACTCCATGTTACTGATGGTGTCTCAGTCTTGTGTAATCACTGTGTGTGATGAGGTTAGTAATTCCTGAGTAAGGTCAGAGCCTGTGTAAGTGTGTGTGAGGATGTGATGGTACTCCATGTTACTGATGGTATCTCAGTCTTGTGTAATCACTGTGTGTGATGAAGTTAGTAATTCCTGAGTAAGGTCAGAGCCTGTGTAAGTGTGTGTGAGGCTGTGATGGTACTCCATGTTACTGATGGTTTCTCAGTCTTGTGTAATCACTGCGTGTGATGAGGTTAGTAATTCCTGAGTAAGATCAGACGCTGTGTACGTGTGTGTGAGGCTGTGATGGTACTCCATATTACTGATGGTATCTCAGTCTTGTGTAATCACTGTGTGTGATGAGGTTAGTAATTCCTGAGTAAGGTCAGAGCTGTGAAAGTGTGTGTGAGGCTGTGATGGTACTCCATGTTACTGATGGTTTCTCAGTCTGTGTAATCACTGTGTGTGATTGAGGTTAGTAATTCCTGAGCAAGGTCAGAGCCTGTGTAAGTGTGTGTGAGGCTGTGATGGTACTCCATGTTACTAATGGTATCTCAGTCTGGTGTAATCACTGTGTGTGATGAATTTAGTAATTTCTGAGTAAGGTCAGAGCCTGTGTAAGTGTGTGTGAGGCTTCGATGGTACTCCATGTTACTGATGGTATCTCAGTCTTGTGTAATCACTGTGTGTGATGAAGTTAGTAATTCCTGAGTAAGGTCAGAGCCTGTGTAAGTGTGTGTGAGGCTGTGATGGTACTCCATGTTACTGATGGTTTCTCAGTCTTGTGTAATCACTGCGTGTGATGAGGTTAGTAATTCCTGAGTAAGGTCAGGGCTTGTGTAAGTGTGTGTGAGGCTGTGATAGTACTCAATGTTACAGATGGTTTCTCAGTCTGTGTAATCACTGTGTGTGATTAGGATAGTAATTCCTGAGCAAGGTCATAGCCTGTGTAAGTGTGTGTGAGGTTGTGATGGTACTCCATGTTACTGATGGTGTCTCAGTCTTGTGTAATCACAGCGTGTGATGAGGTTAGTAATTTCTGAGTAAGGTCAGAGCCTGTGTAAATGTGTGTGAGGATGTGATGGTACTCCATGTTACTGATGGTTTCTCAGTCTTGTGTAATCACTGTGTGTGATGAGGTTAGTAATTCCTGAGTAAGGTCAGAGCCTGTGTAAGTGTGTGTGAGGCTGTGATGGTACTCCATGTTACTGATTGTTTCTCATTCTTTTGTAGACACTGCATGTGATGAGGTTAGTAATTCCTTAGTAAGGTCAGAGCTGCGTAAGTGTGTGTGAGGCTGTGATGGTACTCCATGTTACTGATGGTATCTCAGTCATGTGTAATCACTGCGTGTGATAAGGTTAGTAATTCCTGAGTAAGGTCAGAGCCAGTGTAAGTGTGTGTGAGGCTGTGATGGTACTCCATGTTACTGATGGTTTCTCAGTCTTGTGTAATCTCTGTGTGTGATGAGGTTAGTATTCCTGAGTAAGGTCAGAGCCTGTGTAAGTGTGTGTGAGGCTGTG
Organism: Taudactylus pleione; assembly: GCA_031769625.1. NCBI lineage: Eukaryota > Metazoa > Chordata > Amphibia > Anura > Myobatrachidae > Taudactylus > Taudactylus pleione. The sequence goes on from JAUIMM010001613.1 coordinate 937,747, forward strand.
ATGGTACTTGATGTTACTGATGGTTTCTCAGTCTTGTGTAATCACTGTGTGTGATGAGGTTAGTAATTCCTGAGAAAGGTCAGAGCCTGTGTAAGTATGTGTGAGGCTGTAATAGTACTCCATGTTACTGATGGTTTCTCAGTCTTTTGTAATCACGGCGTGTGATGAGGTTAGTAATTCCTGAGTAAGGTCAGAGCCAGTGTAAGTGTGTGTGAGGCTGTGATGGTACTCCATGTTACTGATGGTTTCTCAGTCTTGTGTAATCTCTGTGTGTGATGAGGTTAGAATTCCTGAGTAAGGTCAGAGCCTGTGTAAATGTGTGTGAGGATGTGATGGTACTCCATGTTACTGATGGTTTCTCAGTCTTGTGTAATCACTGTGTGTGATGAGGTTAGTAATTCCTGAGTAAGGTCAGAGCCTGTGTAAGTGTGTGTGAGGCTGTGTTGGTACTTGATGTTACTGATGGTATCTCAGTCTGTGTAATCACTGTGTGTGATGAGGTTAGTAATTCCTGAGAAAGGTCAGAGCCTGTGTAAGTATGTGTGAGGCTGTAATAGTACTCCATGTTACTGATGGTTTCTCAGTCTTTTGTAATCACGGCGTGTGATGAGGTTAGTAATTCCTGAGTAAGGTCAGAGCTATGTGTGTGTGAGGCTGTGATGGTACTTCATGTTACTGATGGTATCTCAGTCTTGTGTAATCACTGTGTGTGATGAGGTTTGTAATTCCTGAGTAAAGTCAGAGCCTGTGTAAGTGTGTGTGAGGCTGTGATGGTGCTCCATATTACTGATGGTATCTCAATCTTGTGTAATCACTGTGTGTGATGAGGTTAGTAATTCCTGAGTAAGGTCAGAGCCTGTGTAAGTGTGTTTGAGGCTGTGATGGTACTCCATGTTACTGATGGCTTCTCAGTCTTGTGTAGTCACTGCGTGTGATGAGGTTAGTAATTCATGAGTAAGGTCAGAACCTGTGTAAGTATGTGTGAGGATGTGATGGTACTCCATGTTACTGATGGTATCTCAGTCTTGTGTAATCACTGCGTATGATGAGGTTAGTAATTCCTGAGTAAGGTCAGAGCCTGTGTAAGTGTGTGAGGCTGTGATGGTACTCCATGTTACTGATGGTGTCTCAGTCTTGTGTAATCACTGTGTGTGATGAGGTTAGTAATTCCTGAGTAAGGTCAGAGCCTGTGTAAGTGTGTGTGAGGATGTGATGGTACTCCATGTTACTGATGGTGTCTCAGTCTTGTGTAATCACTGTGTGTGATGAGGTTAGTAATTCCTGAGTAAGGTCAGAGCCTGTGTAAGTGTGTGTGAGGATGTGATGGTACTCCATGTTACTGACGGTATCTCAGTCTTGTGTAATCACTGTGTGTGATGAGGTTAGTAATTCCTGAGTAAGGTCAGAGCCTGTGTAAGTGTGTGTGAGGATGTGATGGTACTCCATGTTACTGATGGTATCTCAGTCTTGTGTAGTCACTGCGTGTGATGAGGTTAGTAATTCCTGAGTAAGGTCAGAGCCTGTGTAAGTGTGTGTGAGGCTGTGATGGTACTCCATGTTACTGATGGTATCTCAGTCTTGTGTAGTCACTGCTTGTGATGAGGTTAGTAATTCCTGAGTAAGGTCAGAGCCTGTGTAAGTGTGTGTGAGGATGTGATGGTACTCCATGTTACTGATTGTATCTCAGTCTTGTGTAATCACTGTGTGTGATGAGGTTAGTAATTCCTGAGTAAGGTCAGAGCTGTGAAAGTGTGTGTGAGGCTGTGATGGTACTCCATGTTACTGATGGTTTCTCAGTCTGTGTAATCACTGTGTGTGATTGAGGTTAGTAATTCCTGAGCAAGGTCAGAGCCTGTGTAAGTGTGTGTGAGGCTGTGATGGTACTCTATGTTACTAATGGTATCTCAGTCTGGTGTAATCACTGTGTGTGATGAATTTAGTAATTTCTGAGTAAGGTCAGAGCCTGTGTAAGTGTGTGTGAGGCTTCGATGGTACTCCATGTTACTGATGGTATCTCAGTCTTGTGTAATCACTGTGTGTGATGAAGTTAGTAATTCCTGAGTAAGGTCAGAGCCTGTGTAAGTGTGTGTGAGGCTGTGATGGTACTCCATGTTACTGATGGTATCTCAGTCTTGTGTAATCACTGTGTGTGATGAGGTTAGTAATTCCTGAGTAAGGTCAGAGCTGTGAAAGTGTGTGTGAGGCTGTGATGGTACTCCATGTTACTGATGGTTTCTCAGTCTGTGTAATCACTGTGTGTGATTGAGGTTAGTAATTCCTGAGCAAGGTCAGAGCCTGTGTAAGTGTGTGTGAGGCTGTGATGGTACTCCATGTTACTAATGGTATCTCAGTCTGGTGTAATCACTGTGTGTGATGAATTTAGTAATTTCTGAGTAAGGTCAGAGCCTGTGTAAGTGTGTGTGAGGCTTCGATGGTACTCCATGTTACTGATGGTATCTCAGTCTTGTGTAATCACTGTGTGTGATGAAGTTAGTAATTCCTGAGTAAGGTCAGAGCCTGTGTAAGTGTGTGTGAGGCTGTGATGGTACTCCATGTTACTGATGGTTTCTCCGTCTTGTGTAATCACTGCGTGTGATGAGGTTAGTAATTCCTGAGTAAGGTCAGGGCCTGTGTAAGTTTGTGTGAGGCTGTGATAGTACTCAATGTTACAGATGGTTTCTCAGTCTGTGTTATCACTGTGTGTGATGAGGATAGTAATTCCTGAGCAAGGTCATAGCCTGTGTAAGTGTGTGTGAGGCTGTGATGGTACTTGATGTTACTGATGGTTTCTCAGTCTTGTGTAATCACTGTGTGATGAGGTTAGTAATTCCTGAGAAAGGTCAGAGCCTGTGTAAGTATGTGTGAGGCTGTAATAGTACTCCATGTTACTGATGGTTTCTCAGTCTTGTGTAATCACTGTGTGTGATGAGGTTAGTAATCCCTGAGTAAGGTCAGAGCCTGTGTAAGTGTGTGTGAGGATGTGATGGTACTCCATGTTACTGATGGTTTCTCAGTGTTGTGTAATCACGGCGTGTGATGAGGTTAGTAATTCCTGAGTAAGGTCAGAGCTATGTGTGTGTGAGGCTGTGATGGTACTCCATGTTACTGATGGTATCTCAGTCTTGTGTAATCACTGTGTGTGATGAGGTTTGTAATTCCTGAGTAAAGTCAGAGCCTGTGTAAGTGTGTGTGAGGCTGTGATGGTGCTCCATGTTACTGATGGTATCTCAATCTTGTGTAATCACTGTGTGTGATGAGGTTAGTAATTCCTGAGTAAGATCAGACGCTGTGTACGTGTGTGTGAGGCTGTGATGGTACTCCATGTTACTGATGGTATCTCAGTCTTGTTTAGTCACTGGGTGTGATGAAGTTAGTAATTCCTGCGTAAGGTCAGAGTTTGTGTAAGTGTGCATGAGGCTGTGATGGTACTCCATGTTACTGATGGTATCTCAGTCTTGTGTAATCACTGCGTGTGATGAGGTTAGTAATTCCTGAGTAAGGTCAGAGCCTGTGTAAGTGTGTGTGAGGATGTGATGGTACTCCATGTTACTGATTGTATCTCAGTCTTGTGTAATCACTGTGTGTGATGAGGTTAGTAATACCTGAGTAAGGTCAGAGCTGTGAAAGTGTGTGTGAGGCTGTGATGGTACTCCATGTTACTGATGGTTTCTCAGTCTGTGTAATCACTGTGTGTGATTGAGGTTAGTAATTCCTGAGCATGGTCAGAGCCTGTGTAAGTGTGTGTGAGGCTGTGATGGTACTCCATGTTACTAATGGTATCTCAGTCTGGTGTAATCACTGTGTGTGATGAATTTAGTAATTTCTGAGTAAGGTCAGAGCCTGTGTAAGTGTGTGTGAGGCTTCGATGGTACTCCATGTTACTGATGGTATCTCAGTCGTGTGTAATCACTGTGTGTGATGAAGTTAGTAATTCCTGAGTAAGGTCAGAGCCTGTGTAAGTGTGTGTGAGGATGTGATGGTACTCCATGTTACTGATGATTTCTCAGTCTTGTGTAATCACTGTGTGTGATGAGGTTAGTAATTCCTGAGTAAGATCAGACGCTGTGTACGTGTGTGTGAGGCTGTGATGGTACTCCATGTTACTGATGGTATCTCAGTCTTGTGTAATCACTGTGTGTGATGAGGTTAGTAATTCCTGAGTAAGGTCAGAGCTGTGAAAGTGTGTGTGAGGCTGTGATGGTACTCCATGTTACTGATGGTTTCTCAGTCTGTGTAATCACTGTGTGTGATTGAGGTTAGTAATTCCTGAGCAAGGTCAGAGCCTGTGTAAGTGTGTGTGAGGCTGTGATGGTACTCCATGTTACTAATGGTATCTCAGTCTGGTGTAATCACTGTGTGTGATGAATTTAGTAATTTCTGAGTAAGGTCAGAGCCTGTGTAAGTGTGTGTGAGGCTTCGATGGTACTCCATGTTACTGATGGTATCTCAGTCTTGTGTAATCACTGTGTGTGATGAAGTTAGTAATTCCTGAGTAAGGTCAGAGCATGTGTAAGTGTGTGTGAGGCTGTGATGGTACTCCATGTTACTGATGGTTTCTCAGTCTTGTGTAATCACTGCGTGTGATGAGGTTAGTAATTCCTGAGTAAGGTCAGGGCTTGTGTAAGTGTGTGTGAGGCTGTGATAGTACTCAATGTTACAGATGGTTTCTCAGTCTGTGTAATCACTGTGTGTGATTAGGATAGTAATTCCTGAGCAAGGTCATAGCCTGTGTAAGTGTGTGTGAGGTTGTGATGGTACTCCATGTTACTGATGGTGTCTCAGTCTTGTGTAATCACAGCGTGTGATGAGGTTAGTAATTTCTGAGTAAGGTCAGAGCCTGTGTAAATGTGTGTGAGGATGTGATGGTACTCCATGTTACTGATGGTTTCTCAGTCTTGTGTAATCACTGTGTGTGATGAGGTTAGTAATTCCTGAGTAAGGTCAGAGCCTGTGTAAGTGTGTGTGAGGCTGTGATGGTACTCCATGTTACTGATTGTTTCTCATTCTTGTGTAGACACTGCATGTGATGAGGTTAGTAATTCCTTAGTAAGGTCAGAGCTGCGTAAGTGTGTGTGAGGCTGTGATGGTACTCCATGTTACTGATGGTATCTCAGTCATGTGTAATCACTGCGTGTGATAAGGTTAGTAATTCCTGAGTAAGGTCAGAGCCAGTGTAAGTGTGTGTGAGGCTGTGATGGTACTCCATGTTACTGATGGTTTCTCAGTCTTGTGTAATCTCTGTGTGTGATGAGGTTAGTATTCCTGAGTAAGGTCAGAGCCTGTGTAAGTGTGTGTGAGGCTGTGATGGTACTTGATGTTACTGATGGTTTCTCAGTCTTGTGTAATCACTGTGTGTGATGAGGTTAGTAATTCCTGAGAAAGGTCAGAGCCTGTGTAAGTATGTGTGAGGCTGTAATAGTACTCCATGTTACTGATGGTTTCTCAGTCTTTTGTAATCACGGCGTGTGATGAGGTTAGTAATTCCTGAGTAAGGTCAGAGCCAGTGTAAGTGTGTGTGAGGCTGTGATGGTACTCCATGTTACTGATGGTTTCTCAGTCTTGTGTAATCTCTGTGTGTGATGAGGTTAGTATTCCTGAGTAAGGTCAGAGCCTGTGTAAATGTGTGTGAGGATGTGATGGTACTCCATGTTACTGATGGTTTCTCAGTCTTGTGTAATCACTGTGTGTGATGAGTTTAGTAATTCCTGAGTAAGGTCAGAGCCTGTGTAAGTGTGTGTGAGGCTGTGATGGTACTTGATGTTACTGATGGTATCTCAGTCTTGTGTAATCACTGTGTGTGATGAAGTTAGTAATTCCTGAGTAAGGTCAGAGCCTGTGTAAGTGTGTGTGAGGCTGTGATGGTACTCCATGTTACTGATGGTTTCTCCGTCTTGTGTAATCACTGCGTGTGATGAGGTTAGTAATTCCTGAGTAAGGTCAGGGCCTGTGTAAGTTTGTGTGAGGCTGTGATAGTACTCAATGTTACAGATGGTTTCTCAGTCTGTGTTATCACTGTGTGTGATGAGGATAGTAATTCCTGAGCAAGGTCATAGCCTGTGTAAGTGTGTGTGAGGCTGTGATGGTACTCCATGTTACTGATGGTGTCTCAGTCTTGTGTAATCACAGCGTGTGATGAGGTTAGTAATTTCTGAGTAAGGTCAGAGCCTGTGTAAATGTGTGTGAGGATGTGATGGTACTCCATGTTACTGATGGTTTCTCAGTCTTGTGTAATCACTGTGTGTGATGAGGTTAGTAATTCCTGAGTAAGGTCAGAGCCTGTGTAAGTGTGTGTGAGGCTGTGATGGTACTCCATGTTACTGATTGTTTCTCATTCTTGTGTAGACACTGCATGTGATGAGGTTAGTAATTCCTTAGTAAGGTCAGAGCTGCGTAAGTGTGTATGAGGCTGTGATGGTACTCCATGTTACTGATGGTATCTCAGTCTTGTGTAATCACTGCATGTGATGAGGTTAGTAATTCCTGAGTAAGGTCAGAGCCAGTGTAAGTGTGTGTGAGGCTGTGATGGTACTCCATGTTACTGATGGTTTCTCAGTCTTGTGTAATCACTGTGTGTGATGAGGTTAGTATTCCTGAGTAAGGTCAGAGCCTGTGTAAGTGTGTGTGAGGCTGTGATGGTACTTGATGTTACTGATGGTTTCTCAGTCTTGTGTAATCACTGTGTGATGAGGTTTGTAATTCCTGAGAAAGGTCAGAGCCTGTGTAAGTATGTGTGAGGCTGTAATAGTACTCCATGTTACTGATGGTTTCTCAGTCTTGTGTAATCACTGTGTGTGATGAGGTTAGTAATTCCTGAGTAAGGTCAGAGCTGTGAAAGTGTGTGTGAGGCTGTGATGGTACTCCATGTTACTGATGGTTTCTCAGTCTGTGTAATCACTGTGTGTGATTGAGGTTAGTAATTCCTGAGCAAGGTCAGAGCCTGTGTAAGTGTGTGTGAGGCTGTGATGGTACTCCATGTTACTAATGGTATCTCAGTCTGGTGTAATCACTGTGTGTGATGAATTTAGTAATTTCTGAGTAAGGTCAGAGCCTGTGTAAGTGTGTGTGAGGCTTCGATGGTACTCCATGTTACTGATGGTATCTCAGTCTTGTGTAATCACTGTGTGTGATGAAGTTAGTAATTCCTGAGTAAGGTCAGAGCCTGTGTAAGTGTGTGTGAGGCTGTGATGGTACTCCATGTTACTGATGGTTTCTCCGTCTTGTGTAATCACTGCGTGTGATGAGGTTAGTAATTCCTGAGTAAGGTCAGGGCCTGTGTAAGTTTGTGTGAGGCTGTGATAGTACTCAATGTTACAGATGGTTTCTCAGTCTGTGTTATCACTGTGTGTGATGAGGATAGTAATTCCTGAGCAAGGTCATAGCCTGTGTAAGTGTGTGTGAGGCTGTGATGGTACTCCATGTTACTGATGGTGTCTCAGTCTTGTGTAATCACAGCGTGTGATGAGGTTAGTAATTTCTGAGTAAGGTCAGAGCCTGTGTAAATGTGTGTGAGGATGTGATGGTACTCCATGTTACTGATGGTTTCTCAGTCTTGTGTAATCACTGTGTGTGATGAGGTTAGTAATTCCTGAGTAAGGTCAGAGCCTGTGTAAGTGTGTGTGAGGCTGTGATGGTACTCCATGTTACTGATTGTTTCTCATTCTTGTGTAGACACTGCATGTGATGAGGTTAGTAATTCCTTAGTAAGGTCAGAGCTGCGTAAGTGTGTATGAGGCTGTGATGGTACTCCATGTTACTGATGGTATCTCAGTCTTGTGTAATCACTGCATGTGATGAGGTTAGTAATTCCTGAGTAAGGTCAGAGCCAGTGTAAGTGTGTGTGAGGCTGTGATGGTACTCCATGTTACTGATGGTTTCTCAGTCTTGTGTAATCACTGTGTGTGATGAGGTTAGTATTCCTGAGTAAGGTCAGAGCCTGTGTAAGTGTGTGTGAGGCTGTGATGGTACTTGATGTTACTGATGGTTTCTCAGTCTTGTGTAATCACTGTGTGATGAGGTTAGTAATTCCTGAGAAAGGTCAGAGCCTGTGTAAGTATGTGTGAGGCTGTAATAGTACTCCATGTTACTGATGGTTTCTCAGTCTTGTGTAATCACTGTGTGTGATGAGGTTAGTAATCCCTGAGTAAGGTCAGAGCCTGTGTAAGTGTGTGTGAGGATGTGATGGTACTCCATGTTACTGATGGTTTCTCAGTGTTGTGTAATCACGGCGTGTGATGAGGTTAGTAATTCCTGAGTAAGGTCAGAGCTATGTGTGTGTGAGGCTGTGATGGTACTCCATGTTACTGATGGTATCTCAGTCTTGTGTAATCACTGTGTGTGATGAGGTTTGTAATTCCTGAGTAAAGTCAGAGCCTGTGTAAGTGTGTGTGAGGCTGTGATGGTGCTCCATGTTACTGATGGTATCTCAATCTTGTGTAATCACTGTGTGTGATGAGGTTAGTAATTCCTGAGTAAGATCAGACGCTGTGTACGTGTGTGTGAGGCTGTGATGGTACTCCATGTTACTGATGGTATCTCAGTCTTGTTTAGTCACTGGGTGTGATGAAGTTAGTAATTCCTGCGTAAGGTCAGAGTTTGTGTAAGTGTGCATGAGGCTGTGATGGTACTCCATGTTACTGATGGTATCTCAGTCTTGTGTAATCACTGCGTGTGATGAGGTTAGTAATTCCTGAGTAAGGTCAGAGCCTGTGTAAGTGTGTGTGAGGATGTGATGGTACTCCATGTTACTGATTGTATCTCAGTCTTGTGTAATCACTGTGTGTGATGAGGTTAGTAATACCTGAGTAAGGTCAGAGCTGTGAAAGTGTGTGTGAGGCTGTGATGGTACTCCATGTTACTGATGGTTTCTCAGTCTGTGTAATCACTGTGTGTGATTGAGGTTAGTAATTCCTGAGCATGGTCAGAGCCAGTGTAAGTGTGTGTGAGGCTGTGATGGTACTCCATGTTACTAATGGTATCTCAGTCTGGTGTAATCACTGTGTGTGATGAATTTAGTAATTTCTGAGTAAGGTCAGAGCCTGTGTAAGTGTGTGTGAGGCTTCGATGGTACTCCATGTTACTGATGGTATCTCAGTCGTGTGTAATCACTGTGTGTGATGAAGTTAGTAATTCCTGAGTAAGGTCAGAGCCTGTGTAAGTGTGTGTGAGGATGTGATGGTACTCCATGTTACTGATGATTTCTCAGTCTTGTGTAATCACTGTGTGTGATGAGGTTAGTAATTCCTGAGTAAGATCAGACGCTGTGTACGTGTGTGTGAGGCTGTGATGGTACTCCATGTTACTGATGGTATCTCAGTCTTGTGTAATCACTGTGTGTGATGAGGTTAGTAATTCCTGAGTAAGGTCAGAGCTGTGAAAGTGTGTGTGAGGCTGTGATGGTACTCCATGTTACTGATGGTTTCTCAGTCTGTGTAATCACTGTGTGTGATTGAGGTTAGTAATTCCTGAGCAAGGTCAGAGCCTGTGTAAGTGTGTGTGAGGCTGTGATGGTACTCCATGTTACTAATGGTATCTCAGTCTGGTGTAATCACTGTGTGTGATGAATTTAGTAATTTCTGAGTAAGGTCAGAGCCTGTGTAAGTGTGTGTGAGGCTTCGATGGTACTCCATGTTACTGATGGTATCTCAGTCTTGTGTAATCACTGTGTGTGATGAAGTTAGTAATTCCTGAGTAAGGTCAGAGCATGTGTAAGTGTGTGTGAGGCTGTGATGGTACTCCATGTTACTGATGGTTTCTCAGTCTTGTGTAATCACTGCGTGTGATGAGGTTAGTAATTCCTGAGTAAGGTCAGGGCTTGTGTAAGTGTGTGTGAGGCTGTGATAGTACTCAATGTTACAGATGGTTTCTCAGTCTGTGTAATCACTGTGTGTGATTAGGATAGTAATTCCTGAGCAAGGTCATAGCCTGTGTAAGTGTGTGTGAGGTTGTGATGGTACTCCATGTTACTGATGGTGTCTCAGTCTTGTGTAATCACAGCGTGTGATGAGGTTAGTAATTTCTGAGTAAGGTCAGAGCCTGTGTAAATGTGTGTGAGGATGTGATGGTACTCCATGTTACTGATGGTTTCTCAGTCTTGTGTAATCACTGTGTGTGATGAGGTTAGTAATTCCTGAGTAAGGTCAGAGCCTGTGTAAGTGTGTGTGAGGCTGTGATGGTACTCCATGTTACTGATTGTTTCTCATTCTTGTGTAGACACTGCATGTGATGAGGTTAGTAATTCCTTAGTAAGGTCAGAGCTGCGTAAGTGTGTGTGAGGCTGTGATGGTACTCCATGTTACTGATGGTATCTCAGTCATGTGTAATCACTGCGTGTGATAAGGTTAGTAATTCCTGAGTAAGGTCAGAGCCAGTGTAAGTGTGTGTGAGGCTGTGATGGTACTCCATGTTACTGATGGTTTCTCAGTCTTGTGTAATCTCTGTGTGTGATGAGGTTAGTATTCCTGAGTAAGGTCAGAGCCTGTGTAAGTGTGTGTGAGGCTGTGATGGTACTTGATGTTACTGATGGTTTCTCAGTCTTGTGTAATCACTGTGTGTGATGAGGTTAGTAATTCCTGAGAAAGGTCAGAGCCTGTGTAAGTATGTGTGAGGCTGTAATAGTACTCCATGTTACTGATGGTTTCTCAGTCTTTTGTAATCACGGCGTGTGATGAGGTTAGTAATTCCTGAGTAAGGTCAGAGCCAGTGTAAGTGTGTGTGAGGCTGTGATGGTACTCCATGTTACTGATGGTTTCTCAGTCTTGTGTAATCTCTGTGTGTGATGAGGTTAGTATTCCTGAGTAAGGTCAGAGCCTGTGTAAATGTGTGTGAGGATGTGATGGTACTCCATGTTACTGATGGTTTCTCAGTCTTGTGTAATCACTGTGTGTGATGAGTTTAGTAATTCCTGAGTAAGGTCAGAGCCTGTGTAAGTGTGTGTGAGGCTGTGATGGTACTTGATGTTACTGATGGTATCTCAGTCTTGTGTAATCACTGTGTGTGATGAAGTTAGTAATTCCTGAGTAAGGTCAGAGCCTGTGTAAGTGTGTGTGAGGCTGTGATGGTACTCCATGTTACTGATGGTTTCTCCGTCTTGTGTAATCACTGCGTGTGATGAGGTTAGTAATTCCTGAGTAAGGTCAGGGCCTGTGTAAGTTTGTGTGAGGCTGTGATAGTACTCAATGTTACAGATGGTTTCTCAGTCTGTGTTATCACTGTGTGTGATGAGGATAGTAATTCCTGAGCAAGGTCATAGCCTGTGTAAGTGTGTGTGAGGCTGTGATGGTACTCCATGTTACTGATGGTGTCTCAGTCTTGTGTAATCACAGCGTGTGATGAGGTTAGTAATTTCTGAGTAAGGTCAGAGCCTGTGTAAATGTGTGTGAGGATGTGATGGTACTCCATGTTACTGATGGTTTCTCAGTCTTGTGTAATCACTGTGTGTGATGAGGTTAGTAATTCCTGAGTAAGGTCAGAGCCTGTGTAAGTGTGTGTGAGGCTGTGATGGTACTCCATGTTACTGATTGTTTCTCATTCTTGTGTAGACACTGCATGTGATGAGGTTAGTAATTCCTTAGTAAGGTCAGAGCTGCGTAAGTGTGTATGAGGCTGTGATGGTACTCCATGTTACTGATGGTATCTCAGTCTTGTGTAATCACTGCATGTGATGAGGTTAGTAATTCCTGAGTAAGGTCAGAGCCAGTGTAAGTGTGTGTGAGGCTGTGATGGTACTCCATGTTACTGATGGTTTCTCAGTCTTGTGTAATCACTGTGTGTGATGAGGTTAGTATTCCTGAGTAAGGTCAGAGCCTGTGTAAGTGTGTGTGAGGCTGTGATGGTACTTGATGTTACTGATGGTTTCTCAGTCTTGTGTAATCACTGTGTGATGAGGTTTGTAATTCCTGAGAAAGGTCAGAGCCTGTGTAAGTATGTGTGAGGCTGTAATAGTACTCCATGTTACTGATGGTTTCTCAGTCTTGTGTAATCACTGTGTGTGATGAGGTTAGTAATTCCTGAGTAAGGTCAGAGCTGTGAAAGTGTGTGTGAGGCTGTGATGGTACTCCATGTTACTGATGGTTTCTCAGTCTGTGTAATCACTGTGTGTGATTGAGGTTAGTAATTCCTGAGCAAGGTCAGAGCCTGTGTAAGTGTGTGTGAGGCTGTGATGGTACTCCATGTTACTAATGGTATCTCAGTCTGGTGTAATCACTGTGTGTGATGAATTTAGTAATTTCTGAGTAAGGTCAGAGCCTGTGTAAGTGTGTGTGAGGCTTCGATGGTACTCCATGTTACTGATGGTATCTCAGTCTTGTGTAATCACTGTGTGTGATGAAGTTAGTAATTCCTGAGTAAGGTCAGAGCCTGTGTAAGTGTGTGTGAGGCTGTGATGGTACTCCATGTTACTGATGGTTTCTCCGTCTTGTGTAATCACTGCGTGTGATGAGGTTAGTAATTCCTGAGTAAGGTCAGGGCCTGTGTAAGTTTGTGTGAGGCTGTGATAGTACTCAATGTTACAGATGGTTTCTCAGTCTGTGTTATCACTGTGTGTGATGAGGATAGTAATTCCTGAGCAAGGTCATAGCCTGTGTAAGTGTGTGTGAGGCTGTGATGGTACTCCATGTTACTGATGGTGTCTCAGTCTTGTGTAATCACAGCGTGTGATGAGGTTAGTAATTTCTGAGTAAGGTCAGAGCCTGTGTAAATGTGTGTGAGGATGTGATGGTACTCCATGTTACTGATGGTTTCTCAGTCTTGTGTAATCACTGTGTGTGATGAGGTTAGTAATTCCTGAGTAAGGTCAGAGCCTGTGTAAGTGTGTGTGAGGCTGTGATGGTACTCCATGTTACTGATTGTTTCTCATTCTTGTGTAGACACTGCATGTGATGAGGTTAGTAATTCCTTAGTAAGGTCAGAGCTGCGTAAGTGTGTATGAGGCTGTGATGGTACTCCATGTTACTGATGGTATCTCAGTCTTGTGTAATCACTGCATGTGATGAGGTTAGTAATTCCTGAGTAAGGTCAGAGCCAGTGTAAGTGTGTGTGAGGCTGTGATGGTACTCCATGTTACTGATGGTTTCTCAGTCTTGTGTAATCACTGTGTGTGATGAGGTTAGTATTCCTGAGTAAGGTCAGAGCCTGTGTAAGTGTGTGTGAGGCTGTGATGGTACTTGATGTTACTGATGGTTTCTCAGTCTTGTGTAATCACTGTGTGATGAGGTTAGTAATTCCTGAGAAAGGTCAGAGCCTGTGTAAGTATGTGTGAGGCTGTAATAGTACTCCATGTTACTGATGGTTTCTCAGTCTTGTGTAATCACTGTGTGTGATGAGGTTAGTAATCCCTGAGTAAGGTCAGAGCCTGTGTAAGTGTGTGTGAGGATGTGATGGTACTCCATGTTACTGATGGTTTCTCAGTGTTGTGTAATCACGGCGTGTGATGAGGTTAGTAATTCCTGAGTAAGGTCAGAGCTATGTGTGTGTGAGGCTGTGATGGTACTCCATGTTACTGATGGTATCTCAGTCTTGTGTAATCACTGTGTGTGATGAGGTTTGTAATTCCTGAGTAAAGTCAGAGCCTGTGTAAGTGTGTGTGAGGCTGTGATGGTGCTCCATGTTACTGATGGTATCTCAATCTTGTGTAATCACTGTGTGTGATGAGGTTAGTAATTCCTGAGTAAGATCAGACGCTGTGTACGTGTGTGTGAGGCTGTGATGGTACTCCATGTTACTGATGGTATCTCAGTCTTGTTTAGTCACTGGGTGTGATGAAGTTAGTAATTCCTGCGTAAGGTCAGAGTTTGTGTAAGTGTGCATGAGGCTGTGATGGTACTCCATGTTACTGATGGTATCTCAGTCTTGTGTAATCACTGCGTGTGATGAGGTTAGTAATTCCTGAGTAAGGTCAGAGCCTGTGTAAGTGTGTGTGAGGATGTGATGGTACTCCATGTTACTGATTGTATCTCAGTCTTGTGTAATCACTGTGTGTGATGAGGTTAGTAATACCTGAGTAAGGTCAGAGCTGTGAAAGTGTGTGTGAGGCTGTGATGGTACTCCATGTTACTGATGGTTTCTCAGTCTGTGTAATCACTGTGTGTGATTGAGGTTAGTAATTCCTGAGCATGGTCAGAGCCTGTGTAAGTGTGTGTGAGGCTGTGATGGTACTCCATGTTACTAATGGTATCTCAGTCTGGTGTAATCACTGTGTGTGATGAATTTAGTAATTTCTGAGTAAGGTCAGAGCCTGTGTAAGTGTGTGTGAGGCTTCGATGGTACTCCATGTTACTGATGGTATCTCAGTCGTGTGTAATCACTGTGTGTGATGAAGTTAGTAATTCCTGAGTAAGGTCAGAGCCTGTGTAAGTGTGTGTGAGGATGTGATGGTACTCCATGTTACTGATGATTTCTCAGTCTTGTGTAATCACTGTGTGTGATGAGGTTAGTAATTCCTGAGTAAGATCAGACGCTGTGTACGTGTGTGTGAGGCTGTGATGGTACTCCATGTTACTGATGGTATCTCAGTCTTGTGTAATCACTGTGTGTGATGAGGTTAGTAATTCCTGAGTAAGGTCAGAGCTGTGAAAGTGTGTGTGAGGCTGTGATGGTACTCCATGTTACTGATGGTTTCTCAGTCTGTGTAATCACTGTGTGTGATTGAGGTTAGTAATTCCTGAGCAAGGTCAGAGCCTGTGTAAGTGTGTGTGAGGCTGTGATGGTACTCCATGTTACTAATGGTATCTCAGTCTGGTGTAATCACTGTGTGTGATGAATTTAGTAATTTCTGAGTAAGGTCAGAGCCTGTGTAAGTGTGTGTGAGGCTTCGATGGTACTCCATGTTACTGATGGTATCTCAGTCTTGTGTAATCACTGTGTGTGATGAAGTTAGTAATTCCTGAGTAAGGTCAGAGCATGTGTAAGTGTGTGTGAGGCTGTGATGGTACTCCATGTTACTGATGGTTTCTCAGTCTTGTGTAATCACTGCGTGTGATGAGGTTAGTAATTCCTGAGTAAGGTCAGGGCTTGTGTAAGTGTGTGTGAGGCTGTGATAGTACTCAATGTTACAGATGGTTTCTCAGTCTGTGTAATCACTGTGTGTGATTAGGATAGTAATTCCTGAGCAAGGTCATAGCCTGTGTAAGTGTGTGTGAGGTTGTGATGGTACTCCATGTTACTGATGGTGTCTCAGTCTTGTGTAATCACAGCGTGTGATGAGGTTAGTAATTTCTGAGTAAGGTCAGAGCCTGTGTAAATGTGTGTGAGGATGTGATGGTACTCCATGTTACTGATGGTTTCTCAGTCTTGTGTAATCACTGTGTGTGATGAGGTTAGTAATTCCTGAGTAAGGTCAGAGCCTGTGTAAGTGTGTGTGAGGCTGTGATGGTACTCCATGTTACTGATTGTTTCTCATTCTTGTGTAGACACTGCATGTGATGAGGTTAGTAATTCCTTAGTAAGGTCAGAGCTGCGTAAGTGTGTGTGAGGCTGTGATGGTACTCCATGTTACTGATGGTATCTCAGTCATGTGTAATCACTGCGTGTGATAAGGTTAGTAATTCCTGAGTAAGGTCAGAGCCAGTGTAAGTGTGTGTGAGGCTGTGATGGTACTCCATGTTACTGATGGTTTCTCAGTCTTGTGTAATCTCTGTGTGTGATGAGGTTAGTATTCCTGAGTAAGGTCAGAGCCTGTGTAAGTGTGTGTGAGGCTGTGATGGTACTTGATGTTACTGATGGTTTCTCAGTCTTGTGTAATCACTGTGTGTGATGAGGTTAGTAATTCCTGAGAAAGGTCAGAGCCTGTGTAAGTATGTGTGAGGCTGTAATAGTACTCCATGTTACTGATGGTTTCTCAGTCTTTTGTAATCACGGCGTGTGATGAGGTTAGTAATTCCTGAGTAAGGTCAGAGCCAGTGTAAGTGTGTGTGAGGCTGTGATGGTACTCCATGTTACTGATGGTTTCTCAGTCTTGTGTAATCTCTGTGTGTGATGAGGTTAGTATTCCTGAGTAAGGTCAGAGCCTGTGTAAATGTGTGTGAGGATGTGATGGTACTCCATGTTACTGATGGTTTCTCAGTCTTGTGTAATCACTGTGTGTGATGAGTTTAGTAATTCCTGAGTAAGGTCAGAGCCTGTGTAAGTGTGTGTGAGGCTGTGATGGTACTTGATGTTACTGATGGTATCTCAGTCTTGTGTAATCACTGTGTGTGATGAAGTTAGTAATTCCTGAGTAAGGTCAGAGCCTATGTAAGTGTGTGTGAGGCTGTGATGGTACTCCATGTTACTGATGGTTTCTCCGTCTTGTGTAATCACTGCGTGTGATGAGGTTAGTAATTCCTGAGTAAGGTCAGGGCCTGTGTAAGTTTGTGTGAGGCTGTGATAGTACTCAATGTTACAGATGGTTTCTCAGTCTGTGTTATCACTGTGTGTGATGAGGATAGTAATTCCTGAGCAAGGTCATAGCCTGTGTAAGTGTGTGTGAGGCTGTGATGGTACTCCATGTTACTGATGGTGTCTCAGTCTTGTGTAATCACAGCGTGTGATGAGGTTAGTAATTTCTGAGTAAGGTCAGAGCCTGTGTAAATGTGTGTGAGGATGTGATGGTACTCCATGTTACTGATGGTTTCTCAGTCTTGTGTAATCACTGTGTGTGATGAGGTTAGTAATTCCTGAGTAAGGTCAGAGCCTGTGTAAGTGTGTGTGAGGCTGTGATGGTACTCCATGTTACTGATTGTTTCTCATTCTTGTGTAGACACTGCATGTGATGAGGTTAGTAATTCCTTAGTAAGGTCAGAGCTGCGTAAGTGTGTATGAGGCTGTGATGGTACTCCATGTTACTGATGGTATCTCAGTCTTGTGTAATCACTGCATGTGATGAGGTTAGTAATTCCTGAGTAAGGTCAGAGCCAGTGTAAGTGTGTGTGAGGCTGTGATGGTACTCCATGTTACTGATGGTTTCTCAGTCTTGTGTAATCACTGTGTGTGATGAGGTTAGTATTCCTGAGTAAGGTCAGAGCCTGTGTAAGTGTGTGTGAGGCTGTGATGGTACTTGATGTTACTGATGGTTTCTCAGTCTTGTGTAATCACTGTGTGATGAGGTTTGTAATTCCTGAGAAAGGTCAGAGCCTGTGTAAGTATGTGTGAGGCTGTAATAGTACTCCATGTTACTGATGGTTTCTCAGTCTTGTGTAATCACTGTGTGTGATGAGGTTAGTAATCCCTGAGTAAGGTCAGAGCCTGTGTAAGTGTGTGTGAGGATGTGATGGTACTCCATGTTACTGATGGTTTCTCAGTGTTGTGTAATCACGGCGTGTGATGAGGTTAGTAATTCCTGAGTAAGGTCAGAGCTATGTGTGTGTGAGGCTGTGATGGTACTCCATGTTACTGATGGTATCTCAGTCTTGTGTAATCACTGTGTGTGATGAGGTTTGTAATTCCTGAGTAAAGTCAGAGCCTGTGTAAGTGTGTGTGAGGCTGTGATGGTGCTCCATGTTACTGATGGTATCTCAATCTTGTGTAATCACTGTGTGTGATGAGGTTAGTAATTCCTGAGTAAGATCAGACGCTGTGTACGTGTGTGTGAGGCTGTGATGGTACTCCATGTTACTGATGGTATCTCAGTCTTGTTTAGTCACTGGGTGTGATGAAGTTAGTAATTCCTGCGTAAGGTCAGAGTTTGTGTAAGTGTGCATGAGGCTGTGATGGTACTCCATGTTACTGATGGTATCTCAGTCTTGTGTAATCACTGCGTGTGATGAGGTTAGTAATTCCTGAGTAAGGTCAGAGCCTGTGTAAGTGTGTGTGAGGATGTGATGGTACTCCATGTTACTGATTGTATCTCAGTCTTGTGTAATCACTGTGTGTGATGAGGTTAGTAATTCCTGAGTAAGGTCAGAGCTGTGAAAGTGTGTGTGAGGCTGTGATGGTACTCCATGTTACTGATGGTTTCTCAGTCTGTGTAATCACTGTGTGTGATTGAGGTTAGTAATTCCTGAGCATGGTCAGAGCCTGTGTAAGTGTGTGTGAGGCTGTGATGGTACTCCATGTTACTAATGGTATCTCAGTCTGGTGTAATCACTGTGTGTGATGAATTTAGTAATTTCTGAGTAAGGTCAGAGCCTGTGTAAGTGTGTGTGAGGCTTCGATGGTACTCCATGTTACTGATGGTATCTCAGTCGTGTGTAATCACTGTGTGTGATGAAGTTAGTAATTCCTGAGTAAGGTCAGAGCCTGTGTAAGTGTGTGTGAGGCTGTGATGGTACTCCATGTTACTGATGGTTTCTCAGTCTTGTGTAATCACTGTGTGTGATGAGGTTAGTAATTCCTGAGTAAGATCAGACGCTGTGTACGTGTGTGTGAGGCTGTGATGGTACTCCATGTTACTGATGGTATCTCAGTCTTGTGTAATCACTGTGTGTGATGAGGTTAGTAATTCCTGAGTAAGGTCAGAGCTGTGAAAGTGTGTGTGAGGCTGTGATGGTACTCCATGTTACTGATGGTTTCTCAGTCTGTGTAATCACTGTGTGTGATTGAGGTTAGTAATTCCTGAGCAAGGTCAGAGCCTGTGTAAGTGTGTGTGAGGCTGTGATGGTACTCCATGTTACTAATGGTATCTCAGTCTGGTGTAATCACTGTGTGTGATGAATTTAGTAATTTCTGAGTAAGGTCAGAGCCTGTGTAAGTGTGTGTGAGGCTTCGATGGTACTCCATGTTACTGATGGTATCTCAGTCTTGTGTAATCACTGTGTGTGATGAAGTTAGTAATTCCTGAGTAAGGTCAGAGCATGTGTAAGTGTGTGTGAGGCTGTGATGGTACTCCATGTTACTGATGGTTTCTCAGTCTTGTGTAATCACTGCGTGTGATGAGGTTAGTAATTCCTGAGTAAGGTCAGGGCTTGTGTAAGTGTGTGTGAGGCTGTGATAGTACTCAATGTTACAGATGGTTTCTCAGTCTGTGTAATCACTGTGTGTGATTAGGATAGTAATTCCTGAGCAAGGTCATAGCCTGTGTAAGTGTGTGTGAGGTTGTGATGGTACTCCATGTTACTGATGGTGTCTCAGTCTTGTGTAATCACAGCGTGTGATGAGGTTAGTAATTTCTGAGTAAGGTCAGAGCCTGTGTAAATGTGTGTGAGGATGTGATGGTACTCCATGTTACTGATGGTTTCTCAGTCTTGTGTAATCACTGTGTGTGATGAGGTTAGTAATTCCTGAGTAAGGTCAGAGCCTGTGTAAGTGTGTGTGAGGCTGTGATGGTACTCCATGTTACTGATTGTTCCTCATTCTTGTGTAGACACTGCATGTGATGAGGTTAGTAATTCCTTAGTAAGGTCAGAGCTGCGTAAGTGTGTGTGAGGCTGTGATGGTACTCCATGTTACTGATGGTATCTCAGTCATGTGTAATCACTGCGTGTGATAAGGTTAGTAATTCCTGAGTAAGGTCAGAGCCAGTGTAAGTGTGTGTGAGGCTGTGATGGTACTCCATGTTACTGATGGTTTCTCAGTCTTGTGTAATCTCTGTGTGTGATGAGGTTAGTATTCCTGAGTAAGGTCAGAGCCTGTGTAAGTGTGTGTGAGGCTGTGATGGTACTTGATGTTACTGATGGTTTCTCAGTCTTGTGTAATCACTGTGTGTGATGAGGTTAGTAATTCCTGAGAAAGGTCAGAGCCTGTGTAAGTATGTGTGAGGCTGTAATAGTACTCCATGTTACTGATGGTTTCTCAGTCTTTTGTAATCACGGCGTGTGATGAGGTTAGTAATTCCTGAGTAAGGTCAGAGCCAGTGTAAGTGTGTGTGAGGCTGTGATGGTACTCCATGTTACTGATGGTTTCTCAGTCTTGTGTAATCTCTGTGTGTGATGAGGTTAGTATTCCTGAGTAAGGTCAGAGCCTGTGTAAATGTGTGTGAGGATGTGATGGTACTCCATGTTACTGATGGTTTCTCAGTCTTGTGTAATCACTGTGTGTGATGAGGTTAGTAATTCCTGAGTAAGGTCAGAGCCTGTGTAAGTGTGTGTGAGGCTGTGATGGTACTTGATGTTACTGATGGTATCTCAGTCTGTGTAATCACTGTGTGTGATGAGGTTAGTAATTCCTGAGAAAGGTCAGAGCCTGTGTAAGTATGTGTGAGGCTGTAATAGTACTCCATGTTACTGATGGTTTCTCAGTCTTTTGTAATCACGGCGTGTGA
The DNA here is from genome assembly GCA_031769625.1 of Taudactylus pleione. Classification (NCBI taxonomy): domain Eukaryota; kingdom Metazoa; phylum Chordata; class Amphibia; order Anura; family Myobatrachidae; genus Taudactylus; species Taudactylus pleione. The sequence continues at coordinate 957,917 of JAUIMM010001613.1, forward strand.
TGAGGTTAGTAATTCCTGAGTAAGGTCAGAGCTATGTGTGTGTGAGGCTGTGATGGTACTTCATGTTACTGATGGTATCTCAGTCTTGTGTAATCACTGTGTGTGATGAGGTTTGTAATTCCTGAGTAAAGTCAGAGCCTGTGTAAGTGTGTGTGAGGCTGTGATGGTGCTCCATATTACTGATGGTATCTCAATCTTGTGTAATCACTGTGTGTGATGAGGTTAGTAATTCCTGAGTAAGGTCAGAGCCTGTGTAAGTGTGTTTGAGGCTGTGATGGTACTCCATGTTACTGATGGCTTCTCAGTCTTGTGTAGTCACTGCGTGTGATGAGGTTAGTAATTCATGAGTAAGGTCAGAACCTGTGTAAGTATGTGTGAGGATGTGATGGTACTCCATGTTACTGATGGTATCTCAGTCTTGTGTAATCACTGCGTATGATGAGGTTAGTAATTCCTGAGTAAGGTCAGAGCCTGTGTAAGTGTGTGAGGCTGTGATGGTACTCCATGTTACTGATGGTGTCTCAGTCTTGTGTAATCACTGTGTGTGATGAGGTTAGTAATTCCTGAGTAAGGTCAGAGCCTGTGTAAGTGTGTGTGAGGATGTGATGGTACTCCATGTTACTGATGGTGTCTCAGTCTTGTGTAATCACTGTGTGTGATGAGGTTAGTAATTCCTGAGTAAGGTCAGAGCCTGTGTAAGTGTGTGTGAGGATGTGATGGTACTCCATGTTACTGACGGTATCTCAGTCTTGTGTAATCACTGTGTGTGATGAGGTTAGTAATTCCTGAGTAAGGTCAGAGCCTGTGTAAGTGTGTGTGAGGATGTGATGGTACTCCATGTTACTGATGGTATCTCAGTCTTGTGTAGTCACTGCGTGTGATGAGGTTAGTAATTCCTGAGTAAGGTCAGAGCCTGTGTAAGTGTGTGTGAGGCTGTGATGGTACTCCATGTTACTGATGGTATCTCAGTCTTGTGTAGTCACTGCTTGTGATGAGGTTAGTAATTCCTGAGTAAGGTCAGAGCCTGTGTAAGTGTGTGTGAGGATGTGATGGTACTCCATGTTACTGATGGTATCTCAGTCTTGTGTAGTCACTGCTTGTGATGAGATTAGTAATTCCTGAGTAAGGTCAGAGCCTGTGTAAGTGTGTGTGAGGATGTGATGGTACTCCATGTTACTGATGGTATCTCAGTCTTGTGTAATCACTGTGTGTGATGAGGTTAGTAATTCCTGAGTAAGGTCAGAGCCTGTGTAAGTGTGTGTGAGGCTGCGATAGTACTCGATTGTACCGATGGTTTTGCAGTCTTGTTAAACATTAGGGATGTCTGGTAAATAAAGTGGGCATCCTTATAATGTACTGCGGTGGCATAGGGATCGCAGTGGATTAGCATACTATCGCAGTTGATCTGCATGTGTAATCGTTATTACATAAGCAGTTGCGTGTACGGTAGTGAATCAGCCCCATGGTACATTTTTGCCCTTAGCATGCCCCAGAGCCAAAACACATGAATCTATGGGCGATGCTGAACGGTATATAACGGAGTCATCTCCACTCGCTGCTGATGGGCTATAATTGGGTGATATATAAAATGTAACGCGGTGCTGTCATATAAAGCAGCTGTTTAGATGGAGGGTAATAAACATGATAAAACAAAGGGGCAGGTTTAGGTATTATACAATATAAAGGTATTATACAATATAAAGGTATTATACAATATAAAGGTATTATACAATATAATGGTATTATACAATATAAAGGTATTATACAATATAATGGTATTATACAATATAAAGGTATTACCAATATAAAGGTATTATACACTATAAAGGTATTATACAATATAAAGGTATTATACAATATAAAGGTATTACCAATATAAAGGTATTATACAATATAAAGGTATTATACAATATAAAGGTATTACCAATATAAAGGTATTATACAATATAAAGGTATTATACAATATAAAGGTATTACCAATATAAAGGTATTATACAATATAAAGGTATTACCAATATAAAGGTATTATACAATATAAAGGTATTACCAATATAAAGGTATTATACAATATAAAGGTATTATACAGTATAAATGACTTGGTTGAGTAAAAAATTAATAAACTTTTTAATAATAAAAAAAGAATTAATAAATGATATAACATATACATGAATATATTCCAAATAGGATATTGTGGGATAATGTAAGGACCCCTGTTACTAAGGGTGAGGAAACGCCACTGTAATATCAGTCACTATCATAGGCAGTCTATTATGTATTGTGGTGAGAGGGGTACCTCACCTGAATTGCCCTGATTCTGGTGGAATCAGCCCTCTCCACTGGAGGCTGGAGTGAGACCTGTGCGTTCTGCATTAGCAGTGGAGATATAGAATTCCAGGTTTCACATTTACACAGACCCAGCTGGAATAATCACTGGAGCACAGGAAGGGTTTAAAACTCCCACTCACCTGATGCTCCTAATGCTGAACAAGCTGGCCAGGCAATAGGCTGGGGGTGGTGGTTATTATTAGGGTTACAGGACCTGGAGGGTCCACAGATTTTGTAACTGCTGACTGTTAAGCACAAGGAGTGCTGGGACATTTACTTTTATGTTAGTTTGCTTATTTTCTGTTATGTGCCTGTGTTTATCCAGGCCTGACCTCCTGTATACTAAGGTGCAGTGTCTGCTACCATTAAAAGACACTGCTTCACCAAGTACTGTACCTTCCTGTCTGGAGCCCTCATTTCTATACCCCGTTATACATATGGTGCCCATTTGGGGACTCTGCACTGCTGTGTCACAGCGCAATCGCTATATGCCCACGGCGTACCAAAGGATCTGGCAAGGCAAAACTATCGGTATACGTGAGTATGGTTGGCGAACCAGAAATATCGCAGTTATAATAAGGATGTTGTGTGATCTGCTATGCACAGTGCAAAAGCTGTTTTGTGTGTTTATTTAAAAAAAAGGAAAAATAAGTTACTTTCCTTTTTTTACTGAGGTGCTTAAGATGCGAATTAGTGTGTTCACCAGATACTGTTTGTGGTCTAATCAAGTTCACCTGTTTGAACAAAACAAGACACATATTGCTGATTAATTACTGCAGTGCTGGACGTTTTTTTTTTTCCCTGTGTTCACTTTAACCCCTGCATTGCTGGAGAGATAAAGCCGTGTTTTCTATTTCTGTGTTCACTTTAACCCCTGCATTGCTGGAGAGATAAAGCCGTGTTTTCTATTTCTGTGTTCAGTTTAACCCCTGCATTGCTGGAGAGATAAAGCCGTGTTTTCTATTTCTGTGTTAAATGTGAATTACAGGAGCTTTGCTGAAAGGAAGAGAGATATTTATTTGTGTAAAGTGCTTGTTAGCTAAAAGCACGTACACTTGTACATACCCCTCTCACTATAACTATGGAGGCAGTTTTTCACACTATAGTACATTTGTTGGCCTCTCACCAAAAGAAAGAAACAAATGTTAGTTAGTGATCCAGTAAATGGGCAGAACAGGTTCTGGGCATCTGAAGAAAGTGTCTGTCTGTCTCAGATGATCCAGAGGTGTATTTGGTGACATAGATGGGCTCAGCTAGTTTGTTTCTCCATACGCCATGTAGTACGCCCTGCATCTCGCACCACACGGTATGCCTTGAGTCACGCCTTTCAGTATTAATAGCAATGGAACGTACCGCGGCGCTGGAAAAAGTCATAGCGTGTAATACAACTTTTTGTCCACCAGTTATCGCTTTTCCTAAACTACAATGCGCATGTGTCCGATATCCGATGTATTTTCTGTATCACCGTCCGATGATTGGCTGACAGAACCTGTGATTCCGTACACTATAGTACAGCATTTTCCTCATGGAATCAGGGCTGTAGAAGAATGTGTAACAAAGTTTTAAACCATTACATTAAGTGTGTGAGTCCTGAACTTTTTAAAAAATATGTTTTAATATTTTTGTCTCAGGGGGTCACATGCACAGCCTTCAATGAGACGGGATGAATTAATATTTGGGTAACTGCTGGGGTACTCTGTTTACATGTACTAGTATAATATTTAGAAAGGAAGACACATTTTATTACTATTATTATTACATTTCCCTCACTGCGCCCTCCCTAACGCCAGCCGGTGCACAAGGACTCAGTAGATGGATGTGAGATCCTTCGGGGCCTAGTGGTAGAGCGGTGGTTTTACATTGTCAAGGTCCATGGTTCAAATCTCACCACAGCCCAATATTATTTCCTAATCATGATTTGCTTATAAAGTACAGTGGTGGATCCATCTCTACTAATCAAGTTTCAGATGCACCCACAGGAGTTTGAGTTCAGGGACTCAAAAGCAACCTCAGTTTTAAAAAAAGAGCACGTGATTTCCTGTTCAGTAATGTTGCAGTAGTGTATTGAAGGCTCTACATAGCTCCACAACTCCCCCGCACCCTGCAATGACACCCCCATACAGTTATGGGGTGCTGGGGCTCGAGCGTCGGGTCTCAGACACACTCTCAGCATCAGGGGCACTGACGGCTCAGATGCACTCACAGGTGTTGGGGTTCTGGGACTCAAACACAACCTAAAGGGGCCTATCCATTAGCAGATAAATTGAATGACTGAATGATATATCGTTTAGTCGTTCAATTTATCTGCTAATGGATAGGCCCTGAACGATGAGATGCGCACTCCCGCGGCCGATAAATTGTGTCTTTCATCTCTCCAAAATGTTGGTCAATTATCGCTTATCGCTGCCAGATATTAGAAATATCTCCGTTTATAAGCGGTAAATGCTGAACGATATTTTTAATGGAAATTCATAGAAACATTAAAAAAATCCACTCCCTGAATGATGTCATGTAATATCGTTCGTCGTTCGCAAAAATCTGTCATGTACATGGCAGAAATCTGTCACCGCAGCCCCAGGGATTTTCAAGGGATAAATCTTTTGTCTTTCATCGTTAAGCTGCATACACATGTAAAGATTTTCTGTCCAACCATCCAACTAGGTGATTGGTTGGAATGAAGATCTGGTAACGTATGGGAGTAACTTGCAATCAGCAATTTGCTACTAAATGCCAGAAAACAGATGAAAATGGCGTCAGACAAGTTTGAAATGTTTGATTTAAACAATTTGTTCCAACAACAGTTTTTGTCCATTTTCTGGCGTTTGGGAGCAAATTGCTGATTGTCAGTTACTCCCATACATTACCAGGTTCTCATTCCAACCAATCACCTAGCTGGCTGGTTGGACAAAAAATCTTTACGTGTGTACCCGGCTTTAGATAAAGATCTGCTAATGCATAGGACCCTTAAGTTTTAAATAAGACCACATGACTTCCTGTTCATAGCCACCCCTGAAGTTACAAGTTACGTAGCCCATTGTAAATGGATCTGAGAAGTGCCTGGGGGAAGGTAATTACAATGTAGATACTAAAAAAAAAACCTATTTGCATCCCTTTTACAGCAGGTTACAGTACTACCGTATACTATACGTATACATCTGTAAATTGGCTATTTGCAGATGTGACAATAATGTAAACTCATTAGCTGCTAATATATCGATTTTATCATCCTAACACAATGGCAATTACACTACTGTACAGTACTGTGTGTGCGCTGATTTGTGTCTCGTTACTGTATGTTATATCATAACACCATGGTAATTACATTATTGTACTGTATGTGCCCTGATTTGTGTCTCGTTACTGTATGTTATATCATAACACCATGGTAATAATAACACTATTGTACAGTACTGTATGTGCCCTGATTTGTGTCTCGTTACTGTATGTTATATCATAACACCATGGTAATTACACTATTGTACAGTACTGTATGTGCCCTGATTTGTGTCTCGTTACTGTATCTGTTATATCATCATAACACCATGGTAATAACACTACTGTACAGTACTGTATGTGCGCTGATTTGTGTCTCGTTACTGTATCTGTTATATCATCATAACACCATGGTAATTACACTATTGTACAGTACTGTATGTGCGCTGATTTGTGTCTCGTTACTGTATCTGTTATTTCTTCTTCAGCCTCCATGGTAATAACACTGGGTTAGTCCTCAATATCCCTAACAGACAGGAAGTTTTTTTTTTTTTTTTTTTACAGGGACCTCCCACTGGGTGTGTATGTGTGTATGTGTATATATATATATATATATACTGCCTCCACGCCTTCCTTAGTGTCTTTTCCTGTTTCTCTAGACAGAGTAGGGAAGTTTTTTGTTTTCCTGATGGGACTTACCTCAATTTTGTGTCCAGCAAGTGCCGTTTTTCCTGCAGTCTGTGGCGGGGTGGCGCCCCGGGGTCATGATGGCTGGTTGTGCTATGGCGGAGGTCTGTTGGTTGTTTGCACAACGCAGCCGCCAGAAGCAAGGAGAGGCTGGATGCTGGGTTACAGCTATCAGCGGCAGCCTCGTGCAGGACGCGGCCAGCAGTACGGGATGATGTCAGCACCCAGAAGGCAGTGCGGCGCACACTGCGCATGCGCCCATCCATGACTAGGGTCAAAGGGCTATTAAAGTGGCGCCACACACCGGAGAGGACATCAGCTGGGTATTCTGCCGAGTGAAACTAAGTGCAGATATGGAGCAGCAACAGCCGTTTAGCGCCCAGATGGGGTAAGTCCTGATTAGATGGGTGCAAATGTTTGTTTTAGTTAGTATAGGTATAGTAGGAACGTTATTATTGTGTCTTCTGCAGTGTACCTAGTACTGTGGAACATAAGATGCTTTGTAAGAAGAAACACATTAATTCAGAATGTGCAGCATGTGATAGGTCGTACTCTGGAGTCAGGATAAGGAGTTTTGTGATCTACGCAAACGTAAATCTCCATCTAACCAAAGTCAGCAAGTGAATCAGATTCAGGAACTTATGGAGTGGATGAAAAGGTCTTTTGTATCCAAGGAGGAATTTTTAGCCATACAGGGACTTAAGAGATCAGGTCTCAGACAAGTCTGGGATATGAGGAGTTGGAGTCCTTTGAGCAGAGGGCTATGGAAGGATTGGAACAAATATCTAGTGATGAGTCTGGTGAAATTCATGAGGATACAAGATCGTTTAACATGGATATCATAGAGATGGTGTTATAAATATTTATAAAACTTTTAACTATAAGGATTTCCCTGACGAACAACAAGATATAATATTTGAGGAAAGAAGAATAGTTTTTCCTATACATAAGGTTATGAAGGATATTGGCCCTCATTCAGAGGTGGTCCGAAGAAGCGCTCGCTCTGAATGAGGACGGGCACTTTACTTTTCTAGTGCGGCCTCCTGGTCGCTAGCTAAGCTGTGGGTCAAATCCATTGCGACCATCGGGGCTTGCAACGAGACCCTAAGGTTGGGTCTCGGCAACCGCAAGCCCCAGGTAGATTCCTGCTCTGATCGACCAGGAAGCTCACCTCTGACATCACTGCTGATGTCAGTGCGGTCGCCCACAAAATGGCCTCCGTTTGTGAAACCACCCCCCCGCCACACATACAAAACGGGGCGAGCTGTCGATCAAGATCGACAGCCGCCCCTTTTGTAGAGGGCTCCGGTGCGAGAGAATTTCTATCTCGCTGCGGGGCTTGCGCACGCACAGTGTGGCCACTGCGCGTGTGCAGGGCCTAAACATCGACCCGGTTGCGAGCGCTTTGCGCTTGTGACCGGGTCTGAATGAGGTCCATTGTGCTGAAAGAATGGCAGAATCTGGATAAAAGGCAAGGAAATTTAGCAAGATTTGACCGTATATACCCTCTTGGGGAAGAAGATTTTGCTATCCCTAAAGTGGATGCTCCAGTAGCCGAAATGGTATCTAAGACAACTATTCCTTTGGAAAATGGGGCTTCTTTTAAAGATACAATGGATAAAAGAATCGAATCCTCTTTTAAAAGAGGATATGTTGTCTCAACGGTATCTTTAAGAGTGTAGCTATTAGGGGTGAGCGGGTTCGGATTTCTGAAATCCGAGCCCCCCCCAATCCGAGGCCGATCCGAGTCAGGCTCGACTTTTCCCGCCTGACTCGGATCTGAAATCGAATCAAAACGTCATCATCCCGCCTTCCGGGTCTCGCGGGTTTTGATCCTATATAAGGTACCCGCGTCGGCGCCATTTTCTCACTCGGCTGTGGACAGTGAAGAGGGAGGGTGGGAGTTAGGGCTGTGTAGTGTAGTGCTGCTGTTGTCCATAGGGGCTGTGTCCACTACTTCAAAGTCCATAGGGGCTGGCTGGTCTGTGTTGTGCAGTCAGTTCTCCATAGGGGCTGTGTCCACTCCAAAGTCCTGTGCAGTGCCCCAGTCCTAAAGGGGTGCTGTAGTGTTGTCCAGGGGGTGCTCTGTCCATCAGGGGTGCTCCCCCCAAGTGCTAAAAAAATAATATATTTTCTGTGTTTGTGAATTGTGTGCGCAGTAGCCGCACGTGCATCAACAAAGTAGTGCCAAGTGTGCGCCTGTGTCATAAGTAAAGAGCCAGCTGGCTTGTCCGTTAAAGGGTGCTGTAACCCCCAAAGTACACTCCAAACCAAATTAAAAAATATTTTCTGTGTTTGTGAATTGTGTGCACTGTGGCTGCACGTGCATCAACAAAGGAGCAGCTCCAAGCGTGCATCTGTGTCCCATAAGTAAACAGCCGGCTGGCTCATTTCTTAAAGGGTGGTGTAACCCACAAAGTGCACTACTCTCCAGCAAAAATAAAAAAATATTTTCTGCGTTTGTGTGCGCCTTAGCCGCACGTATATATCAATGTAACATAAATGGAGGATCAAACTTTCTCCGATAAAAATAAAATAGGGAAAGATCAAGAACCACTTCCTCCTAATGCTGTTGCTGCTGCTGGGAGTTGTTCATCATCCCAGAGAGGAAGTAGGAACATCACTACTTTTACTAAACAATTGACCCTCCAACAGTCCCTAGCGATGAGGATGAAGTACGACAGCAGTCATCCTGAAACAATACGTATAACTGAGGCCTTGACTGCTATGTTGGTGTTAGACGTGCGTCCGGTATCCGACATTAGTGCAGTGGGATTTAGACAATTGATGGAGGTAGTGTGTCCTCGGTTCCAAATCCCGTCTAGATTCCACCTGCATCCTCAAAGCAGCAGCGACAAGCGTGCGTCTGTCTGTTAAAGGGTTACATCGGTGACAGCATCCAAGTAGGCATGTCAGACAGTCTGTAGCTGTACTGGCAGGAAAAAGAAGCAATTTGGAGGTCCCTGTACAAACTGGCTCTATTTTACCTGAGTTGCCCCCCCTCCAGTGTGTACTCCGAAAGAGTGTTTAGTGCAGCCGGGAACCTTGTCAGCGAAAGGTGTAGGAGGTTGCTTCCACAAAATGTGGAGAAGATGATGTTCATAAAAATTAATTATCAACTCTTCCAGGGAGACCAGCCTCCAGAACGTACAGGGGGACCTGTGGTTGTGGATTCCAGCGGGGACGAAGTAATACTCTGTGAGGATGAGGATGTACACAACACTGAAGAAGGTGCAGAATCTGTGGATGAGGAGGATGAGGACGACATCTTGCCTCCATAGAGCCAGTTTGTGCAGGAACATATTAATTGCCAGCTTGTTTTGTGGGGGCCCAAACGAACCAATCATTTCAGCCACAGTTGTGTGGCAGACCCTGGCGCTGAAATGATTGGTTTGTTAAAGTGTGCATGTCCTGTTTATACAACATAAGGGTGGGTGGGAGGGCCCAAGGACAATTCCATCTTGCACCTCTTTTTTTTCTTTGCATTATGTACTGTTTGGGGCCTAGTTTTTCAAACTGCCATCCTGTCTGCCACTGCAGTGCCACTCCTAGATGGGCCACGTGTTTGTGCCGCCCACTCGTATCTCTTAGCATAGTCATCCAGCTACCTCAGTGCAACCTTTTGGATATAAAAACACTATTGTGAGGTGTGAGGTATTCAGAATAGACTGGAAATGAGTGGAAATTAAGGTTATTGAGGTTAATAATAGCATAGGAGCAGAAAAACCTACAAATTCTGTGATTTTAGCTGTTTTTATGCTTTTTAAAAAAAAAAAAAAAGATCCAAAACCCAGAACCCAAAACATGGAAGGGTGGTTTTGACAAAACCAATCCAGATCCAAAACCAAAACCCGAAAAGTGGCCGGTGCACACCCCTAGTAGTAATTGCTTCCGTATCAAGAGCTTTGAGGTTATGGAGTGCTAATATGCAGGCTGATCTAGCAGAGAAGATCTCAAAACAGTATCTGTTAAAAAATCTGGAAATAATGCAAAGAGCAATTGAATATATATGTGAAACCTCTTTGGATGTGAGAGCATTTACTGCAAGGCTTTATGGCTAATGCAGTAGTTGCTAGAAGAGCATTATGGCTGCGCTCCCGGTCGGCTGCTGCTCATTCAAAGAACAGACTAACAAATTTACCCTTTGAAGGATCCTTGTTGTCTGGAAATAAATTGGAGGCATTAATACAGAGAATAACAGGTGGGACATCTACAAGACTCAAGATAGATATACAAGATATCGGGCTCAGACCTCTAAACATCAGCTGAGGGAAGCACGAGGTTACAGACCAGGGAGACAGTACAATAGAAGATACTCATCAGGTATGACAAGGCAGTCATTTTGTCATTACCAAGGGAGACCTTATGGGAAAAGACAATGACTATATTCAGTGTCAACCCAGATTTCCAGTAGGAGGCAGACTGCTGAAATCTGCGGAAATATGGGAAACAATTACCCAGGACAGATGGGTTTTGCAAATAGTCTCAAAAGAATATCAAATAGAATTTCAGAAGTTACCCAGAGGACAGATTTTTGGTCTCACAAGTTCCAATATCAGAATTAAAGCTTATGAAGGAAAGTACAGAGAAGTTAATCAGTTTGCAAGAAATAAAACCAGTAACTCAGATGGAAAAGGGTTTTATTCTCAAATGTTTCTGGTTCAGAACAATATTAGATTTAAGAGACCAGAACAAGTTTATTCAGACAAGAAAGTTTTAGATGGAAACTTTGAGAACTATCCTAATGGGAGTAAAGAGGAGATTTTCTGTCATTAGATCTAAGACGCTTACTTCCACATTCCAGTTTATATGCCTTCCATTTGGACTAACATCATCTCCAAGGACTTTTACAAAGGTCTTATCAGTGATAATAGCTTAGAAAGCAGGGTTTGGCCATACCTGGATGACATCCTGATTTTCAGGAAGAACCGCATCAGATGAGAAGCAATCGGGACAAGATTTTAGAAGTCATGCAGCTAAGTAGATGGATAGTAAACTTGGAAAAGAGCAGATTGATACCAGTACAGCCACAGGCGTAAGTTCATCCTAGATGCCCGGAGGCAAGTTATTATTTGGTGCCCCCCCCGTCACAGCCACTGACACTGTAATGTAGCAATTTGCATGCAGCCAGGCTATAGATAGACGAAGGCGGCAGCCGATGGTCTGATATGGAGATCTCCAGTAGTGTATGGTGGCTTCTCAGGTGCCGGGAAGGGGTGCCATGTATAGGGCGGCCGTGATGGTACCCTCCGGGTACATAGATACAGCCCTAAGTGGGGCGAATATGTTGTGGACAATGGAGGAGGTGCCCCTTCAGAGCTGGAGCCCGGCGGCAGGCGCCTCCATTGTCTCCCATAGTTCTGCCCCTGAGTACAGCAATTACAGTTCCTGGGGGTACAAATAAATACTATCAGATACGAAATTACTCTCAGTAAAAAGATTTGCAAATATTCAGAAAATGATTGGTATGGTTTTAAAATGCAGAAGAATACAATTAAGGACAGAGGTCTCTCTGTTGGGATTGATGTCTTCAACCATAGGGGTTATACCGTGGGCAAGATGGCATATGAGGGATCTTCAGTGGAATATCTTAAAACTTACCCGAAGAGGATGGTCCCTAAACCAATAATGTAAGAGTGGATCAGCACACAAAGAAATCATTGATGTGGTGGAGGATGTTGACAAAAGAACAAAGATCAACATCGTTAGCATAGTTGGAGTATCTAAGACTGACTACAGATGCAAGTCTAATAGGATGGGGAGCACATCTATTAAATCTAATCGCACAGGGACAGTGGTCTCCCCAGGAGAGGCTGCTATCATCAAATTTAAGAGAAATGAGAGCAGTCTGGAACGTAATGATGTATTTCAGAAAACAGATCAGAGGTTCTCATCTGAAAATTCTGTCAATGTGACTGTTGTAGCCTACTTGAATCGTCAAGGGGGCACCAAGAGCAAAAGTATGATGGAGGAAGTAAGAAGAGTTATGTCTTGGGCGCAAAGATAACTTCAGTCCATCTCAGCGGTTCATGTTCCAGGGATAGAAAATATGACAGCCGATTTTTTTGAGTCACAAGGAAATCATCGGGAGAATGGGAGTTGAATGCAGAATATTTTCAAGAAATAATAAAAAAAACTTGGGGTGCCCAAGATAGACTTAATGGTGACAAACCAGAAACTACCTCTGTTTTTCTCCAGGTACCAGATGGAAGGGACACAAGCAGTGGATGCACTATCAATAAAGTGGAAGTTTCACCTGGGATACATCTTTCCACCGTTCCCTTTGATATCTCGGGTGCTCAAGAAGATAAGAGAAGATCAGGTAGAAGTAGTGGCAGTGTTACTATACTGGCCGAGAAGACCATGGTTCCCAACAGCCCTGAGGATGTCGGTAAAGGAGCCATGGACAATCCCAGGCAGAGTGGATCTGCTGAGTCAAAGGCCGGTTTTTCATCCGTGAAGATCAGTGCTCAATTTAACGGCGTGGAGATTGAGCGGGAGTTACTGAGAAAAAGGGTCTCTCAGAGCAAGTCATTAAGATACTTTCTTTCTTGCTTGTAACACTATCTTCAAATGTGTACTATAAAATATAGAAAACATTTCTTGTCTGTAGAAAGGTGATAACTGGACCTTTGACCGTGGACATTCCACAGGTGTTAAAATTCTTGTATGATGGTTTTATGAAGGGCCTGGCAGTGGCAACTATCAAGGTTCAAATCTCAGCTCTAAGTGTATTACTAGAGAGAAGGTTGTCGGAAGAATTAATTAAGAGGTTTTGTCAGGCCATAAAGAAGATTAGACCACGGATAAGGTCGTTTGTAGCACCTTGGGATCTGAACCTTATATTAAACATTATGATGAAGGCACCATTTGAGCCATTAGAAGAGGTGGCTCTGAGATATGTAACATGGAAGGTAGTTTTTCTAATTGCAATTATATCTGCCAGAAGAGTGAGCGAGTTACATATGGGCAGAAGAACCTTTTTCTTAATTTTTTTCCCTGACAGAGTGGTCTTAAGAACTAATCCGGCGTTCCAGAAAGTGAAGAAGAAAAGAATCTTCATAAACTGAATTTAGTAAGAGTTCTTACTGTATATTTACAAAGAGTGAAGGAGATTAGAAGAACAAAACATCTTCTGGTGATTCCTGCGGGAGTTAGGAAGAGTTGTGTACCAGCCAACCAAACAAACCATAGCTAGATGGATTAGAGAAGTGATCGTCTTAATATATAAGAAGGAAGGACTAAGGATTCCAGAAATGATAAAGGCACACTCTACCAGGGCAATGTCAGCTTCATGGGCAGGAAAGGCTCATGCGTCAGCAGTAGACATCTGCAAAGCAGCTACGTGGTCTTCTATACATACATTATGCTTTGCATATTGCGGACCCCCACTTTTGGAAGTCAGGTTCTCCAAGGGGCCTTAAATAAATAGATTTGCATCAGACAAAGTCTTGAATGTATTTTTTCTTGTATATACATATGTATTTGGCCCACCCTACATATGTAAAGCTTGGGTACATCCCAGTGTTATAGCTGCCATGGAGGCTGAAGAAGAAAATTATGAATTATAACTTACCGAAAATTCAGTTTCTTCGAAAGCTTCATGGCAGCCTTTAGATTACCCTCCCGGAATTGTGTTTTTTTTTCTACAGAGAAGGTGATTAAGAGACACTCAAAAGACATTAAGGAAAGGGAGGAGGTAGCATATATATGCCCAGTGGAAGGTCCCTGTAGAATAAACTTCCTGTGTTAGGGAAATGGCAGACTAACCCAGTGTTATGGCTGCCATGGAGCTTTCGAAGAAACTGAATTATCGGTAAGTTATAATTCCTAATTATCATCATAACACCATGGCAATTACACTACTGTACAGTACTGTGGCCCTCATTCAGAGGCGGTCGGAGGATGCAAGCGATCGCTCAGAAACTGGGCGGCCGCTTGCATTCTGACCACCCGCTTCTGTTTCGGTCGTTAGGCTTTGGGTTTACACCCACAGCTCTAACGACCGCTCGGGTGATGGTCAGAGACCATCATGACCATCGGGGCTTACGACGAGACCCTAAGGTAGGGTCTCGCTTGTCATAAGCCCTGGAGAGCTTCTGGCTCTGTCAGAGCCGGAAGGTCTCCACTGACATCACTAGTGATGTCAGTGGGGCCTCCCCCAAAAGGTAGGTGTTCCCATGGGAACACCTCCATTTGGGCTGCCACCCCCCCCCCCCGGCCTGCCTTCCAAACGGGGCGAGCTGTCAATCAACATCGACAGCTCGCCCCCTTTGGAAAGAGACCCACTACAACCGGCGCTGTCGGTCGTAGTGGGTCTCACGCATGCGCACGAGGGAGCCAGCTCCATCGTGCGCATGCGCACTGGCCAAACATCAAGGCGGGCCGTGCGGTCGTAGACCGTACGGCCGCCTCTGAATAAGGTCCTGTATGTGTGCTGATTTGTGTCGTTAATGTATCGGTTATCTCATCATAACACCATGGTAACTACATTACTGTACAGTACTGTATGTGCGCTGATGTGTGTCCTGTTCAACGAGCTTCTGCGATAATATGAAAAAGATTGATTGTGAGAACATATGCAAATACACTGCGTGAACGTGATTGTCCCACTTGTCAGGGATCTCCATCCTCTTCTACAGTACGGTATTCAGTAGTATAATTATCATCAGTGGAGCACTCGCCACCCAGCGGTTAAGCGGTGGTATTACATGCCGTGGATTACAACGCCACGATGCGCCATAGTACAGCATCACACAATGTTCCAAGGCATGACTGAGAAGCCTGAATATTGTGCTATGAGCAACAAACTAGCTGGGCCCATCTGTATTTGAGAGAGTATCACAGTGTTTAAAATGGCCAACAGATACTTGGGCTGATGGGGAGCTAGTCTATCTCACTGGTGAGGCTCAGAAAGCCT
This sequence comes from Taudactylus pleione, assembly GCA_031769625.1. Taxonomy (NCBI): domain Eukaryota; kingdom Metazoa; phylum Chordata; class Amphibia; order Anura; family Myobatrachidae; genus Taudactylus; species Taudactylus pleione. The sequence goes on from JAUIMM010001613.1 coordinate 973,062, forward strand.
ACGCTGATTTGTCCTCTGCTGATGCGGAGAAATTTGACCTAGTCAACAGTGCTATTCTGGTCAGGTCTCACTCCTTCCGGGAAAGTGCAGCGCTTCCATGAATGGGCCTTATTACCAGGGGTCCCTATTCGGAAGCAGGTTGCAGAACTCGCCAGACAGGGGCGGAGTTGGCTCCAGCCAGAAGACCGCACTGCTGCTCATATTGTAGAGACGGTGGTTGATGACCAGTGTATAAGAATCCTACGGCGGAATATGCAGCGCTGGGTCATACACGCTGATCCTCAGAATCTAGAGGTATTAAGTACAGTGTTGGAGCGGTATGAGACCGCAGGAAATATGACCAAAATGCCAGAAAAGGCACCAGGGAATGATCGACCCGCTAAGGTGGCACCCCATTGGCCTGTGTCCCTGACTGTCACCGCTCCTCAAGAAAACACAGCTGGAGACACCAGGGCCATCTGCTATGAGTGTGGAGAGCCAGGTCATATAAGATGGGAGTGTCCCAAAAAAACAGATCCTATGGAGTGTGGGGGGTGCTATGTATGCCGCTTTTTGCATGATGGTATCCCTGGATTTCAGACCACTGTTAATGTGTCAAACTATGTTGCTGAAAGACCGAGAACTCCCAGCTATTATAAACTCAGTGAGTGAGCTAACCCTGATCTTGGAGGCTGTCCTGCCCAGGCCAGTGGAAAAGGTGCCAAGGTTAGTTGAAGTTCTCTGCATTCATGAATCCACAGAAAACTTCTCCTGGGTGCAAGTGAGCCTCACCATAAATGGGCGCACTTATGAGGTGGTCGCCGCAGTGGGTCCTAAGCTCCCATATCCTATCGTATTGGGACACAATTTCCCAGGATTTATTGAGCTTGTAAAAGAACCACAGACCAGGCCAAAGTAAAGTCTCCAAGGCCCTACCTCGGAAAAGGGAGAAGAGTGGAAAAGCATGGCCAGTCCTCTTTGGAGAGAGAACCTCTGTGCAATTAATGTCTAAGGAAAGAAATTTGAAACACTTTGCCCAGTTATGGCCAGACAAAAATATTGGCAGAGATGTTATACCCAATATAGATTTTGCCATGGATGTGCTGGAAACTGCCATCCCTCAAGTTCCTAGGGCCTGCTCTAGTTTGCTTTGCCTTACAGAAGTTCTGCTGGAAGACACCTTGTCAGCAAAAAAGTGGAAGACTTAGTTCAAAATAATCAGGATGTGTTTTCTTCTCTGCCAGGGTGCACTGCCTTAGTAAAACATGAGATAAATATGCCTGAAGGAGTGGTTGTAAAGCAGCAACCATATCTAATCACTGAGACACGGTGGTAAGCAGTGCAGCAAGAAGTGAAAGAGATGCTCCAACTTTGGGTCATTGAGGAGTCCAGCAGTAACTGGTAAAGTCCTATTGTGTTGGTCCCCAAGCCATCAGGAGCCATACATTTTTGCAATGACTTTAGGCAATGAATTAGTAGAAAATTTGGCGAGTAGCTGGTATCTTACGACCCTGGACCTCACAAAGGGATATTGGCATATTCCCCTAAGTGAGACCACCAAGAAGACTACTTCTCGACCCCTAATGGCCTGTTTCATTCTAAAATGATCCCTTTTGGCCTTTGTGGGGCACCAGTGACATTTCATATATAGAATTGGAAAGAACACTTGCCTAAAGTCCAAGAAGTGCTGTACAGCTTACGACAGCACGGGTTTACTGCTAATCCAGCAAAGTGTAAAATTGGACTTTCAGAGGCCAATTACCTCGGGTATGTAATGGGCATGTGACACCCCAACTGCAGAAAGTGGAGGTGATTCAGTACTGGCCAAGACCCTCCACCAAGAAACAAATGAGAACTTTTCCTTGAGCTGCTAGGGTATTGCTGCCGTTTCATTCCACATTTTGCATCCAGAGCTTTAACCCTGGCAGACCCTTAAAAAGGCTCAACCGCAAAAGATTATCTGGACCAAAACAATTGAAGCAGCCTGGGAAGATATGAGGACGGCTCTGTGTTCCAAACCGTTCTGCAAGTGCTGGATTTCAGAAAACCCTTTGTCTTGCAAACTGATGCCTCCATGACAGGCTTAGGAGCTGTTTTGTCACAGTTCATGTTGGGCAAAGAAAAGCTGATCCTCTACTTAAGTAGAAAGTTGTTACCACGAGAGACAAGATGCATCATACTTAAGCTAGAATGCTTGGCGAGTATAAGCCCTGAAGTATTATCTCCTGGGAAGAGAATTTGACTTGGTCATGGATCACACACCTCTGAGGTGGATGCACCTCAACAAAGAAGTTAACCCCAGTGTGATGGGATGGTTCTTGAACATCCAGCAGTACAAGTTTGTCATACAGCATCGACCGGGAGCTCAACATAGAAACGTGGATGCATTGTCTTGGAAGTTTGAGAAAGCTGAGTTGTTAAGGCTTGGGCATGATAGTAGGGAATAGTCCTGCAATAGCCTTGAGGGCTGGTATATCTTGTAAAGGCAGCCTTGAGGGCTGGAATGCTGTGGTTAGTTGTGGCCTGATGGAAGAAGATGTGATGCAGCCTTTGGGCTATGGAGGCAGCCTTGAGGGCTGGTGAGTCTCTAAGAAAATGTGAACAAGGAGCTGAGATGCTACCAATGTCGCTGGGTTGACACTGGCATCAGTGTGCCAGATTGCACACTTGACACGCTGAGATGTGACCAGTGTCACCGGGTTGACACTAGCCGCCTCACGCTTCCATGCACCCGGGATGGAGGTGTACTCTGAACTGCTGGGATGACGCACGTGGCTGATGGCAGAGATACACGCTGTGCTGCTTAGAAGACTCGAGCAGCACACAGCTGATGGAATGCAGACCATGCTGCCTGGATGGAATAAATGGCAGTGAATAATACTTAAACTGGACACAGACACTCGACTGAACAAACAGGAGACTGGAACAACCGGAAGCATGAGTAACTCTATCACCGGCATGGAGTTAAGGGCTCACTGGAATTTAACAAAAACAGGGCCCAACCAGAGCAAGACTCCCTAATGAGACCAGTGAGCACCTGGGCTGTGCACAGACAGATGAATCAATCAGCGTGCACCTGACACTGCACACAGACAGGCAGTAATTAGTGTAGAGCCTTAGCAATCAAGACTGGGACTGCAAACAAAATGCTGCAACCACAGATCCTAACAGGAGGAAGGAGACTTCAGCGAATGCTTGCCCGGTGTTCACCCCGCACAGCATTGGCAGTGCAGCGGCTTGTGCCATGAGTGGGTTGTCGCAAAAGATGTGCGCTACCCCAAGAATAGAAAAGTGAAAAGGAGGGATGTGTGATTAGTGGGGTTCTCTCACCTGAATTGCTCTTATTCTGATGGAATCAGCCCTCTCCAAGGGAGGCTGGAGTGAAACCTGTAAGTTCTGCATTAGCAGTGGAGGTGTGGCATTCCAGGTTTTCACATTTACACAGATCTACAGTAGCTGGAATAATCACTGGAGCACAGGAAGGGTTTAAAACTACCACACACCTGATTCTCCTTGCTCCTGATGCCAGACAAACTGGCCAGGCGATTGGCTGGGGGTGGTGGTTAGCATTAGGGTGCCAGGACCTGGAGGGTCCACTGATTTTGTAACTGCTGACTGTTAAGCACAAAGGCCCTCATTCAGAGCCGTACGCTCTGAGCAGAGCGCACGCTCTGAATGAGGGCCGCCCTCCATGAAAATGGAGCGTCCTGCTGGACGCTCGTATAGCTGTGGGTCACCACCCACAGCCTATATGAGCGTGCATTTTGATGGCCGCGATGGTCGTGACCATCGCGACCATCGAAACTGCGAGCCGGAGCCTGCGGTTGAGGTTTTCAACCGCAAGCTCCGGAGTGATTTTGGCTCTATCAGAGCCAAAATCACTCCCACTGACATCACTAGGGATGTCAGTGGGCCGGCTTCTGACGGGAGGCGTTCCCGTGGGAACGCCCCCGTCAGGGAGGCACGCCCACCAAAGGGGGCGTGCTGTCAATCAACATCGACAGCACGCCCCCTTTGATCAGACACAACGAGCGAAGGACTTTCCTTCGGTCATCGCGTCTGGCGCATGCGCACGACGGAGCTCCCTCCGTCGTGCGCATGCTCAGTGCATAACATTGACCCACTTGCGAGCGGACAGCCGCTCGCGAGTGGGTCTGAATCAGGCCCAAAGAGTGCTGGAACATTTACTTTTTATGTTTATTTGCTTATTTTTTATGTGCCTGTGTGTATCCAGGCCTAACCTCACGTAGCAGTGTCTGCTACCATTAAAAGAAACTTCTTTACCAAGTTCCTGCCTGTCTGGAGTCTTCATTTCCATAACCCATGTTGCAGTATAAACAGAGGATGGTTGTCCAGGTATTTCCCAGCATGTTGGATGAATGTTACCAGCTTATTGAAGAAGTTGAGGGGTAAAAAAACAAAGAAATGCATTAAGGAAATTTATTTGAAATGATGGCACACACCAGCGGATGGCTGAAACCATGAACAGCCCAGTTACTTACCCAGTGGTGTTGGTTTTATTGATAGATAACAAGTACAGCCATACTTAATGTTACATGCACACTGGTAATGGAGTAAAGCTTGAGTGGAGTGGGTACTTAGGTCACCAGCCAATAAGTGTATTCTGCTTTATGGTAGCGGTGATGGCTGGTGGAACAGCTTTATGTAGATATACTCCAGGGTGTCTCACATGGAGCTAAGCAGGAGACTTCTCTCTTCCACTGTGACACTCTCACACAATACTAAGATGGCTGCAGTCACATGTGCAGGAATCCATCAGGTTAAAGGTCAGACCTTCCTGCAGACTCTGGGTCCTAGTTCCCAGCATGTACTGTATGCACTGTGCTTTCTAACACCCCCTCGCTACAAACTTCTCCATGTTACACAAACATTTAAGTTCACCTTTTATGTAATGACCTATAAAATAAATTGGGGCATCAACACATCATGTGACTTATTGGAATATATTTCAGCAATACTGTAGTTTCTTCACTGATAGCATGGGCCATAACAGTCTCTCAGCTCACAAACTTAGGACTGTTTCTTGGTGCTTTTCCGATCTTGGATTTCCTTTCACACCAATCAAACTTTGGTTTTGGCTTCTGGATATCCTGAGACTCACTGAATACAAGACTTACAAATTCCTCAGCATGTTTCTTAGGTGGTTTACCAATATTTGACCGTTCAAAAGATCCTCTCTCTGGTTGAACTTCCACGCTGAGAATCTCTGATATATCCTCAGCTGCTGGCATGTCCAATGACACATATTCATTCTGCATGTCAGTTTCCAACCTTTCTTCAAAGATAACATCTCTGGATTTAACAATATTTTTGGTATTTAGATTCCACAATCTGTAACCTTTGCTCTCATGGCAAAATGCACTTTACTGACTTTCAATCCAGCTTTTGTCCTCTCTCCTTTGAAGGGGGAGATGCACTAAGCCTTGGAGAGTGATAAAGTACCAACCAATCAGCTCCCGTCAGTTTACAGGCTGTATTTGAAAAATGACAGGAGCTAATTGGTTGGTACTTTATCTTTCTAGACTTTAGGCTTATTGCATCTTCCCCCTGGTATATGCACATAAGTTGTACTTCCAAAATGTCTGAGATGTCTTACAATTGGCTTTCTCCTTGGCCATGCTTCAATAGGTGTTTTATTCTTTAGGACAATTGTAAGATAAACTGCTGTGGATATGGCTTCCACCCAAAATTGCTTGTCTAGGCCTGTGTCCTTTTTAGCCTGTAACTTGCTCTTTACTAGTATACAGTTTGCTCATTTACTGACACCACTTTGCTCAGGAGTATGGGCAATGGTCTCTTTACTAGTATACAGTATGCTCATTCATGGTCACCACTTTGCTCAGGAGAACAGGCAATGGTCTCTTTACTAGGATACAGTTTGCTCATTCATGGTCACCACTTTGCTCAGGAGTATAGGCAATGGTCTCTTTACTAGTATACAGTATGCTCATTCATGGTCACCACTTTGCTCAGGAGTATAGGGAATGGTCTCTTGATGCTTTATTCCATATTTTCTTAAGAATTTTTTCACTTCCCTGTTGAGATATTCTCCACCGTTATCAGATCTCAGGGTCTTGAGTCTATAACTTGTTTGATTTTTCTCTTGTAATCTGCAAACTTTTTCTTTTCACCACCAGATATTTCTCTGATAATGTAATTGTGTGTTATCCTTCTGAAGTAATCTATAAATATCATGAAGGTATCTATATCCACTCAGGCTTTATTTCCATTGGACCACACATCTAATTGTACTATTTCAACTGGTTTTGCAGCTCTGTTTGTTGATTTTGGAAATGCCTTATGGCTTTGTTTCCCTGCAATACAGCTCTCGCATATGGATTTCTCTGAGTTAGTCACCAAAATTCCCCTGACCATAACTTCTGAACACTGGGCCTGATTCAGAGCCGAACGCTCTGACCAGAGCGCTCTCTCTGAATCAGGGCCCTCCTCCCTAAAAATGGAGCGACCTCTTGGACGCTCGCATAGCTCACTCACCATCGACAGCACGCCCCCTTTGGTGTGAGACCCCGAGCGAATGATTCCTCGTTGCTCGCCGGGTATCGCGCATGTGCACAACGGAGCTCCCTCCGTCGTGCGCATGCGCATTCGGGCACCATCAACCCGCTTGTGAGCGTCCGCTCGCGAGCGGGTATGAATTAGGCCCACTGTTGTATCCAAGTGAGTTCTAATGACTGTGACTCAGTTGTCATCATTGCATAACAGTTCTGTATATTAAGGATGTACAATTGCTGATACTTTTATGCCTGTAGCTATGACTGTCCCTCTTCTTTTTCTCACACTACACTTTCCTTTAGTGAAGTGAATTCTTTGGCCTCTCTGTTCTAGGACACTGATGGTTATAAGTTTTTTGTTTCCCTTTCTGGTACATAAAGCACATCCTGGATCTCTGAAACTTTTTGCTCCTGTTCCAATTCTTAAGCGAGCTTTGATTGTCCCAATGCTAATCGTGCAATAACTTGATTGCTAATTACTTTGATAGTGATAGGGTCACATTTGGTTAAATTGGTGAACCATTCTTCCTTGAAACTGAAATGCCTTGTTGCACCTGAATTGATATACCAGGAGTCATTTCAGCCATTATCTGAAATACTCGGGGATAAGTCATCTTTTGCATTTCCTGCTTTGCATAGGATTCGCATTCTTTTGCTTGCACTCAATTGCTTTGGGGCATATTCAATTGGGCGCGAGGTTTAGCGATTACCCTGGGTATGTGCGCTCCCGATACCCGCAGTATCCAATAAAAAAGAGGTTACAGGGTTTTCAGCTCTGAAAACCCCGTGCTGCGTAAAAAATTCTTAACTTACCTGCCTGGGGGTCTCTACGGCACCTGGTGGCCTCCCCTCTATCTTCTCACTGGATAGGTACCTGGTGGGAGACCCGGGGGCTGCTGGGAGGCTCCAGGGGCTGATGGGAGGGGCAAGGGCTGCTGGGAGAGGTAGGTCTACCAGCACCCACTCCAGGGGCACATAGACAGTGGACACGCGCGCACACACACGCACGCACGCAGAAGACCTGACTTCCGACGCTGGATGCAGGATACAGTGTTGCAGAAGGTAAGTAATCATGGACTAATTAAGCTAATTAGTCCTCAGGGGGGGTCCCGCTGGGATCCTAGAGCAAGTCCTGCTGATTTTGCCTAAAATTAACAATTTTAGGAAAAATTACACTTGCTCTGGAGGTGTGAGGGGGGAAAAAGCTCCTGGAGCAAAAAAAACATGAAAAACTCGCAGGTGTGGGATTTTTGCTTTTCTCACCCCCCCCCCCCCAATTGAATATGCCCGTTTGTGTCCTATCTTGTGACAATAGTAACACTTGAATTTAAATTTTCCAGGTTGTGTAATTTTTGGCACGTTTTTTTAGCTTGATGAACTCCATTATGTGTCCTGTATTTATGCTTCTTAGAGACATAACTGTGCAGCTTCTGTACTTTAATCAGCTGCTGCTATACCTCACTGGAAACACTGTGGGCCTGATTCAGCTTGGATTGCAATTGTAAACCTCAATGCACCTGAGCGATTCTAAATGCATTGCACATTTGCAGCATAAGCGCGTACATGCGATTGCACGGTGATCGCATTGCAATGACACTCGTAAGCCTGTGAACATGCAGAAATGAATGACAGCTAGCAATCGTTTGGGGGAGGCCTTAGAGCTGCCATGTCAAAATGCTTTTAATTACACAGCGTTAAAAATTAATTACTTGTCGATTGCAATCAATTAATTTCCTAAGAAAATATAGACGCTGTTGTAGCTTTTTAACCATCGCGACAATACATGTCCTCAATTTATAATCAGTTACTCACGCTTAACCTATTAAGAGTTAATGGTTGCAAAGTGAGCTTTGTTGATCTTCTAAAATCAATAATTATCTCTTTAATTTTTTGGATTTAGGACTAAATAATTCTCCTCACTCCATTTACTCAGATGGACAACTTCATCCTGATACTACATCTTCTCAGCCGCATTGGTAATGAGACGCACTATAGTTGTATTATCAGCTACCGGCCTTTGTACTTACAGTGACATACTTACACTAGCCTTTCGTCACCTTTAATAACTGAGGTTCCTTCATGATCACACAATATCCAGTTTAGAATATACTCATGATGTTTTTTATTGTGATATAATTATTGTGGGATATTGTTATGTATAATCCATTTTATTATTAAAGAACACTTTATTTTTAACCAATCAAGCTGTTTATATTGATATTTACATTGGTAACACCTTTATATTGTATGTCATACCTACACCAGTGCTGTTCCTTTGCTTTATAATTGGGTGATAACGAGGTGACTGCTCCTTTAATGAGAATGGGTGGAGGGAATTTTGGGACATGCAGGATTGTGCATAGGTGAGGATACTCCTGTTTGCACCAAGGGCAGTGGTGGTGTAAGTAAGCATTGACAGTCCTGACCAATATGAAGCCAAGTGTATGGACAGGACGGTTTGGGAATGGGATGCCAGCATTTTGACAGGGTTAGCATACTGACACCCCCGGTAAGTATCCTATCCCCACCCCTAACCTCCCTCCTGCAGCTAAAACCAAACTCTCCTCCCTAGTGCTTAACCCTAACCCTAAACATAACCTCCCTCCCACAGCCTAAACCTAACCACCCCCTAGTGCTTAAACCAAACCACCCCCCACAGCCTAAACCTAACCTCCCACTAGTGCCTAAACGTAACCTAACCCCCCAGCCTAAACCTAACAACCCCATAGTGCCTAAACAAATCCTCCCCCCCCCCCACAGCCTAATCCTAACCACCCCATAGTGCCTAAACCTAACCTCCCCCTAGTGCCTAACCCTATCCTAACCCGAATACTTATCATTGGGATGCCAGAGATCGGGATTCAACTATCTCCCGCTAGGGCAGTGTGGTTACACAGACCTGCTGCAGCCTGCAGGCAAATCTAGATATCCTGACCTGCAGAGCAGATAGCAGAGGTAAGTCACAGGGCAAATCAGTAAGGTTATGAAAGAAATAAGTCAGGATCGTGACGGTACCACCCTCTTCATGGGTGGACTTCAAACACCCAAATTGGATTTTGAGGAAGAATTTTCATACAAAATGGCTCCAAAAGAACTCAAGATCTTTGCCGATTTCTCTTTCTATGAAAATGTCTTGAACCAAGCAAAGGGAGTGGAAAAACAATACTTTGAGGAAAAACAATACTTGAGAACATGGGATCTCCGAGAAATGGAGTTTCATCAGCTTCAGCATCAAAATCTGAGTTGGAGTCTGAATCCAAAGTAAGGTCAAATTTTTGTCTTTAGAAACTTGGTGTTCCAGAGGATCACTAAGATAACATTAAGCAGAGGATCCAATACATATTGTAGGCTTCAATGGACCAGAGGACTGAGTAGATGATTGAGTCTGAGGACCAGAATTCTTGGAGAAATAACTGTATGAAGAAAACAGAGGTATACCCGCATTTCATGTTCATTCTGGAGCATTGGATCTTTTCACTCAATGAGTGGATTAGCCCAGTCTAAAGCCTCCCCAAGATTTTTAACAGTGTAGGTAGGAGTGATACCAGATGATAAATCAGATTCCATGATGCCAGAGCATGGATAAAATAATGCAAAATATTGTGCCAAATCTCCATCAAAGTAAATTGGCACTGGAGCACCAGATGAGTTCTGGAGGATTGAAGGTATGAAGCATACTCAGGAGCAGGAATGGAACCTCAGAATGGGGAGATAATGCTATGTCTGGAACTGGCTGATGTCCTCCATTTGAACCAACAGATGGGACTGGATAGAGTCTAGAGCAGGGGTCTTCAAACTTGGCCCTCCAGATGCTGTGGAACTACACATCCCAGCATGCACTGCACATAGTTTTAGCATGCTGTTATATCAAAAAGGTGGCAGTGCATGCTGGGATGTGTAGTTCCACAGCAGCTGGAGGGCCAAGTTTGAAGACCCCCTGGTCTAGAGAAACTGGAGCCAATTACAACCCGAAGAAGCCCTTGAACTGCCTGGTGGAGTCAGATTGAGTCTAGGAACACTTGGACCTGTTGGGGCTGAAGGAATTGGAATCTGACTGGAACCAGAATGGGTAGAATCCAAAGACAAAGTCAAAAAAATGGTATTCCAGCTGTAATCAATTAGGATGATATTCTCAGGACATGATTGACAGGAGTTGATATCTGAATCTGTGGTACTGAAGGCCCCTCCTGAGGCTGAGGCAATGAAGACCCCTTCTGGGGTTAGCAGGTTTGAATTTTTTTCCGGAAGTTGAAGACTCAGATACCCCTTCTGGCTTACTCGGACCAACGGAAGGGACCGAATTGGATAAGGAGACCTTCAGATGGGTAGGAACCGAATGGGACTGAAGCAAATTGGAATCCAAGTTTATTGGACTGGCTAGAACTGAAGGTGACCTCGGACTGATGGCTGGAACCAACTTGAATCAGTTGGAACCGAAGGAGGCTGATCCAGACATACAGATTGTACCAGATTGGTTCCAGATGATTCAAGTTCACCTGGACCCAAAGGAAGCAGAAACTGACTAGAGCAAGAGGAATCCAGATGTTCAGATTGCCCTTCTTTCACCTGAACCATGCTGGTAGTCAGCATGGTTTCACTCTTAGAAAGTGGCTGACAGGTGTCCATGACTGCCTCCATGGCACTATGAATACCACCTGGCATCTTGGTACTGAGTACCCCTACTGGAGCTGAGAGCCCAGACACCCCTCCTGGGGTTATCCATATGGATACCCCTCCTGTGGTAGGAAGATCACATTTTCCTCCTGGAGCTAAAGGCTCAGATGCCTCTTCTTCTGGATCTAGAACATTTGATAACCCTCCTGGGGTTACAACATCAGATTCCTCTTCTGAGGCTAATGAAACAGCAGAAATCCCTCCTTGAGCTGTGGAGTCAGACTGGAGTCCTTTATTGGGACAAGCAGGCAGAAGTTCTTTACTGGGAATAAGCAGAATCTGGGCTGGAACTGGAATTGGTAAAATCTGGGCTGGAACCAGAACAGGAGTAATCCAGGCTAGGTCCAGAACAGGCCCTCTTGGGGCTGGATGCTGGAAGTCCCCTGGGCTCACAGACAGAGACTCCACAGGTGTGCATTAGTCCAGAAGGGAATCCAGGAGCTAGGAAACAGACATGCTGCAACCTGCAGGCATATCTGGATATCCTGACCTGGTAGCAGAGGTACTGTAAGTAATAGGACAAGTCAGTAAAGGGGCACATCCACTAGACGATCTACTCCCAGTCCAATCTCTAAACGATTTTCCCTTGATTTTTTTTTCCCTTGAAATTTTATCTTTCAGTCTGAACAATTTGCAAACTATCTTTAATAGATCAAGTGAAATTGACCTGCATGTTCGGTCGACTGACGAGACAATCAAACGACCAGCGGGAGCGCGCATCGTTGATCGTTAACGACCAAACACTGCACAATTTATAAACAATTTTTAAACGATTGAACGATAACGACGATTTTAGCAGGCGTTTGAATGATAACTACGTGTAGTGGATGCCCCCTTAAGACATACATGTCTACCCTTCCGGAATTCGCGGGAGGCTCACTATTTTTTGGGTAACCCCCCGCACCCCCTGAAGGGTAGGCACTTCTCCCACATTCTGCCCCCTTCCTAGTGAAGTGAGCAGAATGGAGAGAATATTAGCGGGGGTCGGTGCTTTGGGGGAGGGGCCTAATGATGCGATTCTATGAGAATCGAGTAATTTAGCCTCGCCTCTATTTGAAACGGGCATCCAGGAGGGGCTGGGCTTAATGACGCAACCCGGTCGGCCCCACCCCCAAGTCCGCCCACCTGCTTCTCCAACCCGGGCTTCTTCCGGGGAGGAGAATTCATTTGTCGGTAAGTATGCAGGTAAGGTACAGTATGCAGGTAAGGTGCAGTATGCAGGTAAGGTACGGTGCAGTATGCAGGTAAGGTACGGTACAGTATGCAGGTAAGGTACAGTATGCAGGTAAGGTACAGTATGCAGGTATGGTAAGGTACAGTATGCAGGTACGGTAAGGTACAGTATGCAGGTACGGTACGGTACAGTATGCAGGTAAGGTACGGTACAGTATGCAGGTACGGTAAGGTACAGTATGCAGGTAAGGTACAGTATGCAGGTAAGGTACGGTGCAGTATGCAGGTAAGGTACGGTGCAGTATGCAGGTAAGGTACGGTGCAGTATGCAGGTAAGGTACGGTGCAGTATGCAGGTAAGGTACGGTACAGTATGCAGGTACGGTACAGTATGCAGGTACGGTACAGTATGCAGGTACGGTAAGGTACAGTATGCAGGTACGGTAAGGTACAGTATGCAGGTAAGGTACGGTACAGTATGCAGGTATGGTACAGTATGCAGGTACGGTACAGTATGCAGGTACGGTAAGGTACAGTATGCAGGTAAGGTACAGTATGCAGGTAAGGTACAGTGCAGTATGCAGGTACAGTACAGTATGCAGGTAAGGTACAGTACAGTATGCAGGTAAGGTACAGTGCAGTATGCAGGTACAGTGCAGTATGCAGGTAAGTTACAGTGCAGTATGCAGGTACAGTGCAGTATGCAGGTACAGTGCAGTATGCAGGTAAGGTAAGGTGCAGTATGCAGGTAAGGTACAGTGCAGTATGCAGGTAAGGTACAGTGCAGTATGCAGGTAAGGTACAGTGCAGTATGCAGGTACAGTATGCAGGTAAGGTACAGTACAGTATGCAGGTAAGGTACAGTACAGTATGCAGATACAGTGCAGTATGCAGGTAAGTTACAGTGCAGTATGCAGGTAAGGTACGGTACATTATGCAGGTAAGGTACGGTACAGTATGCAGGTAAGGTACGGTACATTATGCAGGTAAGGTACAGTACAGTATGCAGATACAGTGCAGTATGCAGGTAAGGTACAGTGCAGTATGCAGGTAAGGTACAGTGCAGTATGCAGGTAAGTTACAGTGCAGTATGCAGGTACAGTACAGTATGCAGGTAAGGTACAGTACAGTATGCAGGTAAGGTACAGTGCAGTATGCAGGTACGGTACAGTATGCAGGTACAGTGCAGTATGCAGTAAGGTATGTAGGAAATAAGTCAGGATCGTGACAAGTCTTAGAACTGATTAGTTGGATTGTGCTTGCTCTGATCTTCATGTGACTGTACATTTTTAAGTGTCAGTATTTTAATAATCCTTAACATCTATCACCTCAGCTAACTTACTTGCCCCCTCCATGGGGTGATTGTAGAAATATCACCGATAAATCGTCCTACTTCGATACATACAGCATCACTGCTTGTCGCATTGACTGTGAAACAAAGTACCTCGTGAAAACATGCAATTGCCGAATGGTCTATATGCCCGGTAAGGTAAAGTATGTGCTGAGGGGGTACAAAGACCAAGGCTGTACAACAGTGAGGAATAGGGGACACTGGGTACAGACATAGAGGAGTATATTTACTAAAGTTTGCATTTATAGAAGTGTAGCTGTTCCTCATAACAACCAATCGGATTATCATTTATTCAGCACCTTCTATAAAACGCCCTGTCAGGTTACGGCCTAGGATTGGCCGTTACTCACCTCAGCGCCGGCTTCCCCTGATCTCTCGAGCAGTCAGACGCCAGGTGCGGCAGCGAGTGATGTGCTGAGGATTATACCTGGGGTCTGCTAAGACGTCCATGTGCTCGCTCCGTGATGTGGTTCCTGCGGTTACAGTCATGGACGCAGCCATGACAGTCTATATCACCTGACTAACCCTTTACCCAATGGTAGCATTTGGCTGCTGACAGTATCCTCCAATGGACTGCTACCTTAGTGTATATAACCAGGCTCTGGACAACGTCGTTACTTCCAGTGTAAACTTGCTGTTGCAGCGTTTCAGGTTCCAAGCTGTCTAGTGATGTGTTCCTAGTGTGTTGTACAGTGCTGCGTGTATTCAGATCGTTTTCTGAGTACACTCTCCTACAGTCATCTCCTGTAGAAAAGCCACAGCGCGTGTGTGTACTTAGTACATCCATCAGGGACCATCCTGTCATACCATTCTCCTGTCACAGTGCTGCGTCTAAAGCCACAGCATGTGAACAGAGCCAGCCCTAGGCATAGGCATTCTAAGCAAATGCCTTGGGGCATTCCAGGGCTCTGACGCTGCCCCCCCCCCTCTGCGACGCTGCCTCCCCCTCCCATTGCTGCTCCGCTTGGGCTGTACAGCAGTCAGCCGGTCAGGGGAGTTACTGACAGACTGAGATTCTGCACAGAAGCTCATTCTGGCTATTGGCTACAGAGGGAGACAAGATGGCTGTGGGAGGACATGCTGCGCATTCCCAGCCACGACCACTCCTCCTATGGGCCTCAGTGACTGACCTCACAGCTCTGCTTCCACATTATTTAGCCGCCTCTGCCCAGCGCCCAGCCATTGTACCAGGCATCAAGTGCAGCAACATTAGCTGCATCGAAAAGTAAGTTTAACCTGGCACTGTACGCAGAGAGGGGGACTGAGCTGTGTCATGTGTATATATCTAGCTATATATTATAGAAATATATCTATAGATATAGATCCCCAAAAAAACATTATCAGAGAAAATATAATATAGCAGAAAAATAGCAGCACTCAGACTTCATGGAAATAATCACAGCACAAAGCTTAATATTGGTCCAATGATGGATTATACATTGTTCTGTGGTCATTTCCTAGCGGCACAGTATGATGATAGATGGGAAGGGAGTAAGATGGTGACATCAGATATAGAGGTGCAGGTGACTTAGCAGCACAGTATGATGATAGAGATGGGAAGGGAGTAAGATGGTGACATCAGATATAGAGGTGCAGGTGACTTAGCAGCACAGTATGATGATAGAGATGGGAAGGGAGTAAGATGGTGACATCAGATATAGAGGTGCAGGTGACTTAGCAGCACAGTATGATGATCGAGATGGGAAGGGAGTAAGATGGTGACATCAGATATAGAGGTGCAGGTGACTTAGCAGCACAGTATGATGATAGGTGGGAAGGGAGTAAGATGGTGACATCAGATATAGAGGTGCAGGTTACTTAGCAGCACAGAATGATAGAGATGGGAAGGGAGTAAGATGGTGACATCAGATATAGAGGTGCAGGTGACTTAGCAGCACAGTATGATGATAGAGATGGGAAGGGAGTAAGATGGTGACATCAGATATAGAGGTGCAGGTTACTTAGCAGCACAGTATGATGATAGAGATGGGAAGGGAGTAAGATGGTGACATCAGATATAGAGGTGCAGGTTACTTAGCAGCACAGTATGATGATAGAGATGGGAAGGGAGTAAGATGGTGACATCAGATATAGAGGTGCAGGTTACTTAGCAGCACAGTATGATGATAGAGATGGGAAGGGAGTAAGATGGTGACATCAGATATAGAGGTGCAGGTGACTTAGCAGCACAGTATGATGATAGAGATGGGAAGGGAGTAAGATGGTGACATCAGATATAGAGGTGCAGGTGACTTAGCAGCACAGTATGATGATAGAGATGGGAAGGGAGTAAGATGGTGACATCAGATATAGAGGTGCAGGTTACTTAGCAGCACAGTATGATGATAGAGATGGGAAGGGAGTAAGATGGTGACATCAGATATAGAGGTGCAGGTTACTTAGCAGCACAGTATGATGATAGAGATGGGAAGGGAGTAAGATGGTGACATCAGATATAGAGGTGCAGGTTACTTAGCAGCACAGTATGATGATAGAGATGGGAAGGGAGTAAGATGGTGACATCAGATATAGAGGTGCAGGTGACTTAGCAGCACAGTATGATGATAGAGATGGGAAGGGAGTAAGATGGTGACATCAGATATAGAGGTGCAGGTTACTTAGCAGCACAGTATGATGATAGATGGGAAGGGAGTAAGATGGTGACATCAGATATAGAGGTGCAGGTTACTTAGCAGCACAGTATGATGATAGAGATGGGAAGGGAGTAAGATGATGACATCAGATATAGAGGTGCAGGTTACTTAGCAGCACAGTATGATAGAGATGGGAAGGGAGTAAGATGGTGACATCAGATATAGAGGTGCAGGTTACTTAGCAGCACAGTATGATGATAGAGATGGGAAGGGAGTAAGATGGTGACATCAGATATAGAGGTGCAGGATACTTAGCAGCACAGTATGATGATAGAGATGGGAAGGGAGTAAGATGATGACATCAGATATAGAGGTGCAGGTTACTTAGCAGCACAGTATGATAGAGATGGGAAGGGAGTAAGATGGTGACATCAGATATAGAGGTGCAGGTGACTTAGCAGCACAGTATGATGATAGAGATGGGAAGGGAGTAAGATGGTGACATCAGATATAGAGGTGCAGGTTACTTAGCAGCACAGTATGATGATCGAGATGGGAAGGGAGTAAGATGGTGACATCAGATATAGAGGTGCAGGTTACTTAGCAGCACAGTATGATGATAGAGATGGGAAGGGAGTAAGATGATGACATCAGATATAGAGGTGCAGGTTACTTAGCAGCACAGTATGATGATAGGTGGGAAGGGAGTAAGATGGTGACATCAGATATAGACTTGTTGGGATAGATAAGTGCTCAACTATCCCAGGTGAGTTTCTAACTGTACCTTCTCTTTCTAGGAAATGCACCAGTGTGTACACCGGCAAATTACAGTGAGTGCGCCAAGGCTGCGCTGAAAGACATAGGTCTGTAATTACGGGGTTTCCAGCTCTTCTGAACTTTATGATGATGAAATACATTTATTTTGAAGCTTTTTTAGACCATGCTAATAAGATAATTTGACAAATTAGCTTTCATTAAAAAGGATGAAATAAGGGCAAGAAATAACTTATCTGACTCATGTTTCCTACAACCTCACTACAACCTCACTGCAACTTCACTACTTCCTCATTACAACCTCACTACAACTACACTGCAACTTCACTACTTCCTCACTACAACCTCACTACTTCCTCACTACTTCCTCACTGCAACCTCACTACTTCCTCACTGCAACTTCACTACTTGCTCACTACAACTTCACTACTTCCTCACTACAACCTCCCTTTCAGAAATGCCACGACATCTGCTGAAGAAGTTGGTTTTTCCCCAGTCGTTGCCACCTTCATTGATCAGAACCGTTGTGATGTGGGTACATGGAGAGCCTCAGATGTTATATTAGGAGTGTGCAGAAGTCACGTTCCTCGTGTGTGTGCAGTTATGGGCCTGATCAGAGGCCACGCAATGTGGATACCGCACAGAATGGGCTGTGTTTTTAGGCTTTGCTTGTGTCCGAGTTGCGCAGGACATGGGTCCCAATGGTTACGGCACAGAGAAGGAGACTGGAATAGCAGCAGATCCTTAACATTTCAGTTGGCGGTTCTAGGGGGTAACAGATGTGGCTAGTCAGGCATGGTAATGTCACGGTCTGCGATAGGATAGGTGCAAACTCCAATGGTGCGACTGATGTGTGACCGATGCATGTGATCGTGAGCAGGGCCGGCCCTAACCCAAATTTTTTGGTAAGCGAGTATTTTTTTGGCGCCACCTCCCTATGCAGTGCCGCTTTTACAGTGCCCTCGGTAGTGGTCCCCCCAGTGCAGTGCCCCTTGTGCCCCCAGTAGTGGAACTCCCCTATGCAGTGCCCATTATATAGTGCCCCTAGTAATAGTCCCCCCTCTTGTAATGCCCCCAGTAGTAGCCCCTCTTGTAGTGCCCCCAGTAGTAGCCCCTCTTGTAGTGCCCCCAGTAGTAGCCCCTCTTGTAGTGCCCCCAGTAGTAGCCCCCAGTAGTATTCCCCCCCCAGTAGTAGCCCCCAGTAGTATTCCCCCCCCTTGTAGTGCCCCCAGTAGTATTCCCCCTCTTGTAGTGCCCCCAGTAGTATTCCCCCCCCTTGTAGTGCCCCCAGTAGTATTCCCCCCCCTTGTAGTGCCCCCAGTAGTATTCCCCCCCCTTGTAGTGCCCCCAGTAGTATTCCCCCCCCTTGTAGTGCCCCCAGTAGTATTCCCCCCCCCCTTGTAGTGCCCCCAGTAGTATTCCCCCCCCTTTGTAGTGCCCCAGTAGTATTCCCCCCCCCTTGTAGTGCCCCAGTAGTATTCTCCCCTTGAAGTGCCCCCAGAAGTCCCCCCCCTTGTAGTGCCCCCATGAATACTGTGCAGGGGTGGACACAGGGAACATGGATACTGTGCAGGGGTGGACACAGGGAACATGGATACTGTACAGAGGTGACACAGGGAACATGGATACTGTACAGAGGTGACACAGAGGACACAGGGAACATGGATACTGTACAGAGGTGACACAGGGAACATGGATACTGTACAGAGGTGACACAGGGAACATGGATACTGTACAGAGGTGACACAGGGAACATGAATACTGTACAGAGGTGACACAGGGAACATGGATACTGTACAGAGGTGACACAGGGAACATGAATACTGTACAGAGGTGACACAGGTGACACAGGGAACATGAACACTGTGCAGAGGTGACACAGGGAACATGGATACTGTACAGAGGTGACACAGATGACACAGGGAACATGGATACAGTACAGAGGTGACACAGATGACACAGGGAACATGGATACTGTACAGAGGTGACACAGATGACACAGGGAACATGGATACTGTACAGAGGTGACACAGGGAACATGAACACTGTGCAGAGGTGACACAGGGAACATGAACACTGTGCAGAGGTGACACAGGGAACATGAACACTGTGCAGAGGTGACACAGGGAACATGAACACTGTGCAGAGGTGACACAGGGAACATGGATACTGTACAGAGGTGACACAGGTGACACAGGGAACATGAATACTGTACAGAGGTGACACAGGGAACATGGATACTGTACAGAGGTGACACAGAGGACACAGGGAACATGAACACTGTGCAGAGGTGACACAGGGAACATGGATACTGTACAGAGGTGACACAGGTGACACAGGGAACATGAATACTGTACAGAGGTGACACAGGGAACATGGATACTGTACAGAGGTGACACAGAGGACACAGGGAACATGAACACTGTGCAGAGGTGACACAGGGAACATGGATACTGTACAGAGGTGACACAGGTGACACAGGGAACATGGATACTGTACAGAGGTGACACAGGGAACATGGATACTGTACAGAGGTGACACAGGGAACATGGATACTGTACAGAGGTGACACAGGGAACATGAATACTGTACAGAGGTGACACAGGGAACATGAACACTGTACAGAGGTGACACAGAGAACATGAATACTGTACAGAGGTGACACAGGGAACATGAACACTGTGCAGAGGTGACACAGGGAACATGGATACTGTACAGAGGTTACACAGAGGTGACACAGGGAACATGAAAACTGTACAGAGGTGACACAGAGAACATGAATACTGTACAGAGGTGACACAGGGAACATGAATACTGTACAGAGGTGACACAGAGGACACAGGGAACATGAATACTGTGCAGAGGTGACACAGAGGACATGAATACTGTGCAGAGGTGACACAGAGGACATGAATACTGTGCAGAGGTGACACAGGGAACATGAATACTGTACAGAGGTGACACAGGGAACATGGATACTGTACAGAGGTGACACAGGGAACATGGATACTGTACAGAGGTGACACAGGGAACATGGATACTGTACAGAGGTGACACAGAGGACACAGGGAACATGAATACTGTACAGAGGTGACACAGGGAACATGAACACTGTACAGAGGTGACACAGGGAACATGAACACTGTACAGAGGTGACACAGGGAACATGGACACTGTACAGAGGTGACACAGGGAACATGAACACTGTACAGAGGTGACACAGAGAACATGAATACTGTACAGAGGTTACACAGAGGTGACACAGGGAACATGAATACTCTACAGAGGTGACACAGGGAACATGAATACTGTACAGAGGTGACACAGGGAACATGAACACTGTACAGAGGTGACACAGGGAACATGAATACTGTACAGAGGTGACACAGGGAACATGAATACTGTACAGAGGTGACACAGGGAACATGAACACTGTACAGAGGTGACACAGGGAACATGAATACTGTACAGAGGTGACACAGAGAACATGAATACTGTACAGAGGTGACACAGAGGACACAGGGAACATGAATACTGTACAGAGGTGACACAGGGAACATGAATACTGTACAGAGGTGACACATGGAACATGAATACTGTACAGAGGTGACACAGAGGACACAGGGAACATGAATACTGTACAGAGGTGACACAGAGAACATGAATACTGTACAGAGGTAACACAGGGAACATGAATACTGTACAGAGGTGACACAGGGAACATGGATACTGTACAGAGGTGACACAGAGGACACAGGGAACATGAATCCTGTGCAGAGGTGACACAGAGAACATGAATACTGTGCAGAGGTGACACAGGGAACATGAATACTGTACAGAGGTTACACAGAGGTGACACAGGGAACATGAATACTGTACAGAGGTGACACAGGGAACATGAATACTGTACAGAGGTGACACAGGGAACATGAATACTGTACAGAGGTGACACAGGGAACATGAATACTGTACAGAGGTGACACAGGGAACATGAATACTGTACAGAGGTGACACAGGGAACATGAATACTGTACAGAGGTGACACAGGGAACATGAATACTGTACAGAGGTGACACAGGGAACATGAATACTGTACAGAGGTGACACAGGGAACATGAATACTGTACAGAGGTGACACAGAGAACATGAATACTGTACAGAGGTGACACAGAGGTGACACAGGGAACATGGATACTGTGCAGAGGTGACACAGGGAACATGGATACTGTGCAGAGGTGACACAGGGAACATGAATACTGTACAGAGGTGACACAGGGAACATGGATACTGTACAGAGGTGACACAGGGAACATGGATACTGTACAGAGGTGACACAGGGAACATGGATACTGTACAGAGGTGACACAGGGAACATGGATACTGTACAGAGGTGACACAGAGGACACAGGGAACATGGATACTGTACAGAGGTGACACAGGGAACATGGATACTGTACAGAGGTGACACAGGGAACATGGATACTGTACAGAGGTGACACAGAGGACACAGGGAACATGAATCCTGTACAGAGGTGACACAGGGAACATGAATCCTGTGCAGAGGTGACACAGGGAACATGAATCCTGTGCAGAGGTGACACAGGGAACATGAATCCTGTGCAGAGGTGACACAGGGAACATGGATACTGTGCAGAGGTGACACAGGGAACATGGATACTGTGCAGAGGTGACACAGGGAACATGGATACTGTGCAGAGGTGACACAGGGAACATGGATACTGTGCAGAGGTGACACAGGGAACATGGATACTGTACAGAGGTGACACAGGGAACATGGATACTGTACAGAGGTGACACAGGGAACATGGATACTGTACAGAGGTGACACAGGGAACATGAACACTGTACAGAGGTGACACAGGGAACATGAATACTGTACAGAGGTGACACAGAGGACACAGGGAACATGAATACTGTACAGAGGTGACACAGAGAACATGAATACTGTACAGAGGTGACACAGAGGACACAGGGAACATGAATACTGTACAGAGGTGACACAGAGAATATGAATACTGTACAGAGGTGACACAGGGAACATGAATACTGTACAGAGGTGACACAGGGAACATGGATACTGTACAGAGGTGACACAGGGAACATGAATACAGTACAGAGGTGACACAGAGAACATGAATACTGTACAGAGGTTACACAGAGGTGACACAGGGAACATGAATACTCTACAGAGGTGACACAGGGAACATGAATACTGTACAGAGGTGACACAGGGAACATGAACACTGTACAGAGGTGACACAGGGAACATGAATACTGTACAGAGGTGACACAGGGAACATGAATACTGTACAGAGGTGACACAGGGAACATGAACACTGTACAGAGGTGACACAGGGAACATGAATACTGTACAGAGGTGACACAGGGAACATGGATACTGTACAGAGGTGACACAGAGGTGACACAGAGAACATGAATACTGTACAGAGGTGACACAGAGGACACAGGGAACATGAATACTGTACAGAGGTGACACAGGGAACATGAATACTGTACAGAGGTGACACATGGAACATGAATACTGTACAGAGGTGACACAGAGGACACAGGGAACATGAATACTGTACAGAGGTGACACAGAGAACATGAATACTGTACAGAGGTAACACAGGGAACATGAATACTGTACAGAGGTGACACAGGGAACATGGATACTGTACAGAGGTGACACAGAGGACACAGGGAACATGAATCCTGTGCAGAGGTGACACAGAGAACATGAATACTGTGCAGAGGTGACACAGGGAACATGAATACTGTACAGAGGTGACACAGAGAACATGAATACTGTACAGAGGTTACACAGAGGTGACACAGGGAACATGAATACTGTACAGAGGTGACACAGGGAACATGAATACTGTACAGAGGTGACACAGGGAACATGAATACTGTACAGAGGTGACACAGGGAACATGAATACTGTACAGAGGTGACACAGAGAACATGAATACTGTACAGAGGTGACACAGAGGTGACACAGGGAACATGGATACTGTGCAGAGGTGACACAGGGAACATGGATACTGTGCAGAGGTGACACAGGGAACATGAATACTGTGCAGAGGTGACACAGGGAACATGAATACTGTACAGAGGTGACACAGGGAACATGGATACTGTACAGAGGTGACACAGGGAACATGGATACTGTACAGAGGTGACACAGGGAACATGGATACTGTACAGAGGTGACACAGAGGACACAGGGAACATGGATACTGTACAGAGGTGACACAGGGAACATGGATACTGTACAGAGGTGACACAGGGAACATGGATACTGTACAGAGGTGACACAGAGGACACAGGGAACATGAATCCTGTACAGAGGTGACACAGGGAACATGAATCCTGTACAGAGGTGACACAGGGAACATGAATCCTGTACAGAGGTGACACAGGGAACATGAATACTGTGCAGAGGTGACACAGGGAACATGGATACTGTGCAGAGGTGACACAGGGAACATGGATACTGTGCAGAGGTGACACAGGGAACATGAATACTGTACAGAGGTGACACAGAGGACACAGGGAACATGAATACTGTACAGAGGTGACACAGAGAATATGAATACTGTACAGAGGTGACACAGGGAACATGGATACTGTACAGAGGTGACACAGGGAACATGGATACTGTACAGAGGTGACACAGGGAACATGGATACTGTACAGAGGTGACACAGGGAACATGAATACTGTACAGAGGTGACACAGGGAACATGAATACTGTACAGAGGTGACACAGGGAACATGGATACTGTACAGAGGTGACACAGGGAACATGAATACTGTACAGAGGTGACACAGGGAAGGCCAGGGTTCTGCACATGCTGACACAGCGAAGGCCAGGGCTCTGCCCATGCTGACACAGGGAAGGCCAGGGCTCTGCCCATGCTGACACAGGGAAGGCCAGGGCTCTGCCCATGCTGACACAGGGAAGGCCAGGGCTCTGCCCATGCTGACACAGGGAAGGCCAGGGCTCTGCCCATGCTGACACAGGGAAGGCCAGGGCTCTGCCCATGCTGACACAGGGAAGGCCAGGGCTCTGCCCATGCTGACACAGGGAAGGCCAGGGCTCTGCCCATGCTGACACAGGGAAGGCCAGGGCTCTGCCCATGCTGACACAGGGAACACGACAGCTCTGCAGATGGTGACACAGGGAACACGACAGCTCTGCACATTCTGGTATAACAGACAATATGGTGACTGTTATAGAAGCTTCTTTCTTGCAGTAATTTTGTGTCTATTGCACTTTGGAATAAGCTGAAAAGAATTTAAATTTTACAGATTTCTTCTTCGGGGTCCACAGCCATTGCGTTGGGGTATGAATCCCGGTCACCAAACAGTTAATGCAAACGAGTTCTCTGCTCCCAGGATGCACTGGGGTTCCTCCCCATATACCCCATCCCTTGCGTCAGGTAGCCAGTTCTTCCTGTTTAGTGTGCTCACCACATAGACAGTGGGACTGCTGGAGCAGTACTGCAGACGAGTAGCAAAATACTCTCTATCTCAGCGGGTGGTCTGAGCTGTCTTGGAAGCAGACTCGCGCCTGATTGAGGGCGCACCGGCCACGCGCTGCAACTACCTCCTCCGGTGCAGCACCGTAGCCTTGGCAGGTCCATGACTGTGGATTCGGCAGGGGCTCTCATGCCCTGGACCGCAACCGGATCAAGGGGATGGCAGGTAAGCAGGTGGTTGCAGCGGCTGCTGACACCGGGACCATGTGGCGGTCCGGCCTCCGGCGGTGAGACTGGCCGGAGGCGCGCTGCAGTCAGGAGGCATACGGCTTGTCTCTTAGCCTAGACCGCTGGGATATGATGTTCTTGACCTGCCGGGGCTTGTGGCGGCGGCCAGGTCAGTTTACCAGGCAGGTCCAAGCAGCATAGGGGAGGTACGCTTCCCCGGCGTCCCCTCCCCCAATCCACATGCTAGTTCAGTCCTCTGGCGCAGTGATTGTGGATTGCACTTCCCAGCCTCCATATAGGGCAGCCAGAGTGTATGTCAGTTTTGCTCTCTGAACGCTGCTCCTGCAGGACGCTGGGCAGTCTCCCTGTATACCTTGCCTACTGCTGGTCTAAGCCTTTACAGGGCTCTATCCTACCTAAGCTGAGGCTGATTGTGGTAGTGAGAGCTTATATGCATATGGCTTGCGGAGTATTTATGCATGACGTGATTGTTGTCTATGGATACTGTTTCTTCTATAAAAGGACTGTAATTCCTGTATACTGTCACGGTCTCTCCCCTTCCCTTGCTACAGGTGTGTGGGCTTGAGAGAAGAAAGCAGCAGATATACGCTCAGAACCAGTGGCATAGTGTTATGTCTAAGGAGTCTGAGGGTCAGGTGGTGGGAGCCCCGGTGCTGATATCCTGTATAGCCTGCAAGGCAGGATTGTCCCCACAGGACTTTCTACTCAGACAGCCTCCACACCAATTAATTCTGCCTGTTTCAGGCCCTGAGCCTCCTTGGGCATCATTTTCTCAGGTAATGGCTCAGGTGGCGGAATGGCTGGCTGCTCCGGTACCACCGGTTTGGGGTTTGCCTCAGCAGATGCATCCTATGCCCATGATGTGGCCGCCTGGGATGGACCCTGGTGCTGGTAAGGTTATGGCATCATCCTCGGGGGTTATTCAGCCTCAGGCCAAAGCAGCCTAAATCTAGGCGCCATGTACCACCTTACATGGGTGAGTACTCCAGTGCCCCCGAGGAGGAGGAACAGGCACAGGACTCTTCACAGGAGTCTAGCTCCGAGGAGGGTGATGATCATTTCCCAGTAGCCGATGTCCCTTTTCTGATAAGGGCTGTAAAATCGTTGTTAAATATCGAGGAAGGGGATCTTCCACCTAGGAAAGCCCCCCTGTTTAAGCGCCAGAAAGTGGTTAAGGCAGAATTCCCAAAGTCTGAACATTTTTCAGAACTTATGGAGGAAGCCTGGGTCCGTCCAGATAAGATAAGCCATTCGTCTAAAAGAATGGCGCTTCTATATCCTTTTCCAGCAGAGGATTGTGCCAGGTGGGAGAATCCACCATCCGTTGATGCGCATGTGGCACAAACGTACCACTCTGCTAATCCCAGCAGTTTCGCTGAAGGAAACCACGGATAGGAGACTGGAGACTTGTCTCAAATCAATTTTTTCGCTGGCAAGAATGGCCAGCCGCCCAGCTTTGGCCACTGCCTGGGTAGCAAGAGCTATTGAGGAGTGAACCAAGACTCTAACGGAGTCTTAACCAGATGCCTCTAAGGAGCAACTGGATATGATCTCCTTTATTAGAGAAGGGGCCTCGTATTTGGGAGATGCCATCTTGGATGCAGAGATCCTTTCCTCTAAAGTTTCAGCAGAGTCCGTGGTGGCACGTAGGATCCTCTGGGTGAAGGATTGGAAGGCAGATGCCGGGTCCAAAAAGGCCCTAGAATTCCTTCCATTCACAGGAGGTGTTCTCTTTGGTCCAGAATTGGACAAAATTGTATCCTCCATGGCAGCCTCAAAGCAGGCATGTTTGCCATCAGCAACCTCATCTAAATTGAGGAGGGCGTCCTTTTGGGGGTTTCGGCCGCAGGGCAAGGCCAAAGGTCAGCCCTAAGCGAGATTTCCACCAACAAAGGCAGGACCCAGTAAAGCCCTGGCAGAACAGACGTCCAGGATCTAGGGTCCAGGATAAACCAGTGGCCTGATGGGACGGGCCAC
Organism: Taudactylus pleione; assembly: GCA_031769625.1. Classification (NCBI taxonomy): domain Eukaryota; kingdom Metazoa; phylum Chordata; class Amphibia; order Anura; family Myobatrachidae; genus Taudactylus; species Taudactylus pleione. The sequence goes on from JAUIMM010001613.1 coordinate 999,873, forward strand.
CCCCTGGGGGATCCCAGGGTGGGGGGCTGACTACTTAGGTTCTCAGAGCCCTGGCACCTCATGACGGAGGATGCCTGGGTTCGAGGAGTTGTTTCCCGAGGGCACGCCCTGAAGTTTTGGAGGACTCCTCCACAAAGGTTCTTTTGTGTAAACCCGCAGGTGGGTTCAGAAAAAGCTTTGGCCCTTCAGAAGGCTATTCTTGCCTTGCTAGCATCAGAAGTAGTGATTCCGGTGCCAGAGAATCAGTTCCGAGAGGGGTTTTACTATAATCTGTTCTTGATTCAGAAACCGAATGGGTCATACCGGCCTATTCTGAATCTGAGAGAGCTCAACAAATTTGTTCGAGCCCCCGGGTTCAGGATGGAAACATTGCGATCGATTGTGTTGACAATGGAACAGGGGGACTATATGGTGTCCCTAGACATACGAGATGCCTACCTTCACATCCCAATCACACAGACTCATCAAAAATATCTTCGTTTTGCGGTAGGGGAGGAACATTTTCAGTTCCAGGCCCTGCCATTTGGCCTATCCACAGCCCCTCGGGTATTCACCAAGGTGATGGCGGTGATGATGGCATGCCTCAGACACCAAGGCGTCAGGATTTTGCCGTACTTGGACGACCACCTGTTGCTGGGGCAGTCCCCACAGCAGGTACAGGATCATTTGAGGCTGACAGTATCATGTCTGTACAGTCACGGCTGGATCATAAACTGGCAAAAGTTGTCACCCTGTCCGGTACAACAGATGCGAGATTGGACTCCGTGGTGCAGAAAATATATCTGCTGGAGGAGAAGATTCTTTCCTTACAATCACGAATACGCAGGTTGCTTCGCAACAGGCAGATATCCGTTCTAGTAGCCATGCAGGTCCTGGGGTCAATGGTGGCCACCTTCAGGATGGTGGAATACGCTCAATTCCACTCCAGACCATTGCAGCAATTAGTGCTGTCTCGCTGGAACAAGGATCATCGCACGATCAGGTCTCAGCTGCTGCGTCTCTCTCCAGAGGTACGGTTGTCCCTGACCTGGTGGTTGCAGACAAAGCATCTCAGGCAGGGTCTCCCCTTTTGGGTGCCGGATTGGACATTAGTCAAAACCGATTCCAGTCTTCAAGGTTGGGGGGCGATAACGGGGTCACACACTTTCCAAGTAAAGTGGTCAGTGGCATAAAGCCGGCTACCGATAAACATCCTGGAACTAAGAGCTATATTCAAAGCTTTAGTGCAGGCTCAGTAAATTTTAAAGGGCAGGTCGGTGCAGATACAGTCGGACAATCACACCGCAGTCACCTACCTAAATCATTAAGGCAGCACAAGGAGTCGGGCTGCCTTGGCAGAGGTATCAAAGATCCTGGTATGGGCAGAGACTCATCTGCCCACGATATCTGCCGTGTTCATTCCAGGAATCCTGAATTGGGAGGCCGATTTTCTCAGTCGGCAAGAGATAAATGCAGGAGAATGGGCCCTACATCCACAGGTTTTTCGGAACCTTGTGGACAGGTGGGGTCTACCAGAAATAGATCTGATGGCATCAAGAAGGAACAACAAGGTTCCCAGGTACGGATCCTGGACAAGAGATCCGAGAGCAGAGTTTGTAGACGCACTGTCAGTAAAGTGGCGTTACAAGCTGGTATATCTGTTTTCCCCGTTTGCTCTTCTGCCCAGAGTTGTCAGAAAGATCAAACAAGAGGGCAGCACCGTCATATTAATAGCTCCGGCGTGGCCGAGACGGCACTGGTTCACAGATCTATGGTCTCTCTCCATAGACACTCCATGGCCTCTACCATTGAGACCGGATCTGTTGCTTCAGGGTCCCTGATGGTACCCGGATCTTCATTGGCTATCGCTGACGGCATGGCTCTTGAGGCCTCCGTCTTGAGGAAGAAGGGGTTTTCTGAGTCTGTTATACGGACGATGTTGAAGGCACGGAAACCATCCTCAGCCCGTATATACTATAGGGTTTGGCATACTTTGTTTCAGTGGTGTGAACTGAAAGGGTATGATCCACAGAAATTCCTGATATCCAGAGTGCTTGATTTCCTTCAAAGCGGTCTGGAAAAAGGGCTCCGTCTGGCCTCTTTAAGGGTACAGGTGTCAGCTCTTTCAGTCTGGTTCCAACATAAAATTGCTCTGAGACCGGATATAAAGACCTTTTTTCAGGGGGTGTTGAGGATTCAGCCTCCCTTTGTTTCCCCGGTTGTTCCGTGGGACTTGACTCAGTTCTGAAGGTTTTACAGGCTCCTCCGTTCGAGCCTTTGCTGTTAGCCACTTGATGTCTATTGAACTCAAAGACGGTATTCCTCCTTGCTATAGCATCTGCACGTAGAGTGTTGGATTTAGCTGCGCTTTCCTTCCGGGAGCCGTTCTTGGTATTTCATCAGGATAGAGCAGTAGTAAGTACTAGGGAGGGTTACCTTCCGAAAGTGGTGTCTAAATTTCATATTAATGAAGAAATAGTAGTTCCAGCATTTCAGGGCACAAGTCTCTCACAAGGTGAGGCTTCCCTGGATGTGGTCCGTGCGTTGAGAATTTATGTTAAACGCACGAGCAAATGGAGGAAGTCCGATTCACTTTTTGTGCTTTATGGTTGTCATAAGCGTGGCTGGCCAGCCAATAAACAGACACTGCCAGGTGGATTCGCATGGCAATTTCATTGGCTTATACACAAGCTGGTATGCGGGTGCCAGATTCAGTGACGGCACATTCTACTAGGGCGGTAGATCCATCATTGGCGGCCCGCCGGGGTGCTTCTGCTGAGCAATTATGCAAAGCAGCCACATGGTCTTCCATCCATACCCTTGTCAAATTTTATTCCTTTGACACTTTCGCCTCTCAGGATGCCTCCTTCGGGCATAGGAGTCTCCTCTCTTCCGAGAGCCAGGAGCGTCCCCGCCCGTAGGGTTAGTGCTTTGGGATATCCCCAACGTAATGGCTGTGGACCCCATGGACCCCGTAGAAGAAAATAAGAGTTCTGGTATGACATACCTTTGTTAACTCTTTCTTCGAGGTCCATGGTGTCCACAGGACACCCACCCAGACGCACCTGTAGTTCTGGGGAGGTTTTCCATAGTTCTTCTCTTGAGAGTCTGAACGCGTAAGTAGGGGTCTTTTCTTTCTTACCCTTTGTTTGTCTGCGCCTGCTTGAGCTTGGTGACGAACTGGCTACCTGAGGCAGGAGGTGGGGTATATGAGGAGGAACCCCGGTGCATCCTGGGAGCAGAGAACTTGTTTGCGTTAACTGTTTGGTGACCGGGATTCATACCCCAATGTAATGGCTGTGGACCCCATGGACCTCGAAGAAAAAGAGTTAACAAAGATATTTTATACCATAACTCTTATTATTTTTCTTCATCTGTGATGTTTATGTGACATTTCCAGAATCCAAGGGGGAGCAAGGGACGTCCTTCTGCGTGTGTGACACGCCATGCAGTCTGGTCAGGTTTGGGAAGGAGCTGTCTATGGTGAAAATCCCGAGCAAAGCATCTGCCAAATATCTGGCCTTAAATTACAACAAGACCGAGGAATACATTGCGTGAGTATAGTCTCCATCACTACGGCGGGGCTGGGGGCTTCACTGCAATAGGCGCCACGTAATGCAGTCAACAGAAAAAAAAAACTGCGCTCTGAGTGATAACTATATAATATGAGTGATTTATATAATTTATTTTCAATTGAATTCATATGCACAAAACAATAAAAGACACATATAGATTGTATAGATAAAACTATATCAGCACAATGATTTTTGAATGAAATAAAAAAGCAAAAATCACCAGTACGCATGAGTAAATGGTATAAATCTATACAATATAGCAGCATTAGGAGCATACATCCGGGGTAAAGTCCATAGTCTGTCATATGTAATCTTTTGGTGTCCAAAAGATCGTATGGGGTCCTTTAGCAACACTGGCAAAGCCTTTGCAGTGAGAATACTCCCCTATGGCCAGGGCCACCATCAGGGACCACGCTCGCCAACTCTCCCTCATTGTCGGGAAGACTCCCTGACATAGCAGTAATCTCCCTGTCTCCCCGACATAGCAGCAATCTCCCCGTCTCCCCGACATAGCAGCAATTTCCCCGTCTCCCCGACATAGCAGCAATCCCCCCGTCTCCCTGACATAGCAGCAATCCCCCCGTCTCCCTGACATAGCAGCAATCCCCCCGTCTCCCCGACATAGCAGCAATCTCCCCGTCTCCCCGACATAGCAGCAATCTCCCCGTCTCCCCGACATAGCAGCAATCTCCCCGTCTCCCCGGCATAGCAGCAATCTTCCCGACATAGCAGCAATCTCCCCGACTCCCCGACATAGCAGCAATCTCCCCGACTCCCCGACATAGCAGCAATCTCCCCGTCTCCCCGACATAGCAGCAATCTCCCCGTCTCCCCGACATAGCAGCAATCTCCCCGTCTCCCCGACATAGCAGCAATCTCCCCGTCTCCCCGACATAGCAGCAATCTCCCCGTCTCCCCGACATAGCAGCAATCTCCCCGTCTCCCCGACATAGCAGCAATCTCCCCGTCTCCCTGACATAGCAGCAATCTCCCCGTCTCCCTGACATAGCAGCAATCTCCCCGTCTCCCTGACATAGCAGCAATCTCCCCGTCTCCCTGACATAGCAGCAATCTCCCCGTCTCCCTGACATAGCAGCAATCTCCCCGTCTCTCTGACAAAACAGCAATCTCCCTGACTCCCAGAAGAGTCTACCAATCTCCATCATTTCACCTTACCCCCATTATGACACTGTTATATTAAAAACAGAGATATATACATTCAAATGGGATCATTAATATAATTTCCTGCATTGGGTATAAGGCACAATGATCCCTATGGCTACATGTATTAGTATAATATCCCTGCATTGGGTATAAGGCACTATGATCCCTATGGTTACATTTATTAGTATTTCCTTGCATTGGGTATAAGGCACTATGATCCCTATGGTTACATTTATTAGTATTTCCTTGCATTGGGTATAAGGCACAGTGATCCCTATGGTTACATGTATTAGTATAATTTCCCTGCATTGGGTATAAGGCACAATGATCCCTATGGTTACATTTATTAGTATTTCCTTGCATTGGGTATAAGGCACTATGATCCCTATGGTTACATTTATTAGTATTTCCTTGCATTGGGTATAAGGCACAGTGATCCCTATGGTTACATGTATTAGTATAATTTCCCTGCATTGGGTATAAGGCACAATGATCCCTATGGCTACATATATTAGTATCATTTCCCTGGATTGGGTATAAGGCACAGTGATCCCTATGGCTACATGTATTAGTATAATTTCCCTGCATTGGGTATAAGGCACAATGATCCCTATGGTTACATTTATTAGTATTTCCTTGCATTGGGTATAAGGCACTATGATCCCTATGGTTACATTTATTAGTATTTCCTTGCATTGGGTATAAGGCACAGTGATCCCTATGGTTACATGTATTAGTATAATTTCCCTGCATTGGGTATAAGGCACAATGATCCCTATGGCTACATATATTAGTATCATTTCCCTGGATTGGGTATAAGGCACAGTGATCCCTATGGCTACATGTATTAGTATAATTTCCCTGCATTGGGTATAAGGCACAATGATCCCTATGGCTATATGCATATTCTGAGAAGTATCAGTGTGTTTTCACCAACAAGTAGATCTTAATAACTGCTTTGGGGCTCATTTACATGTGGATGTAAATCAATGCTATGCCTCTCAGATGTAGCAGTACATGCCTATCACATGTATGACATGCCTCTCAGATGTAGCAGTACATGCCTATCACATGTATGACATGCCTCTCACATGTAGCAGTACACGCCTATCACATGTATGACACGCCTCTCACATGTAGCAGTACACGCCTATCACATGTATGACACGCCTCTCACATGTAGCAGTACACGCCTATCACATGTATGACATGCCTCTCAGATGTAGCAATACACACCTATCACATGTATGACACACCTCTCAGATGTAGCAGTATACACCTATCACATGTATGACACACCTCTCAGATGTAGCAGTACATGACTATCACATGTATGACACGCCTCTCAGGTGTAGCAGTACATGACTATCACATGTATGACACGCCTCTCAGGTGTAGCAGTACATAACTATCACATGTATGACACGCCTCTCAGATGTAGCAGTATACACCTATCACATGTATGACACACCTCTCAGATGTAGCAGTACATGACTATCACATGTATGACACGCCTCTCAGGTGTAGCAGTACATGACTATCACATGTATGACACGCCTCTCAGGTGTAACAGTACATGACTATCACATGTATGACACGCCTCTCAGGTGTAGCAGTACATGACTATCACATGTATGACATGCCTCTCAGGTGTAGCAGTACATGACTATCACATGTATGACACGCCTCTCGGATGTAGCAGTACATGCCTATCACATGTATGACATGCCTCTCGTATGTAGCAGTACACACCTATCACATGTATGACACGCCTCTCAGGTGTAGCAGTACACGACTATCACATGTATGACACGCCTCTCAGGTGTAGCAGTACACACCTATCACATGTGTGACACGCCTCTCAGATGTAGCAGTACATGACTATCACATGTATGACACGCCTCTCAGGTGTAGCAGTACATGACTATCACATGTATGACACGCCTCTCGGATGTAGCAGTACATGCCTATCACATGTATGACACGCCCCTCAGGTGTAGCAGTACACACCTATCACATGTATGACACGCCTCTCAGATGTAGCAGTACATGACTATCACATGTATGACACGCCTCTCAGGTGTAGTAGTACATGACTATCACATGTATGACACGCCTCTCAGGTGTAGCAGTACACACCTATCACATGTATGACACGCCTCTCAGGTGTAGCAGTACACGCCCACTTTACCACCGTGCTCATAGGTGCTGCTTTCACACTCTCCCTGACATGCTTTTTCAGAAGTAGACAAATATATCAGGGGGGGACTGCCGGGACTTTAGTCCTGTGCCCACACACTCAGAGGGCCCGCATGCCATTACCCCACCCTCTGGACCACGGTGGAGGACATTGACAACTGACAGGCCACACCCAGTACTATCCCCTCGGCCGGACCCCCTGCCTCACAGTAGAGTGAGTCACTTCTCGCCCAGCCCAGCCCCCTCCGCTCCGCCTCCTAACTTACCTACTGGCCTGAGCTCCTTCAAGAAAGTTGTCCCTTGATCACTGATGCCGACGCAGCGTGAGGTTATGAAACGAGAGGACAGAGGAGCCGCGGCGGGCGGTGTGAAGACTCCTGAGGAACCGACCAGAAGCAGAGAGAAAGAAGGAAGGAGGGAAGGAGTGAGTGAGGGCGGGTGGAAGGTGTGAGTCCTTTCTCCCAGAGTCCCAGGTCATTGCTGCAGACAGTGGAGACGGCATGTTGGGAGTCTGGGAGAATGAGACTGTCCCTGCTCCATGCAATGCTCCCCATGCTTCCTGGCAGCCTCCAGTTACTATTAAAATGCCTAAATTTTTTAGATGTGCTCTAGCCTCTATAATATATAATATAATGTGCTCTATCCTCTATATAATGTGCTCTATCCTCTATATAATGTGCTCTAGCCTCTATATAATAATATAATGTGCACTATCCTCTATATAATGTGCTCTAGCCTCTATAATATATAATATAATGTGCTCTAGCCTCTATAATATATAATATAATGTGCTCTAGCCTCTATATAATGTGATCTAGCCTCTATATAATAAAATAAAGTGCTCTATCCTCTATATAATATAATGTGCTCTAGCCTCTATAATATATAATATAATGTGCTCTAGCCTCTATATAATGTGCTCTAGCCTCTATATAATATAATGTGCTCTAGCCTCTATAATATATAATATAATGTGCTCTAGCCTCTATAATATATAATATAATGTGCTCTAGCCTCTGTAATATATAATATAATGTCCTCTAGCCTCTATAATATATAATATAGTGTGCTCTAGCCTCTGTAATATATAATATAATGTCCTCTAGCCTCTATAATATATAATATAGTGTGCTCTATAGCCTCTATATAATATAATGTGCTCTAGCCTCTATATAATATAATGTGCTCTAGCCTCTATATAATATAATGTTCACTCTTTTACAATTTGTTTTAATGAGAATTAATAAGTTAGTGGGGGAATAGGCGTTGTTGGGGGGCCTGGTGGAAGTGGGGTTGAAGGGGGCCCTGCCTATTTTGTCAGTCCTGGGCCCCACCATTACTGATGGCAGCCCTGCCTATTGCACAGGTCCAGTCCACTGTTGATGTGTATTATATAGTTGACACTCGGAGCGTTGTGTTTTTTTTCTGTTGTTTGTACATTTGTCTGTGAGGACTGACCTCTCTCATTCTTATACAGCTGCTCACTATAATACTGGATACACACCTCACAGTAACTCCCAGTTACTAACTTTCTTGCCACGTAATGCAGAGACTCACAGGGGGCATGAGCCAAAATGACAAGATTCTCATAGAAATGCATCTTATTAGCCCTCTCCCCTCATCCTGAACCTTCAAATAGTGGCATTATGCTCCCCGCCCTAAGAGATGAGTGTACCTACTGTAGCTCACAGGTGACTGTCCCTAGCTAAGAGATGAGTGTACCTACTGTAGCTCACAGGTGACTGTCCCTAGCTAAGAGATGAGTGTACCTACTGTAGCTCACAGGTGATTGTCCCTAGCTAAGAGATGAGTGTACCTACTGTAGTTCACAGGTGACTGTTCCTAGCTCACAGGTGACTGTCCCTAGCTAAGAGATGAGTGTACCTACTGTAGTTCACAGGTGACTGTTCCTAGCTCACAGGTGACTGTCCCTAGCTCAGAGATGACTGTACCTACTGTAGTTCACAGGTGACTCTCCCTAGCTCACAGATGACTGTACCTACTGTAGCTCACAGGTGACTGTCCCTAGCTCAGAAATGACTGTACCTACTGTAGTTCACAGGTGACTGTTCCTAGCTCACAGGTGACTGTACCTACTGTAGTTCACAGGTGACTGTTCCTAGCTCACAGGTGACTGTCCCTATCTCACAGGTGACTGTCCCTAAGTTCAGAGGTGGCTGTGCCTACTTTAGCTCATGCCAGAGACCTCCACCCAAGACCCTTGTACCTTCCTGTGCATCTGTGCTATCGCACTCGGCCGTGCCATCGGCCTGCTACTCTGGCAATCTCCGGTGTAGGGCCTCCATTGGAGGATCGGCTGCAACATCCCCGCTGTTGCCTGTGTCCCACTGCCGCAGATCCCTGCTCGTGCGGCGCACCAGCATTCAAACTCTCCAGGACCTGGGCGCAGCCATCTTGGGCCAGGTCAGGTGATACTGATGCATCCAGTCAGCAGCAGTCCCTAGTTGCCTCAGCCAATCTGCTCCAGCCTGGTGCTATAAAGGACCTCCCTGTAACACATGTTGGTTGCCTGTACAATAATGTCCATTGCTGCAGCATGACCTATGTTCCTGAGCTCCCGGTGTGAAACCTATGCTTTCCAGCACAACAAAGCAAATCCAAGTTCTCCAGTTCAATCCACAGTATTCCAGTCCGGAGTCAAATCCAAGTTCTTCAGTTCAGTCCACGATACTCCAGCCCGGAGATCAAATTCCAAGTCTACAGTTCCTTTTCAAAGTTCAATGACTAATTAGAGACTTTCCCCTACAATCTTATTCAGCATCTTCTAGTTGTGTTATCTCTGCTCAGAAGACTCTAATATTTCATCTTACACTACAATCTTCTTTTATTTCAACTGTATGACCAGAAATTATATTAAACCGTCCTGTTTCAATTTCAAACCATCTACTGATCCAGATGTCTCTGTCCAACACCCCAGTTTGGGTACACAACTCTAAGTTCCTCAGTCCATGACAGCTCACAGGTGACTGTCCATAAGCTCAGAGATGACTGTATTTAATTTAGCTTAAAGGCAACTGTCCCTAGCTCATAGATGACTCTACCTACTGTAGCTCACAGGTGACTGTCCCTAGCTAAGAGATGAGTGTACCTACTGTAGCTAACAAGTGACTGTACCTAGCTCAAAGATTGATCTACCTACTGTAGCGCACAGATGTCTGTCCTTAGCTCACAGATGACTATACCTACTGAAGCTCACAAATTACTGTCCCTAGCTCACAGATGACTGTCCCTAGCTCACAGATGACTGTACCTACTGCAGCTCACAGATGACTGTACCTAGCTTAGAGATGACTCTACCTACTGTAGCTCACAGATGAATGTCCCTACCTCAGAGATGACTGTGCCTACCCTAGCTCACAGATGATTATATGGAGCAGAGTGCTGGCTACCCTAGCTCACAGAAGATTATATGGAGCACAGTGCTGACTACCCTAGCTCACAGATGATTATATGGAGCACAGTGCTGGCTACCCTAGCTCACAGATGACTATATGGAGCACAGTGCTGACTACTCTAGTTCACAGATGATTATATGGAGCACAGTGCTGGTTACCCTAGCTCACAGATGATTATATGGAGCACAGTGCTGGCTACCCTAGCTCACAGATGATTATATGGAGCACAGTGCTGGTTACCCTAGTTCACAGATGATTATATGGAGCACAGTGCTGGTTACCCTAGCTCACAGATGATTATATGGAGCACAGTGCTGGCTACCCTAGCTCACCGATGATTATATGGAGCACAGTGCTGGCTACTCTAGCTCACCGACAATTATATGGAGCACAGTGCTGGCTACCCTAGCTCACTGATGATTATATGGAGCACAGTGCTGGCTACCCTCGCTCACAGATGATTATATGGAGCACAGTGCTGGCTACCCTAGCACACAGATGATTATATGGAGCACAGTGCTGGCTACCCTAGCTCACAGATGATTATATGGAGCACTGTGCTGGCTACCCTAGCTCACAGATGATTATATGGAGCACAGTGCTGGTTACCCTAGCTCACAGATGATTATATGGAACACAGTGCTGGCTACCCTAGCTCAAAGATGATTATATGGATCACAGTGCTGGCTACCCTAGCTCACAGATGATTATATGGAGCACATGGCTGACTACCCTAGTTCACAGATGATTATGTAGCACATGGCTGACTACCCTAGTTCACAGATGACTATATGGAGCACAGTGCTGGTTACCCTAGCTCACAGATGATTATATGGAGCACAGTGCTGGCTACCCTAGCTCACAGATGATTATATGGAGCACTGTGCTGGCTACCCTAGCTCACAGATGATTATATGGAGCACAGTGCTGGTTACCCTAGCTCACAGATGATTATATGGAACACAGTGCTGGCTACCCTAGCTCAAAGATGATTATATGGATCACAGTGCTGGCTACCCTAGCTCACAGATGATTATATGGAGCACATGGCTGACTACCCTAGTTCACAGATGATTATGTAGCACATGGCTGACTACCCTAGTTCACAGATGACTATATGGAGCACAGTGCTGGTTACCCTAGCTCACAGATGATTATATGGAGCACAGTGCTGGCTACACTAGCTCACAGATGATTATATGGAGCACAGTGCTGGCTACCCTAGCTCACAGATGACTATATGGAGCACAATGCTGGCTACCCTAGCTCACAGATGATTATATGGAGCACAGTGCTGACTACCCTAGCTTACAGATGATTATATGGAGCACAGTGCTGACAACCCTAGCTCACAGATGATTATATGGAGCACAGTGCTGGCTACCCTAGCTCACAGATGATTATATGGAGCACAGTGCTGGCTACCCTAGCTCACAGATGATTATATGGAGCACAGTGCTGGCTGCATTAGCTCACAGATGATTATATGGAGCACAGTGCTGGCTACCCTAGTTCAGATGATTATATGGAGCACAGTGCTGGTTACCCTTGTTCACAGATGAATATATGGAGCACATGGCTGGCTACCCTAGCTCACAGATGATTATATGGAGCACAGTGCTGGCTACCCTAGTTCACAGATGATTATATGGAGCACAGTGCTGGTTACCCTTGTTCACAGATGATTGTATGGAGCACATGGCTGGCTACCCTAGCTCACAGATGATTATATGGAGCATAGTGCTGACTACCCTAGCTCACAGATGATTATATGGAGCACAGTGCTGGCTACCCTAACTCACAGATGATTATATGGAGCACAGTGCTGGCTACCCTAGTTCACAGATGATTATATGGAGCCCAGTGCTGACTACCCTAGCTCACAGATGATTATATGGAGCACAGTGCTGGCTGCATTAGCTCACAGATGATTATATGGAGCACAGTGCTGGCTACCCTAGCTCACAGATGATTATATGGAGCACAGTGCTGGCTACCCTAGCTCACAGATGATTATATGGAGCACAGTGCTGGCTGCATTAGCTCACAGATGATTATATGGAGCACAGTGCTGGCTACCCTAGTTCACAGATGATTATATGGAGCACAGTGCTGGTTACCCTTGTTCACAGATGATTGTATGGAGCACATGGCTGGCTACCCTAGCTCACAGATGATTATATGGAGCATAGTGCTGACTACCCTAGCTCACAGATGATTATATGGAGCACAGTGCTGGCTACCCTAACTCACAGATGATTATATGGAGCACAGTGCTGGCTACCCTAGTTCACAGATGATTATATGGAGCCCAGTGCTGACTACCCTAGCTCACAGATGATTATATGGAGCACAGTGCTGACTAGCCTAGCTCACAGATGATTATATGGAGCACAGTGCTGGCTACCCTAGCTCACAGATGATTATATGGAGCACAGTGCTGACTACCCTAGCTCACAGATGATTATATGGAGCACAGTGCTGGCTACCCTAGCTCACAGATGATTATATGGAGCACAGTGCTGACTACCCTAGCTCACAGATGATTATATGGAGCACAGTGCTGGCTACCCTAGCTCACAGATGATTATATGGAGCACAGTGCTGGCTACCCTAGCTCACAGATGATTATATGGAGCACAGTGCTGGCTACCCTAGCTCACAGATGATTATATGGAGCACAGGGCTGGCTACCCTAGCTCACACATGATTATATGGAGCACAGTGCTGGCTGCATTAGCTCACATATGATTATATGGAGCACAGTGCTGGCTACCCTAGCTCACAGATGATAATATGGAGCACAGTGCTGGCTGCATTAGCTCACATATAATTATATGGAGCACAGTGCTGGCTACCCTAGCTCACAGATGATTATGTAGCACAAGGCTGACTACCCTACCTCACAGATGATTATATGGAGCACAGTGCTGGCTACCCTAGCTCACACATGATTATGTAGCACATGGCTGACTACCCTAGCTCACAGAAGATTATATGGAGCACTGTGCTGGCTACCCTAGCTCACAGATAATTATATGGAGCACAGTGCTGGCTACCCTAGCTCACAGATGATTATGTAGCACATGGCTGACTACCATAGCTCACAGATGATTATATGGAGCACAGTGCTGGCTACCCTAGTTCACAGATGATTATATGAAGCACAGTGCTGGCTACCCTAGCTCACAGATGACTATATGGAGCACAGTGCTGGCTACCCTAGCTCACAGATGACTATATGGAGCACAGTGCTGGTTACCCTAGCTCACAGATAATTATATGGAGCACAGTGCTGGCTACCCTAGCTCACAGATGATTATATGGAGCACAGTGCTGGCTACCCTAGCTCACAGAAGAATATATAGAGCACAGTGCTGGTTACCCTAGCTCACAGATGATTATATGGAGCACAGTGCTGGCTACCCTAGCTCACAGAAGACTATATGGAGCACAGTGCTGGTTACCCTAGCTCACAGATGATTATATGGAGCACAGTGCTGGCTACCCTAGCTCACAGATGACTATATGGAGCACAGTGCTGACTACTCTAGTTCACAGATGATTATATGGAGCACAGTGCTGGCTACCCTAGCTCACAGATGACAATATGGAGCACAGTGCTGACTACCCTAGCTCACAGATGACAATATGGAGCACAGTGCTGGCTTCCCTAGCTCACAGATGATTATATGGAGCACAGTGCTGACTACCCTAGCTCACAGATGATTATATGGAGCACAGTGCTGACTATCCTAGCTCACAGATGATTATATGGAGCACAGTGCTGGCTACCCTAGCTCACAGATGACTATATGGAGCACAATGCTGGCTACCCTAGCTCACAGATGATTATATGGAGCACAGTGCTGGCTACCCTAGCTCACAGATGATTATATGGAGCACAGTGCTGACTACCCTAGCTCACAGATGATTATATGGAGCACAGTGCTGACTACCCTAGTTCACAGATGATTATATGGAGCACAGTGCTGACTGCATTAGCTCACAGATGATTATATGGAGCACAGTGCTGGCTACCCTAGCTCACAGATGATTATATGGAGCACAGTGCTGGCTACCCTAGCTCACAGATGATTATATGGAGCACAGTGCTGGCTGCATTAGCTCACAGATGATTATATGGAGCACAGTGCTGGCTACCCTAGTTCACAGATGATTATATGGAGCACAGTGCTGGTTACCCTTGTTCACAGATGATTGTATGGAGCACATGGCTGGCTACCCTAGCTCACAGATGATTATATGGAGCATAGTGCTGACTACCCTAGCTCACAGATGATTATATGGAGCACAGTGCTGGCTACCCTAACTCACAGATGATTATATGGAGCACAGTGCTGGCTACCCTAGTTCACAGATGATTGTATGGAGCACAGTGCTGGCTACCCTAGCTCACAGATGATTATATGGAGCCCAGTGCTGACTACCCTAGCTCACAGATGATTATATGGAGCACAGTGCTGACTAGCCTAGCTCACAGATGATTATATGGAGCACAGTGCTGACTAGCCTAGCTCACAGATGATTATATGGAGCACAGTGCTGACTACCCTAGCTCACAGATGATTATATGGAGCACAGTGCTGGCTACCCTAGCTCACAGATGATTATATGGAGCACAGTGCTGGCTACCCTAGCTCACAGATGATTATATGGAGCACAGTGCTGGCTACCCTAGCTCACAGATGATTATATGGAGCACAGTGCTGGCTACCCTAGCTCACACATGATTATATGGAGCACAGTGCTGGCTACCCTATCTCACAGATGATTATATGGAGCACAGTGCTGGCTACCCTAGCTCACAGATGATAATATGGAGCACAGTGCTGGCTGCATTAGCTCACATATGATTATATGGAGCACAGTGCTGGCTACCCTAGCTCACAGATGATTATGTAGCACAAGGCTGACTACCCTACCTCACAGATGATTATATGGAGCACAGTGCTGGCTACCCTAGCTCACACATGATTATGTAGCACATGGCTGACTAACCTAGCTCACAGAAGATTATATGGAGCACTGTGCTGGCTACCCTAGCTCACAGATAATTATATGGAGCACAGTGCTGGCTACCCTAGCTCACAGATGATTATGTAGCACATGGCTGACTACCATAGCTCACAGATGATTATATGGAGCACATTGCTGGCTACCCTAGTTCACAGATGATTATATGGAGCACAGTGCTGGCTACCCTAGTTCACAGATGATTATATGAAGCACAGTGCTGGCTACCCTAGCTCACAGATGACTATATGGAGCACAGTGCTGGCTACCCTAGCTCACAGATGACTATATGGAGCACAGTGCTGGTTACCCTAGCTCACAGGTAATTATATGGAGCACAGTGCTGGTTACCCTAGCTCACAGATGATTATATGGAGCACAGTGCTGGCTACCCTAGCTCACAGATGACTATATGGAGCACAGTGCTGACTACTCTAGTTCACAGATGATTATATGGAGCACAGTGCTGGCTACCCTAGCTCACAGATGACAATATGGAGCACAGTGCTGGCTGCATTAGCTCACAGATGATTATATGGAGCACAGTGCTGGTTACCCTAGCTCACAGATGATTATATGGAGCACAGTGCTGGCTACCCTAGCTCACAGATGACTATATGGAGCACAGTGCTGACTACTCTAGTTCACAGATGATTATATGGAGCACAGTGCTGACTACCCTAGCTCACAGATGGTTATATGGAGCACAGTGCTGGCTACCCTAGCTCACAGATGATTATGTAGCACATGGCTGACTACCCTAGCTCACAGATGATTATATGGAGCACAGTGCTGGCTACTCTAGCTCACAGATGACTATATGGAGCACAGTGCAGGCTACCCTAGCTCACAGATGATTATATGGAGCACAGTGCTGGTTACCCTAGCTCACAGATTATTATTTGGAGCACAGTGCTGGCTTCCCTAGCTCACAGATGATTATATGGAGCACAGTGCTGGCTACACTAGCTCACAGATGATTATATGGAGCACAGTACTGGCTACCCTAGCTCACAGATGACTATATGGAGCACAATGCTGGCTACCCTAGCTCACAGATGATTATATGGAGCACCGTGCTGGCTACCCTAGCTCACAGATGATTATATGGAGCACAGTGCTGGCTACCCTAGCTCACAGATGATTATATGGAGCACAGTGCTGGCTACCCTAGTTCACAGATGATTATATGGAGCACAGTGCTGGTTACCCTTGTTCACAGATGATTATATGGAGCACATGGCTGGCTACCCTAGCTCAGAGATGATTATATGGAGCATAGTGCTGACTACCCTAGCTCACAGATGATTATATGGAGCACAGTGCTGGCTACCCTAGCTCACAGATGATTATATGGAGCACAGTGCTGGCTACCGTAGTTCACAGATGATTATATGGAGCACAGTGCTGGCTACCCTAGCTCACAGATGATTATGTAGCACATCACTGACTACCCTAGCTCACAGATGATTATATGGAGCACAGTGCTGGCTACCGTAGTTCACAGATGATTATATGGAGCACAGTGCTGGCTACCCTAGCTCACAGATGATTATATGGAGCACAGTGCTGGTTACCCTAGTTCACAGATGATTATATGGAGCACATGGCTGACTACCCTAGCTCACAGATGATTATGTAGCACATGGCTGACTACCCTAGCTCACAGATGATTATATGGAACACAGTGCTGGTTACCCTAGCTCACAGATGATTATATGGAGCACAGTGTTGGCTACCCTTGCTCACAGATGATTATATGGAGCACAGTGCTGGCTACCCTAGCTCACAGATGATTATATGGAGCACAGTGCTGACTACCCTAGCTCACAGATGATTATATGGTGCACAGTGCTGACTAGCCTAGCTCACAGATGATTATATGGAGCACAGTGCTGGCTACCCTAGCTCACAGATGATTATATGGAGCACAGTGCTGGCTACCCTAGCTCACAGATGATTATATGGAGCACAGTGCTGACTACCCTAGCTCACAGATGATTATATGGAGCACAGTGCTGACTACCCTAGCTCACAGATGATTATATGGAGCACAGTGCTGGCTACCCTAGCTCACAGATGATTATATGGAGCCCAGTGCTGACTACCCTAGCTCACAGATGATTGTATGGAGCACATGGCTGACTAGCCTAGCTCACAGATGATTATATGGAGCACAGTGCTGGCTACCCTAGCTCACAGATGATTATATGGAGCCCAGTGTTGACTACCCTAGCTCACAGATGATTATGTAGCACATGGCTGACTATCCTAGTTCACAGATGATTATGTAGCACAATGCTGGCTACCCTAGCTCACAGATGACTATATGGAGCACAGTGCTGGCTACCCTAGCTCACAGATGAATATATGGAGCACAGTGCTGGCTACCCTAGCTCACAGATGATTATATGGAGCACAGTGCTGGCTACACTAGCTCACAGATGATTATATGGAGCACAGTGCTGGCTACCCTAGCTCACAGATGATTATATGGAGCACAGTGCTGACTACCCCAGCTCACAGATGATTATGTAGCACATGGCTGACTACCCTAGCTAACAGAAGATTATATGGAGCACTGTGCTGGCTACCCTAGCTCACAGATGATTATATGGAGCACTGTGCTGGCTACCCTAGCTCACAGATGATTATATGGAGCACAGTGCTGACTACTCTAGCTCACAGATGATTATATGGAGCACAGTGCTGGCTACCCTAGCTCACAGATGACAATATGGAGCACAGTGCTGGCTACCCTAGCTCACAGATGATTATATGGAGCACAGTGCTGGCTACCCTAGCTCACAGATGATTATATGGAGCACAGTGCTGGCTACCCTAGCTCACAGATGATTATATGGAGCACAGTGCTGGCTACCCTAGCTCACAGATGAATATATGGAGCACAGTGCTGGCTACCCTTGTTCACAGATGATTATATGGAGCACATGGCTATCTACCCTAGCTCACAGATGATTATGGAGCACATGGCTGACTACCCTAGCTCACAGATGATTATATGGAGCACAGTGCTGGCTACCCTAACTCACAGATGATTATATGGAGCACAGTGCTGACTACCCTAGCTCACAGATGATTATATGGAGCACAGTGCTGACTACCCCAGCTCACAGATGATTATGTAGCACATGGCTGACTACCCTAGCTAACAGAAGATTATATGGAGCACTGTGCTGGCTACCCTAGCTCACAGATGATTATATGGAGCACAGTGCTGGCTACCCTAGCTCACAGATGATTATATGGAGCACAGTACTGGCTACCCTAGCTCACCGATGATTATATGGAGCACAGTGCTGGCTACCCTAGCTCACCGATGATTATATGGAGCACAGTGCTGGCTACCCTAGCTCAACGATGATTATATGGAGCACAGTGCTGGCTACCCTAGCTCACAGATGACTATATGGAGCACAGTGCTGGCATCCCTAGCTCACAGATGATTATATGGAGCACAGTGCTGGCTACCCTAGTTCACAGATGATTATATGGAGCACAGTGCTGGTTACCCTAGTTCACAGATGATTATATGGAGCACATGGCTGACTACCCTAGCTCACAGATGATTATGTAGCACATGGCTGACTACCCTAGCTCACAGATTATTATATGGAGCACAGTGCTGGCTACCCTAGCTCACAGATGATTATATGGAGCACAGTGCTGACTACCCTAGCTCACAGATGATTATATGGAGCACAGTGCTGACTACCCTAGCTCACAGATGATTATATGGAGCACAGTGCTGGCTACCCTAGCTCACAGATGATTATATGGAGCCCAGTGCTGACTACCCTAGCTCACAGATGATTATATGGAGCACAGTGCTGACTACCCTAGCTCACAGATGATTATATGGAGCACAGTGCTGGCTACCCTAGCTCACAGATGATTATATGGAGTCCAGTGCTGACTACCCTAGCTCACAGATGATTGTATGGAGCACATGGCTGACTAGCCTAGCTCACAGATGATTATATGGAGCACAGTGCTGGCTACCCTAGCTCACAGATGATTATATGGAGCCCAGTGTTGACTACCCTAGCTCACAGATGATTATGTAGCACATGGCTGACTATCCTAGTTCACAGATGATTATGTAGCACAATGCTGGCTACCCTAGCTCACAGATGACTATATGGAGCACAGTGCTGGCTACCCTAGCTCACAGATGAATATATGGAGCACAGTGCTGGCTACCCTAGCTCACAGATGATTATGTAGCACATGGCTGACTACCCTTGCTCACAGATGCTTATATGGAGCACAGTGCTGCCTACCCTAGCTCACAGATGACTATATGGAGCACTGTGCTGGCTACCCTAGCTCACAGATAATTTTATGGAGCACAGTGCAGGCTACCCTAGCTCACAGATGACAATATGGAGCACAGTGCTGACTACCCTAGCTCACAGATGATTATGTAGCACATGGCTGACTATCCTAGCTCACAGATGATTATGTAGCACAATGCTGGCTTCCCTAGCTCACAGATGTTTTTATGGAGCACAGTGCTGGCTACCCTAGCTCACACATGATTATATGGAGCACAGTGCTGGCTACCCTAGCTCACAGATGATTATATGGAGCACAGTGCAGGATACCCTAGCTCACAGATGACTATATGGGGCACAGTGCTGACTACTCTAGTTCACAGATGATTATATGGAGCACAGTGCTGGTTACCCTTGTTCACAGATGATTATATGGAGCACATGGCTGGCTACCCTAGCTCAGAGATGATTATATGGAGCATAGTGCTGACTACCCTAGCTCACAGATGATTATATGGAGCACAGTGCTGGCTACCCTAGCTCACAGATGATTATATGGAGCACAGTGCTGGCTACCGTAGTTCACAGATGATTATATGGAGCACAGTGCTGGCTACCCTAGCTCACAGATGATTATGTAGCACATCACTGACTACCCTAGCTCACAGATGATTATATGGAGCACAGTGCTGGCTACCGTAGTTCACAGATGATTATATGGAGCACAGTGCTGGCTACCCTAGCTCACAGATGATTATATGGAGCACAGTGCTGGTTACCCTAGTTCACAGATGATTATATGGAGCACATGGCTGACTACCCTAGCTCACAGATGATTATGTAGCACATGGCTGACTACCCTAGCTCACAGATGATTATATGGAACACAGTGCTGGTTACCCTAGCTCACAGATGATTATATGGAGCACAGTGTTGGCTACCCTTGCTCACAGATGATTATATGGAGCACAGTGCTGGCTACCCTAGCTCACAGATGATTATATGGAGCACAGTGCTGACTACCCTAGCTCACAGATGATTATATGGTGCACAGTGCTGACTAGCCTAGCTCACAGATGATTATATGGAGCACAGTGCTGGCTACCCTAGCTCACAGATGATTATATGGAGCACAGTGCTGGCTACCCTAGCTCACAGATGATTATATGGAGCACAGTGCTGACTACCCTAGCTCACAGATGATTATATGGAGCACAGTGCTGACTACCCTAGCTCACAGATGATTATATGGAGCACAGTGCTGGCTACCCTAGCTCACAGATGATTATATGGAGCCCAGTGCTGACTACCCTAGCTCACAGATGATTGTATGGAGCACATGGCTGACTAGCCTAGCTCACAGATGATTATATGGAGCACAGTGCTGGCTACCCTAGCTCACAGATGATTATATGGAGCCCAGTGTTGACTACCCTAGCTCACAGATGATTATGTAGCACATGGCTGACTATCCTAGTTCACAGATGATTATGTAGCACAATGCTGGCTACCCTAGCTCACAGATGACTATATGGAGCACAGTGCTGGCTACCCTAGCTCACAGATGAATATATGGAGCACAGTGCTGGCTACCCTAGCTCACAGATGATTATATGGAGCACAGTGCTGGCTACACTAGCTCACAGATGATTATATGGAGCACAGTGCTGGCTACCCTAGCTCACAGATGATTATATGGAGCACAGTGCTGACTACCCCAGCTCACAGATGATTATGTAGCACATGGCTGACTACCCTAGCTAACAGAAGATTATATGGAGCACTGTGCTGGCTACCCTAGCTCACAGATGATTATATGGAGCACTGTGCTGGCTACCCTAGCTCACAGATGATTATATGGAGCACAGTGCTGACTACTCTAGCTCACAGATGATTATATGGAGCACAGTGCTGGCTACCCTAGCTCACAGATGACAATATGGAGCACAGTGCTGGCTACCCTAGCTCACAGATGATTATATGGAGCACAGTGCTGGCTACCCTAGCTCACAGATGATTATATGGAGCACAGTGCTGGCTACCCTAGCTCACAGATGATTATATGGAGCACAGTGCTGGCTACCCTAGCTCACAGATGAATATATGGAGC
Organism: Taudactylus pleione; assembly: GCA_031769625.1. Lineage (NCBI taxonomy): Eukaryota > Metazoa > Chordata > Amphibia > Anura > Myobatrachidae > Taudactylus > Taudactylus pleione. The sequence goes on from JAUIMM010001613.1 coordinate 1,021,651, forward strand.
ACAGTGCTGGCTACCCTTGTTCACAGATGATTATATGGAGCACATGGCTATCTACCCTAGCTCACAGATGATTATGGAGCACATGGCTGACTACCCTAGCTCACAGATGATTATATGGAGCACAGTGCTGGCTACCCTAACTCACAGATGATTATATGGAGCACAGTGCTGACTACCCTAGCTCACAGATGATTATATGGAGCACAGTGCTGACTACCCCAGCTCACAGATGATTATGTAGCACATGGCTGACTACCCTAGCTAACAGAAGATTATATGGAGCACTGTGCTGGCTACCCTAGCTCACAGATGATTATATGGAGCACAGTGCTGGCTACCCTAGCTCACAGATGATTATATGGAGCACAGTACTGGCTACCCTAGCTCACCGATGATTATATGGAGCACAGTGCTGGCTACCCTAGCTCACCGATGATTATATGGAGCACAGTGCTGGCTACCCTAGCTCAACGATGATTATATGGAGCACAGTGCTGGCTACCCTAGCTCACAGATGACTATATGGAGCACAGTGCTGGCATCCCTAGCTCACAGATGATTATATGGAGCACAGTGCTGGCTACCCTAGTTCACAGATGATTATATGGAGCACAGTGCTGGTTACCCTAGTTCACAGATGATTATATGGAGCACATGGCTGACTACCCTAGCTCACAGATGATTATGTAGCACATGGCTGACTACCCTAGCTCACAGATTATTATATGGAGCACAGTGCTGGCTACCCTAGCTCACAGATGATTATATGGAGCACAGTGCTGACTACCCTAGCTCACAGATGATTATATGGAGCACAGTGCTGACTACCCTAGCTCACAGATGATTATATGGAGCACAGTGCTGGCTACCCTAGCTCACAGATGATTATATGGAGCCCAGTGCTGACTACCCTAGCTCACAGATGATTATATGGAGCACAGTGCTGACTACCCTAGCTCACAGATGATTATATGGAGCACAGTGCTGGCTACCCTAGCTCACAGATGATTATATGGAGCCCAGTGCTGACTACCCTAGCTCACAGATGATTGTATGGAGCACATGGCTGACTAGCCTAGCTCACAGATGATTATATGGAGCACAGTGCTGGCTACCCTAGCTCACAGATGATTATATGGAGCCCAGTGTTGACTACCCTAGCTCACAGATGATTATGTAGCACATGGCTGACTATCCTAGTTCACAGATGATTATGTAGCACAATGCTGGCTACCCTAGCTCACAGATGACTATATGGAGCACAGTGCTGGCTACCCTAGCTCACAGATGAATATATGGAGCACAGTGCTGGCTACCCTAGCTCACAGATGATTATGTAGCACATGGCTGACTACCCTTGCTCACAGATGCTTATATGGAGCACAGTGCTGCCTACCCTAGCTCACAGATGACTATATGGAGCACTGTGCTGGCTACCCTAGCTCACAGATAATTTTATGGAGCACAGTGCAGGCTACCCTAGCTCACAGATGACAATATGGAGCACAGTGCTGACTACCCTAGCTCACAGATGATTATGTAGCACATGGCTGACTATCCTAGCTCACAGATGATTATGTAGCACAATGCTGGCTTCCCTAGCTCACAGATGTTTTTATGGAGCACAGTGCTGGCTACCCTAGCTCACACATGATTATATGGAGCACAGTGCTGGCTACCCTAGCTCACAGATGATTATATGGAGCACAGTGCAGGATACCCTAGCTCACAGATGACTATATGGGGCACAGTGCTGACTACTCTAGTTCACAGATGATTATATGGAGCACAGTGCTGGCTACCCTAGCTCACAGATGATTATATAGAGCACAGTACTGACTAGCCTAGCTCACAGATGATTATATGGAGCACAGTGCTGGCTACCCTAGCTCACAGATGATTATGTAGCACATGGCTGACTACCCTATCTCACAGATGATTAAATGGAGCACAGTGCTGGCTACCCTAGCTCACAGATGACAATATGGAGCACAGTACTGGCTACCCTAGCTCACAGATGATTATAAGGAGCACAGTGCTGGCTACCCTTGCTCACAGATGATTATATGGAGCACAGTGCTGGCTACCCTTGCTCACAGATGATTATATGGAGCACAGTGCTGGCTACCCTTGCTCACAGATGATTATATGGAGCACAGTGCTGGCTAGCCTAGCTCACAGAAGACTATATGGAGCACAGTGCTGGTTACCCTAGCTCACAGATGATTATATGGAGCACAGTGCTGACTACCCTAGCTCACAGATGATTATATGGAGCACAGTGCTGGCTACCCTAGCTCACAGATGACTATATGGGGTACAGTGCTGACTACTCTAGTTCACAGATGATTATATGGAGCACAGTGCTGGCTACCCTAGTTCACAGATGATTATATGGAGCACAGTGCTGGTTACCCTAGCTCACAGATGATTATATGGAGCACAGTGCTGGCTACCCTAGCTCACAGATGATTATATGGAGCACAGTGCTGGCTAACCTAGCTCACAGATGACTATATGGAGCACAGTGCTGGCTACCCTAGCTCACATATGATTATATGGAGCACAGTGCTGGCTACCCTAGCTCACATATGAATATATGGAGCACAGTGCTGGATACCCTAGCTCACCGATGATTATATGGAGCACAGTGCTGGCTACCCAAGCTCACAGATGACTATATGGAGCACAGTGCTGGCTACCCTAGCTCACAGATGATTATATGGAGCACAGTGCTGGCTACCCTAGTTCACAGATGATTATATGGAGCACAGTGCTGGTTACCCTAGTTCACAGATGATTATATGGAGCACATGGATGACTACCCTAGCTCACAGATGATTATGTAGCACATGCATGACTACCCTAGCTCACAGATGATTATATGGAACACAGTGCTGGTTACCCTAGCTCACAGATGATTATATGGAGCACAGTGCTGGCTACCCTTGCTCACAGATGATTATATGGAGCACAGTGCTGGCTACCCTAGCTCACAGGTGATTATATGGAGCACAGTGCTGACTACCTTAGCTCAAAGATGATTATATGGAGCACAGTGCTGGCTACCCTAGCTCACAGATGATTATATGGAGCACAGTGCTGGCTACCCTAGCTCACAGATGATTATGTGGAGCACAGTGCTGGCTACCCTAGCTCACAGATGATTATATGGAGCACAGTGCTGGCTACCCTAGCTCACAGATGATTATATGGAGCACAGTGCTGACTACCCTAGGTCACAGATGATTATATGGAGCACAGTGCTTTCTACCCTAGCTCACAGATGATTATATGGAGCACATGGCTGGCTACCCTAGCTCACAGATGATTATATGGAGCATAGTGCTGACTACCCTAGTTCACAGATGATTATATGGAGCACATGGCTGACTCTCCTAGATCACAGATGATTATGTAGTACATGGCTTACTACCCTTGCTCACAGATGATTATGTAGCACATGGCTGACTACCCTAGCTCACAGATGATTTTATGTAGCACAGTGCAGGCTACCCTAGCTCACAGATGATTATATGGAGCACAGTGCTGGCTACCCTAGCTCACAGATGATTATATGGAGCACAGTGCTGGCTACCCTAGCTCACAGATGACTATATGGAGCACTGTGCTGGCTACCCTAGCTCACAGATGATTATATGGAGCACAGTGCTGGCTACCCTAGCTCACAGATGATTATATGGAGCACAGTGCTAGCTACCCTAGCTCACAGATGATTATATGGAGCACAGTGCTGGCTACCCTAGCTCACAGATGATTATATGGAGCACAGTGCTGGCTACCCTAGTTCACAGATGATTATATGGAGCACATGGCTGGCTTCCCTAGCTCACAGATGATTATATGGAGCATAGTGCTGACTACCCTAGTTCACAGATGATTATATGGAGCACATGGCTGACTCTCCTAGATCACAGGTGATTATGTAGTACATGGCTTACTACCCTAGCTCACAGATGATTATATGGAACACAGTGCTGGTTACCCTAGCTCACAGATGATTATATGGAGCACATGGCTGGCTACCCTAGCTCACAGATGATTATGGAGCACATGGCTGACTACCCTAGCTCACAGATGATTATATGGAACACAGTGCTGGCTACCCAAGCTCACAGATGACTATATGGAGCACAGTGCTGGCTACCCTAGCTCACAGATGATTATATAGAGCACAGTGCTGGCTACCCTAGTTCACAGATGATTATATGGAGCACAGTGCTGGTTACCCTAGTTCACAGATGATTATATGGAGCACATGGATGACTACCCTAGCTCACAGATGATTATGTAGCACATGCATGACTACCCTAGCTCACAGATGATTATATGGAACACAGTGCTGGTTACCCTAGCTCACAGATGATTATATGGAGCACAGTGCTGGCTACCCTAGCTCACAGGTGATTATATGGAGCACAGTGCTGACTACCTTAGCTCAAAGATGATTATATGGAGCACAGTGCTGGCTACCCTAGCTCACAGATGATTATATGGAGCACAGTGCTGGCTACCCTAGCTCACAGATGATTATATGGAGCACAGTGCTGGCTACCCTAGCTCACAGATGATTATATGGAGCACAGTGCTGACTACCCTAGGTCACAGATGATTATATGGAGCACAGTGCTGGCTACACTAGCTCACAGATGATTATATGGAGCACAGTGCTGGCTACCCTAGCTCACAGATGATTATATGGAGCACAGTGCTGACTACCCCAGCTCACAGATGATTATGTAGCACATGGCTGACTACCCTAGCTAACAGAAGATTATATGGAGCACTGTGCTGGCTACCCTAACTCACAGATGATTATATGGAGCACAGTGCTGGCTACCATAGTTCACAGATGATTATATGGAGCACAGTGCTGGCTACCCTAGCTCACAGATGATTATGTAGCACATCACTGACTACCCTAGCTCACAGATGATTATATGGAGCACAGTGCTGGCTACCCTAGTTCACAGATGATTATATGGAGCACAGTGCTGGCTACCCTAGCTCACAGATGATTATATGGAGCACAGTACTGGCTACCTTAGCTCACCGATGATTATATGGAGCACAGTGCTGGCTACCCTAGCTCACCGATGATTATATGGAGCACAGTGCTGGCTACCCTAGCTCAACGATGATTATATGGAGCACAGTGCTGGCTACCCTAGCTCACAGATGACTATATGGAGCACAGTGCTGGCATCCCTAGCTCACAGATGATTATATGGAGCACAGTGCTGGCTACCCTAGTTCACAGATGATTATATGGAGCACAGTGCTGGTTACCCTAGTTCACAGATGATTATATGGAGCACATGGCTGACTACCCTAGCTCACAGATGATTATGTAGCACATGGCTGACTACCCTAGCTCACAGATTATTATATGGAGCACAGTGCTGGCTACCCTAGCTCACAGATGATTATATGGAGCACAGTGCTGACTACCCTAGCTCACAGATGATTATATGGAGCACAGTGCTGACTACCCTAGCTCACAGATGATTATATGGAGCACAGTGCTGGCTACCCTAGCTCACAGATGATTATATGGAGCCCAGTGCTGACTACCCTAGCTCACAGATGATTGTATGGAGCACATGGCTGACTAGCCTAGCTCACAGATGATTATATGGAGCACAGTGCTGGCTACCCTAGCTCACAGATGATTATATGGAGCACAGTGCTGGCTACCCTAGCTCACAGATGATTTTATGGAGCACAGTGCTGGCTACCCTAGCTCACAGATGACAATATGGAGCACAGTGCTGACTACCCTAGCTCACAGATGATTATGTAGCACATGGCTGACTATCCTAGCTCACAGATGATTATGTAGCACAATGCTGGCTTCCCTAGCTCACAGATGTTTTTATGGAGCACAGTGCTGGCTACCCTAGCTCACACATGATTATATGGAGCACAGTGCTGGCTACCCTAGCTCACAGATGATTATATGGAGCACAGTGCAGGTTACCCTAGCTCACAGATGACTATATGGGGCACAGTGCTGACTACTCTAGTTCACAGATGATTATATGGAGCACAGTGCTGGCTACCCTAGCTCACAGATGATTATATAGAGCACAGTACTGACTAGCCTAGCTCACAGATGATTATATGGAGCACAGTGCTGGCTACCCTAGCTCACAGATGATTATGTAGCACATGGCTGACTACCCTATCTCACAGATGATTAAATGGAGCACAGTGCTGGCTACCCTAGCTCACAGATGACAATATGGAGCACAGTACTGGCTACCCTAGCTCACAGATGATTATAAGGAGCACAGTGCTGGCTACCCTTGCTCACAGATGATTATATGGAGCACAGTGCTGGCTACCCTAGCTCACAGATGATTATATGGAGCACAGTGCTGGCTACCCTTGCTCACAGATGATTATATGGAGCACAGTGCTGGCTAGCCTAGCTCACAGAAGACTATATGGAGCACAGTGCTGACTACCCTAGCTCACAGATGATTATATGGAGCACAGTGCTGGCTACCCTAGCTCACAGATGACTATATGGGGTACAGTGCTGACTACTCTAGTTCACAGATGATTATATGGAGCACAGTGCTGGCTACCCTAGTTCACAGATGATTATATGGAGCACAGTGCTGGTTACCCTAGCTCACAGATGATTATATGGAGCACAGTGCTGGCTACCCTAGCTCACAGATGATTATGTAGCACATGGCTGACTACCCTATCTCACAGATGATTAAATGGAGCACAGTGCTGGCTACCCTAGCTCACAGATGACAATATGGAGCACAGTACTGGCTACCCTAGCTCACAGATGATTATAAGGAGCACAGTGCTGGCTACCCTTGCTCACAGATGATTATATGGAGCACAGTGCTGGCTACCCTAGCTCACAGATGATTATATGGAGCACAGTGCTGGCTACCCTTGCTCACAGATGATTATATGGAGCACAGTGCTGGCTAGCCTAGCTCACAGAAGACTATATGGAGCACAGTGCTGACTACCCTTGCTCACAGATGATTATATGGAGCACAGTGCTGGCTACCCTAGCTCACAGATGACTATATGGGGTACAGTGCTGACTACTCTAGTTCACAGATGATTATATGGAGCACAGTGCTGGCTACCCTAGTTCACAGATGATTATATGGAGCACAGTGCTGGTTACCCTAGCTCACAGATGATTATATGGAGCACAGTGCTGGCTACCCTAGCTCACATATGATTATATGGAGCACAGTGCTGGCTACCCTAGCTCACAGATGATTATATGGAGCACAGTGCTGGCTACCCTAGCTCACCGATGATTATATGGAGCACAGTGCTGGCTACCCAAGCTCACAGATGACTATATGGAGCACAGTGCTGGCTACCCTAGCTCACAGATGATTATATGGAGCACAGTGCTGGCTACCCTAGTTCACAGATGATTATATGGAGCACAGTGCTGGTTACCCTAGTTCACAGATGATTATATGGAGCACATGGATGACTACCCTAGCTCACAGATGATTATGTAGCACATGCATGACTACCCTAGCTCACAGATGATTATATGGAACACAGTGCTGGTTACCCTAGCTCACAGATGATTATATGGAGCACAGTGCTGGCTACCCTTGCTCACAGATGATTATATGGAGCACAGTGCTGGCTACCCTAGCTCACAGGTGATTATATGGAGCACAGTGCTGACTACCTTAGCTCAAAGATGATTATATGGAGCACAGTGCTGGCTACCCTAGCTCACAGATGATTATATGGAGCACAGTGCTGGATACCCTAGCTCACAGATGATTATATGGAGCACAGTGCTGGCTACCCTAGCTCACAGATGATTATATGGAGCACAGTGCTGACTACCCTAGGTCACAGATGATTATATGGAGCACAGTGCTTTCTACCCTAGCTCACAGATGATTATATGGAGCACATGGCTGGCTACCCTAGCTCACAGATGATTATATGGAGCATAGTGCTGACTACCCTAGTTCACAGATGATTATATGGAGCACATGGCTGACTCTCCTAGATCACAGATGATTATGTAGTACATGGCTTACTTCCCTTGCTCACAGATGATTATGTAGCACATGGCTGACTACCCTAGCTCACAGATGATTTTATGTAGCACAGTGCAGGCTACCCTAGCTCACAGATGATTATATGGAGCACAGTGCTGGCTACCCTAGCTCACAGATGATTATATGGAGCACAGTGCTGGCTACCCTAGCTCACAGATGACTATATGGAGCACTGTGCTGGCTACCCTAGCTCACAGATGATTATATGGAGCACAGTGCTGGCTACCCTAGCTCACAGATGATTATATGGAGCACAGTGCTAGCTACCCTAGCTCACAGATGATTATATGGAGCACAGTGCTGGCTACCCTAGCTCACAGATGATTATATGGAGCACAGTGCTGGCTACCCTAGTTCACAGATGATTATATGGAGCACATGGCTGGCTTCCCTAGCTCACAGATGATTATATGGAGCATAGTGCTGACTACCCTAGTTCACAGATGATTATATGGAGCACATGGCTGAATCTCCTAGATCACAGGTGATTATGTAGTACATGGCTTACTACCCTAGCTCACAGATGATTATATGGAACACAGTGCTGGTTACCCTAGCTCACAGATGATTATATGGAGCACATGGCTGGCTACCCTAGCTCACAGATGATTATGGAGCACATGGCTGACTACCCTAGCTCACAGATGATTATATGGAACACAGTGCTGGCTACCCAAGCTCACAGATGACTATATGGAGCACAGTGCTGGCTACCCTAGCTCACAGATGATTATATGGAGCACAGTGCTGGCTACCCTAGTTCACAGATGATTATATGGAGCACAGTGCTGGTTACCCTAGTTCACAGATGATTATATGGAGCACATGGATGACTACCCTAGCTCACAGATGATTATGTAGCACATGCATGACTACCCTAGCTCACAGATGATTATATGGAACACAGTGCTGGTTACCCTAGCTCACAGATGATTATATGGAGCACAGTGCTGGCTACCCTTGCTCACAGATGATTATATGGAGCACAGTGCTGGCTACCCTAGCTCACAGATGATTATATGGAGCACAGTGCTGACTACCCTAGGTCACAGATGATTATATGGAGCACAGTGCTGGCTACACTAGCTCACAGATGATTATATGGAGCACAGTGCTGGCTACCCTAGCTCACAGATGATTATATGGAGCACAGTGCTGACTACCCCAGCTCACAGATGATTATGTAGCACATGGCTGACTACCCTAGCTAACAGAAGATTATATGGAGCACTGTGCTGGCTACCCTAGCTCACAGATGATTATATGGAGCACTGTGCTGGCTACCCTAACTCACAGATGATTATATGGAGCACAGTGCTGGCTACCATAGTTCACAGATGATTATATGGAGCACAGTGCTGGCTACCCTAGCTCACAGATGATTATGTAGCACATCACTGACTACCCTAGCTCACAGATGATTATATGGAGCACAGTGCTGGCTACCCTAGTTCACAGATGATTATATGGAGCACAGTGCTGGCTACCCTAGCTCACAGATGATTATATGGAGCACAGTACTGGCTACCCTAGCTCACCGATGATTATATGGAGCACAGTGCTGGCTACCCTAGCTCACCGATGATTATATGGAGCACAGTGCTGGCTACCCTAGCTCAACGATGATTATATGGAGCACAGTGCTGGCTACCCTAGCTCACAGATGACTATATGGAGCACAGTGCTGGCATCCCTAGCTCACAGATGATTATATGGAGCACAGTGCTGGCTACCCTAGTTCACAGATGATTATATGGAGCACAGTGCTGGTTACCCTAGTTCACAGATGATTATATGGAGCACATGGCTGACTACCCTAGCTCACAGATGATTATGTAGCACATGGCTGACTACCCTAGCTCACAGATTATTATATGGAGCACAGTGCTGGCTACCCTAGCTCACAGATGATTATATGGAGCACAGTGCTGACTACCCTAGCTCACAGATGATTATATGGAGCACAGTGCTGACTACCCTAGCTCACAGATGATTATATGGAGCACAGTGCTGGCTACCCTAGCTCACAGATGATTATATGGAGCCCAGTGCTGACTACCCTAGCTCACAGATGATTGTATGGAGCACATGGCTGACTAGCCTAGCTCACAGATGATTATATGGAGCACAGTGCTGGCTACCCTAGCTCACAGATGATTATATGGAGCACAGTGCTGGCTACCCTAGCTCACAGATGATTTTATGGAGCACAGTGCTGGCTACCCTAGCTCACAGATGACAATATGGAGCACAGTGCTGACTACCCTAGCTCACAGATGATTATGTAGCACATGGCTGACTATCCTAGCTCACAGATGATTATGTAGCACAATGCTGGCTTCCCTAGCTCACAGATGTTTTTATGGAGCACAGTGCTGGCTACCCTAGCTCACACATGATTATATGGAGCACAGTGCTGGCTACCCTAGCTCACAGATGATTATATGGAGCACAGTGCAGGTTACCCTAGCTCACAGATGACTATATGGGGCACAGTGCTGACTACTCTAGTTCACAGATGATTATATGGAGCACAGTGCTGGCTACCCTAGCTCACAGATGATTATATAGAGCACAGTACTGACTAGCCTAGCTCACAGATGATTATATGGAGCACAGTGCTGGCTACCCTAGCTCACAGATGATTATGTAGCACATGGCTGACTACCCTATCTCACAGATGATTAAATGGAGCACAGTGCTGGCTACCCTAGCTCACAGATGACAATATGGAGCACAGTACTGGCTACCCTAGCTCACAGATGATTATAAGGAGCACAGTGCTGGCTACCCTTGCTCACAGATGATTATATGGAGCACAGTGCTGGCTACCCTAGCTCACAGATGATTATATGGAGCACAGTGCTGGCTACCCTTGCTCACAGATGATTATATGGAGCACAGTGCTGGCTAGCCTAGCTCACAGAAGACTATATGGAGCACAGTGCTGACTACCCTAGCTCACAGATGATTATATGGAGCACAGTGCTGGCTACCCTAGCTCACAGATGACTATATGGGGTACAATGCTGACTACTCTAGTTCACAGATGATTATATGGAGCACAGTGCTGGCTACCCTAGTTCACAGATGATTATATGGAGCACAGTGCTGGTTACCCTAGCTCACAGATGATTATATGGAGCACAGTGCTGGCTACCCTAGCTCACAGATGATTATATGGAGCACAGTGCTGGCTACCCTAGCTCACAGATGACTATATGGAGCACAGTGCTGGCTACCCTAGCTCACATATGATTATATGGAGCACAGTGCTGGCTACCCTAGCTCACAGATGATTATATGGAGCACAGTGCTGGCTACCCTAGCTCACCGATGATTATATGGAGCACAGTGCTGGCTACCCAAGCTCACAGATGACTATATGGAGCACAGTGCTGGCTACCCTAGCTCACAGATGATTATATGGAGCACAGTGCTGGCTACCCTAGTTCACAGATGATTATATGGAGCACAGTGCTGGTTACCCTAGTTCACAGATGATTATATGGAGCACATGGATGACTACCCTAGCTCACAGATGATTATGTAGCACATGCATGACTACCCTAGCTCACAGATGATTATATGGAACACAGTGCTGGTTACCCTAGCTCACAGATGATTATATGGAGCACAGTGCTGGCTACCCTTGCTCACAGATGATTATATGGAGCACAGTGCTGGCTACCCTAGCTCACAGGTGATTATATGGAGCACAGTGCTGACTACCTTAGCTCAAAGATGATTATATGGAGCACAGTGCTGGCTACCCTAGCTCACAGATGATTATATGGAGCACAGTGCTGGATACCCTAGCTCACAGATGATTATATGGAGCACAGTGCTGGCTACCCTAGCTCACAGATGATTATATGGAGCACAGTGCTGACTACCCTAGGTCACAGATGATTATATGGAGCACAGTGCTTTCTACCCTAGCTCACAGATGATTATATGGAGCACATGGCTGGCTACCCTAGCTCACAGATGATTATATGGAGCATAGTGCTGACTACCCTAGTTCACAGATGATTATATGGAGCACATGGCTGACTCTCCTAGATCACAGATGATTATGTAGTACATGGCTTACTTCCCTTGCTCACAGATGATTATGTAGCACATGGCTGACTACCCTAGCTCACAGATGATTTTATGTAGCACAGTGCAGGCTACCCTAGCTCACAGATGATTATATGGAGCACAGTGCTGGCTACCCTAGCTCACAGATGATTATATGGAGCACAGTGCTGGCTACCCTAGCTCACAGATGACTATATGGAGCACTGTGCTGGCTACCCTAGCTCACAGATGATTATATGGAGCACAGTGCTGGCTACCCTAGCTCACAGATGATTATATGGAGCACAGTGCTAGCTACCCTAGCTCACAGATGATTATATGGAGCACAGTGCTGGCTACCCTAGCTCACAGATGATTATATGGAGCACAGTGCTGGCTACCCTAGTTCACAGATGATTATATGGAGCACATGGCTGGCTTCCCTAGCTCACAGATGATTATATGGAGCATAGTGCTGACTACCCTAGTTCACAGATGATTATATGGAGCACATGGCTGAATCTCCTAGATCACAGGTGATTATGTAGTACATGGCTTACTACCCTAGCTCACAGATGATTATTTGGAACACAGTGCTGGTTACCCTAGCTCACAGATGATTATATGGAGCACATGGCTGGCTACCCTAGCTCACAGATGATTATGGAGCACATGGCTGACTACCCTAGCTCACAGATGATTATATGGAACACAGTGCTGGCTACCCAAGCTCACAGATGACTATATGGAGCACAGTGCTGGCTACCCTAGCTCACAGATGATTATATGGAGCACAGTGCTGGCTACCCTAGTTCACAGATGATTATATGGAGCACAGTGCTGGTTACCCTAGTTCACAGATGATTATATGGAGCACATGGATGACTACCCTAGCTCACAGATGATTATGTAGCACATGCATGACTACCCTAGCTCACAGATGATTATATGGAACACAGTGCTGGTTACCCTAGCTCACAGATGATTATATGGAGCACAGTGCTGGCTACCCTTGCTCACAGATGATTATATGGAGCACAGTGCTGGCTACCCTAGCTCACAGGTGATTATATGGAGCACAGTGCTGACTACCTTAGCTCAAAGATGATTATATGGAGCACAGTGCTGGCTACCCTAGCTCACAGATGATTATATGGAGCACAGTGCTGGCTACCCTAGCTCACAGATGATTATATGGAGCACAGTGCTGGCTACCCTAGCTCACAGATGATTATATGGAGCACAGTGCTGACTACCCTAGGTCACAGATGATTATATGGAGCACAGTGCTTTCTACCCTAGCTCACAGATGATTATATGGAGCACATGGCTGGTTACCCTAGCTCACAGATGATTATATGGAGCATAGTGCTGACTACCCTAGTTCACAGATGATTATATGGAGCACATGGCTGACTCTCCTAGATCACAGATGATTATGTAGTACATGGCTTACTACCCTTGCTCACAGATGATTATGTAGCACATGGCTGACTACCCTAGCTCACAGATGATTTTATGTAGCACAGTGCAGGCTACCCTAGCTCACAGATGATTATATGGAGCACAGTGCTGGCTACCCTAGCTCACAGATGATTATATGGAGCACAGTGCTGGCTACCCTAGCTCACAGATGACTATATGGAGCACTGTGCTGGCTACCCTAGCTCACAGATGATTATATGGAGCACAGTGCTGGCTACCCTAGCTCACAGATGATTATATGGAGCACAGTGCTAGCTACCCTAGCTCACAGATGATTATATGGAGCACAGTGCTGGCTACCCTAGCTCACAGATGATTATATGGAGCACAGTGCTGGCTACCCTAGTTCACAGATGATTATATGGAGCACATGGCTGGCTTCCCTAGCTCACAGATGATTATATGGAGCATAGTGCTGACTACCCTAGTTCACAGATGATTATATGGAGCACATGGCTGACTCTCCTAGATCACAGGTGATTATGTAGTACATGGCTTACTACCCTAGCTCACAGATGATTATATGGAACACAGTGCTGGTTACCCTAGCTCACAGATGATTATATGGAGCACATGGCTGGCTACCCTAGCTCACAGATGATTATGGAGCACATGGCTGACTACCCTAGCTCACAGATGATTATATGGAACACAGTGCTGGTTACCCTAGCACACAGATGATTATATGGAGCACAGTGCTGGCTACCCTTGCTCACAGATGATTATATGGAGCACAGTGCTGGCAAGCCTAGCTCACAGAAGACTATATGGAGCACAGTGCTGGTTACCCTAGCTCACAGATGATTATATGGAGCACAGTGCTGACTACCCTAGCTCACAGATGATTATATGGAGCACAGTGCTGGCTACCCTAGCTCACAGATGACTATATGGGGCACAGTGCTGACTACTCTAGTTCACAGATGATTATATGGAGCACAGTGCTGGGTACCCTAGTTCACAGATGATTATATGGAGCACAGTGCTGGTTACCCTAGCTCACAGATGATTATATGGAGCACAGTGCTGGCTACCCTAGCTCACAGATGATTATATGGAGCACAGTGCTAGCTACCCTAGCTCACAGATGACTATATGGAGCACAGTGCTGGCTACCCTAGCTCACATATGATTATATGGAGCACAGTGCTGGCTACCCTAGCTCACCGATGATTATATGGAGCACAGTGCTGGCTACCCTAGCTCACCGATGAGTATATGGAGCACAGTGCTGGCTACCCTAGCTCACAGATGATTAAATGGAGCACAGTGCTGGCTACCCTAGCTCACAGATGATTATATGGAGCACAGTGCTGGCTACCCTAGTTCACAGATGATTATATGGAGCACAGTGCTGGTTACCCTAGTTCACAGATGATTATATGGAGCACATGGATGACTACCCTAGCTCACAGATGATTATGTAGCACATGCATGACTACCCTAGCTCACAGATGATTATATGGAACACAGTGCTGGTTACCCTAGCTCACAGATGATTATATGGAGCACAGTGCTGGCTACCCTTGCTCACAGATGATTATATGGAGCACAGTGCTGGCTACCCTAGCTCACAGATGATTATATGGAGCACAGTGCTGACTACCTTAGCTCACAGATGATTATATGGAGCACAGTGCTGGCTACCCTAGCTCACAGATGATTATATGGAGCACAGTGCTGGCTTCCCTAGCTCACAGATGATTATATGGAGCACAGTGCTGACTACCCTAGCTCACAGATGATTATATGGAGCACAGTGCTGGCTACCCTAGCTCACAGATGATTATATGGAGCACAGTTCTGGCTACCCTAGCTCACAGATGATTATATGGAGCACAGTGCTGGCTGCCCTAGCTCACAGATGATTATATGGAGCACAGTGCTGGCTACCCTAGTTCACAGATGATTATATGGAGCACAGTGCTGGTTACCCTTGTTCACAGATGATTATATGGAGCACATTGCTGGCTACCCTAGCTCACAGATGATTATATGGAGCATAGTGCTGACTACCCTAGTTCACAGATGATTATATGGAGCACAGTGCTGGCTACACTAACTCACAGATGATTATATGGAGCACAGTGCTGGCTACCCTAGCTCACAGATGATTATGTAGCACATGACTGACTATCCTTGCTCACAGATGATTATATGGAGCACATGGCTGACTCTCCTAGATCACAGATGATTATGTTGCACATGGGTGACTACCCTAGCTCACAGATGATTATATTTAGCCCAGTGCTGGCTACCCTAGCTCACAGATGACTAGATGGAGCACAGTGCTGGCTACCCTAGCTCACAGATGATTATGTAGCACATGGCTGATTATCCTAGCTCACAGTTGATTATATGGAGCACAGTGCTGGCTACCCTAGCTCACAGATGATTATGTAGCACATGGCTGACTATCCTAGCTCACAGATGATTATATGGAGCACATGGCTGACTATCCTAGGTCACAGATGATTATATGGAGCACAGTGCTGGCTACCTTAGCTCACAGATGATTATATGGAGCACATGGCTGACTATCCTAGCTCACAGATGATTATATGGAGCACAGTGCTGGTTACCCTTGTTCACAGATGATTATATGGAGCACAGTGCTGGCTACCCTAGCTCACAGATGATTATATGGAGCACATGGCTGGCTACCCTAGCTCACAGATGATTATATGGAGCATGGTGCTGACTACCCTAGTTCACAGATGATTATATGGAGCACATGGCTGACTCTCCTAGATCACAGATGATTATGTAGCACATGGCTTACTACCCTAGCTCACAGATGATTATGTAGCACATGGCTGACTACCCTAGCTCACAGATGATTATATGTAGCACAGTGCAGGCTACCCTAGCTCACAGATGATTATATGGAGCACAGTGCTGGCTACCCTAGCTCACAGATGATTATATGGAGCACAGTGCTGGCTACCCTAGCTCACAGATGACTATATGGAGCACTGTGCTGGCTACCCTAGCTCACAGATGATTATATGGAGCACAGTGCTAGCTACCCTAGCTCACAGATGATTATATGGAGCACAGTGCTAGCTACCCTAGCTCACAGATGATTATATGGAGCACAGTGCTGGCTACCCTAACTCACAGATGATTATATGGAGCACAGTGCTGGCTAACCTAGCTCACAGATGATTATATGGAGCACATGGCTGACTATCCTAGCTCACAGATGATTATATGGAGCACATGGCTGACTATCCTAGGTCACAGATGATTATATGGAGCACAGTGCTGGCTACCCTAGCTCACAGATGATTATATGGAGCACAGTGCTGGCTACCCTAGCTCACAGATGAATATATGGAGCAGAGTGCTGGCTACCCTTGTTCACAGATGATTATATGGAGCACATGGCTGGCTACCCTAGCTCACAGATGACTATATGGAGCACTGTGCTGGCTACCCTAGCTCACAGATGATTATATGGAGCACAGTGCTAGCTACCCTAGCTCACAGATGATTATATGGAGCACAGTGCTAGCTACCCTAGCTCACAGATGATTATATGGAGCACAGTGCTGGCTACCCTAACTCACAGATGATTATATGGAGCACAGTGCTGGTTACCCTAGTTCACAGATGATTATATGGAGCACATGGATGACTACCCTAGCTCACAGATGATTATGTAGCACATGCATGACTACCCTAGCTCACAGATGATTATATGGAACACAGTGCTGGTTACCCTAGCTCACAGATGATTATATGGAGCACAGTGCTGGCTACCCTTGCTCACAGATGATTATATGGAGCACAGTGCTGGCTACCGTAGCTCACAGATGATTATATGGAGCACAGTGCTGACTACCTTAGCTCACAGATGATTATATGGAGCACAGTGCTGGCTACCCTAGCTCACAGATGATTATATGGAGCACAGTGCTGGCTACCCTAGCTCACAGATGATTATATGGAGCACAGTTCTGGCTACCCTAGCTCACAGATGATTATATGGAGCACAGTGCTGGCTGCCCTAGCTCACAGATGATTATATGGAGCACAGTGCTGGCTACCCTAGTTCACAGATGATTATATGGAGCACAGTGCTGGTTACCCTTGTTCACAGATGATTATATGGAGCACATTGCTGGCTACCCTAGCTCACAGATGATTATATGGAGCATAGTGCTGACTACCCTAGTTCACAGATGATTATATGGAGCACAGTGCTGGCTACACTAACTCACAGATGATTACATGGAGCACAGTGCTGGCTACCCTAGCTCACAGATGATTATGTAGCACATGACTGACTATCCTTGCTCACAGATGATTATATGGAGCACATGGCTGACTCTCCTAGATCACAGATGATTATGTTGCACATGGGTGACTACCCTAGCTCACAGATGATTATATTTAGCCCAGTGCTGGCTACCCTAGCTCACAGATGACTAGATGGAGCAAAGTGCTGGCTACCCTAGCTCACAGATGATTATGTAGCACATGGCTGATTATCCTAGCTCACAGTTGATTATATGGAGCACAGTGCTGGCTACCCTAGCTCACAGATGATTATGTAGCACATGGCTGACTATCCTAGCTCACAGATGATTATATGGAGCACATGGCTGACTATCCTAGGTCACAGATGATTATATGGAGCACAGTGCTGGCTACCTTAGCTCACAGATGATTATATGGAGCACATGGCTGACTATCCTAGCTCACAGATGATTATATGGAGCACAGTGTTGGTTACCCTTGTTCACAGATGATTATATGGAGCACAGTGCTGGCTACCCTAGCTCACAGATGATTATATGGAGCACAGTGCTGGCTACCCTAGCTCACAGATGACTATATGGAGCACAGTGCTGGCTACCCTAGCTCACATATGATTATATGGAGCACAGTGCTGGCTACCCTAGCTCACATATGATTATATGGAGCACAGTGCTGGCTACCCTAGCTCACCGATGATTATATGGAGCACAGTGCTGGCTACCCAAGCTCACAGATGACTATATGGAGCACAGTGCTGGCTACCCTAGCTCACAGATGATTATATGGAGCACAGTGCTGGCTACCCTAGTTCACAGATGATTATATGGAGCACAGTGCTGGTTACCCTAGTTCACAGATGATTATATGGAGCACATGGATGACTACCCTAGCTCACAGATGATTATGTAGCACATGCATGACTACCCTAGCTCACAGATGATTATATGGAGCACAGTGCTGGCTACCCTAGCTCACAGATGATTATATGGAGCACAGTGCTAGCTACCCTAGCTCACAGATGATTATATGGAACACAGTGCTGGCTACCCTAGCTCACAGATGATTATATGGAGCACAGTGCTGGCTACCCTAGTTCACAGATGATTATATGGAGCACATGGCTGGCTTCCCTAGCTCACAGATGATTATATGGAGCATAGTGCTGACTACCCTAGTTCACAGATGATTATATGGAGCACATGGCTGAATCTCCTAGATCACAGGTGATTATGTAGTACATGGCTTACTACCCTAGCTCACAGATGATTATATGGAACACAGTGCTGGTTACCCTAGCTCACAGATGATTATATGGAGCACATGGCTGGCTACCCTAGCTCACAGATGATTATGGAGCACATGGCTGACTACCCTAGCTCACAGATGATTATATGGAACACAGTGCTGGCTACCCAAGCTCACAGATGACTATATGGAGCACAGTGCTGGCTACCCTAGCTCACAGATGATTATATGGAGCACAGTGCTGGCTACCCTAGTTCACAGATGATTATATGGAGCACAGTGCTGGTTACCCTAGTTCACAGATGATTATATGGAGCACATGGATGACTACCCTAGCTCACAGATGATTATGTAGCACATGCATGACTACCCTAGCTCACAGATGATTATATGGAACACAGTGCTGGTTACCCTAGCTCACAGATGATTATATGGAGCACAGTGCTGGCTACCCTTGCTCACAGATGATTATATGGAGCACAGTGCTGGCTACCCTAGCTCACAGGTGATTATATGGAGCACAGTGCTGACTACCTTAGCTCAAAGATGATTATATGGAGCACAGTGCTGGCTACCCTAGCTCACAGATGATTATATGGAGCACAGTGCTGGCTACCCTAGCTCACAGATGATTATATGGAGCACAGTGCTGGCTACCCTAGCTCACAGATGATTATATGGAGCACAGTGCTGACTACCCTAGGTCACAGATGATTATATGGAGCACAGTGCTTTCTACCCTAGCTCACAGATGATTATATGGAGCACATGGCTGGCTACCCTAGCTCACAGATGATTATATGGAGCATAGTGCTGACTACCCTAGTTCACAGATGATTATATGGAGCACATGGCTGACTCTCCTAGATCACAGATGATTATGTAGTACATGGCTTACTACCCTTGCTCACAGATGATTATGTAGCACATGGCTGACTACCCTAGCTCACAGATGATTTTATGTAGCACAGTGCAGGCTACCCTAGCTCACAGATGATTATATGGAGCACAGTGCTGGCTACCCTAGCTCACAGATGATTATATGGAGCACAGTGCTGGCTACCCTAGCTCACAGATGACTATATGGAGCACTGTGCTGGCTACCCTAGCTCACAGATGATTATATGGAGCACAGTGCTGGCTACCCTAGCTCACAGATGATTATATGGAGCACAGTGCTAGCTACCCTAGCTCACAGATGATTATATGGAGCACAGTGCTGGCTACCCTAGCTCACAGATGATTATATGGAGCACAGTGCTGGCTACCCTAGTTCACAGATGATTATATGGAGCACATGGCTGGCTTCCCTAGCTCACAGATGATTATATGGAGCATAGTGCTGACTACCCTAGTTCACAGATGATTATATGGAGCACATGGCTGACTCTCCTAGATCACAGGTGATTATGTAGTACATGGCTTACTACCCTAGCTCACAGATGATTATATGGAACACAGTGCTGGTTACCCTAGCTCACAGATGATTATATGGAGCACATGGCTGGCTACCCTAGCTCACAGATGATTATGGAGCACATGGCTGACTACCCTAGCTCACAGATGATTATATGGAACACAGTGCTGGTTACCCTAGCACACAGATGATTATATGGAGCACAGTGCTGGCTACCCTTGCTCACAGATGATTATATGGAGCACAGTGCTGGCAAGCCTAGCTCACAGAAGACTATATGGAGCACAGTGCTGGTTACCCTAGCTCACAGATGATTATATGGAGCACAGTGCTGACTACCCTAGCTCACAGATGATTATATGGAGCACAGTGCTGGCTACCCTAGCTCACAGATGACTATATGGGGCACAGTGCTGACTACTCTAGTTCACAGATGATTATATGGAGCACAGTGCTGGCTACCCTAGTTCACAGATGATTATATGGAGCACAGTGCTGGTTACCCTAGCTCACAGATGATTATATGGAGCACAGTGCTGGCTACCCTAGCTCACAGATGATTATATGGAGCACAGTGCTAGCTACCCTAGCTCACAGATGACTATATGGAGCACAGTGCTGGCTACCCTAGCTCACATATGATTATATGGAGCACAGTGCTGGCTACCCTAGCTCACCGATGATTATATGGAGCACAGTGCTGGCTACCCTAGCTCACCGATGATTATATGGAGCACAGTGCTGGCTACCCTAGCTCACAGATGATTTTATGGAGCACAGTGCTGGCTACACTAGCTCACAGATGATTATATGGAGCACAGTGCTGGCTACCCTAGTTCACAGATGATTATATGGAGCACAGTGCTGGTTACCCTAGTTCACAGATGATTATATGGAGCACATGGATGACTACCCTAGCTCACAGATGATTATGTAGCACATGCATGACTACCCTAGCTCACAGATGATTATATGGAACACAGTGCTGGTTACCCTAGCTCACAGATGATTATATGGAGCACAGTGCTGGCTACCCTTGCTCACAGATGATTATATGGAGCACAGTGCTGGCTACCCTAGCTCACAGATGATTATATGGAGCACAGTGCTGACTACCTTAGCTCACAGATGATTATATGGAGCACAGTGCTGGCTACCCTAGCTCACAGATGATTATATGGAGCACAGTGCTGGCTACCCTAGCTCACAGATGATTATATGGAGCACAGTGCTGACTACCCTAGCTCACAGATGATTATATGGAGCACAGTGCTGGCTACCCTAGCTCACAGATGATTATATGGAGCACAGTTCTGGCTACCCTAGCTCACAGATGATTATATGGAGCACAGTGCTGGCTGCCCTAGCTCACAGATGATTATATGGAGCACAGTGCTGGCTACCCTAGTTCACAGATGATTATATGGAGCACAGTGCTGGTTACCCTTGTTCACAGATGATTATATGGAGCACATTGCTGGCTACCCTAGCTCACAGATGATTATATGGAGCATAGTGCTGACTACCCTAGTTCACAGATGATTATATGGAGCACAGTGCTGGCTACACTAACTCACAGATGATTATATGGAGCACAGTGCTGGTTACCCTAGTTCACAGATGATTATATGGAGCACATGGATGACTACCCTAGCTCACAGATGATTATGTAGCACATGCATGACTACCCTAGCTCACAGATGATTATATGGAACACAGTGCTGGTTACCCTAGCTCACAGATGATTATATGGAGCACAGTGCTGGCTACCCTTGCTCACAGATGATTATATGGAGCACAGTGCTGGCTACCGTAGCTCACAGATGATTATATGGAGCACAGTGCTGACTACCTTAGCTCACAGATGATTATATGGAGCACAGTGCTGGCTACCCTAGCTCACAGATGATTATATGGAGCACAGTGCTGGCTACCCTAGCTCACAGATGATTATATGGAGCACAGTGCTGACTACCCTAGCTCACAGATGATTATATGGAGCACAGTGCTGGCTACCCTAGCTCACAGATGATTATATGGAGCACAGTTCTGGCTACCCTAGCTCACAGATGATTATATGGAGCACAGTGCTGGCTGCCCTAGCTCACAGATGATTATATGGAGCACAGTGCTGGCTACCCTAGTTCACAGATGATTATATGGAGCACAGTGCTGGTTACCCTTGTTCACAGATGATTATATGGAGCACATTGCTGGCTACCCTAGCTCACAGATGATTATATGGAGCATAGTGCTGACTACCCTAGTTCACAGATGATTATATGGAGCACAGTGCTGGCTACACTAACTCACAGATGATTATATGGAGCACAGTGCTGGCTACCCTAGCTCACAGATGATTATGTAGCACATGACTGACTATCCTTGCTCACAGATGATTATATGGAGCACATGGCTGACTCTCCTAGATCACAGATGATTATGTTGCACATGGGTGACTACCCTAGCTCACAGATGATTATATTTAGCCCAGTGCTGGCTACCCTAGCTCACAGATGACTAGATGGAGCACAGTGCTGGCTACCCTAGCTCACAGATGATTATGTAGCACATGGCTGATTATCCTACCTCACAGTTGATTATATGGAGCACAGTGCTGGCTACCCTAGCTCACAGATGATTATGTAGCACATGGCTGACTATCCTAGCTCACAGATGATTATATGGAGCACATGGCTGACTATCCTAGGTCACAGATGATTATATGGAGCACAGTGCTGGCTACCTTAGCTCACAGATGATTATATGGAGCACATGGCTGACTATCCTAGCTCACAGATGATTATATGGAGCACAGTGCTGGTTACCCTTGTTCACAGATGATTATATGGAGCACAGTGCTGGCTACACTAGCTCACAGATGATTATATGGAGCACAGTGCTGGCTACCCTAGCTCACAGATGACTATATGGAGCACAGTGCTGGCTACCCTAGCTCACATATGATTATATGGAGCACAGTGCTGGCTACCCTAGCTCACATATGATTATATGGAGCACAGTGCTGGCTACCCTAGCTCACCGATGATTATATGGAGCACAGTGCTGGCTACCTAAGCTCACAGATGACTATATGGAGCACAGTGCTGGCTACCCTAGCTCACAGATGATTATATGGAGCACAGTGCTGGCTACCCTAGTTCACAGATGATTATATGGAGCACAGTGCTGGTTACCCTAGTTCACAGATGATTATATGGAGCACATGGATGACTACCCTAGCTCACAGATGATTATGTAGCACATGCATGACTACCCTAGCTCACAGATGATTATATGGAGCACAGTGCTGGCTACCCTAGCTCACAGATGATTATATGGAGCACAGTGCTAGCTACCCTAGCTCACAGATGATTATATGGAACACAGTGCTGGCTACCCTAGCTCACAGATGATTATATGGAGCACAGTGCTGGCTACCCTAGTTCACAGATGATTATATGGAGCACATGGCTGGCTTCCCTAGCTCACAGATGATTATATGGAGCATAGTGCTGACTACCCTAGTTCACAGATGATTATATGGAGCACATGGCTGAATCTCCTAGATCACAGGTGATTATGTAGTACATGGCTTACTACCCTAGCTCACAGATGATTATATGGAACACAGTGCTGGTTACCCTAGCTCACAGATGATTATATGGAGCACATGGCTGGCTACCCTAGCTCACAGATGATTATGGAGCACATGGCTGACTACCCTAGCTCACAGATGATTATATGGAACACAGTGCTGGCTACCCAAGCTCACAGATGATTATATGGAGCACAGTGCTGGCTACCCTAGTTCACAGATGATTATATGGAGCACAGTGCTGGTTACCCTAGTTCACAGATGATTATATGGAGCACATGGATGACTACCCTAGCTCACAGATGATTATGTAGCACATGCATGACTACCCTAGCTCACAGATGATTATATGGAACACAGTGCTGGTTACCCTAGCTCACAGATGATTATATGGAGCACAGTGCTGGCTACCCTTGCTCACAGATGATTATATGGAGCACAGTGCTGGCTACCCTAGCTCACAGGTGATTATATGGAGCACAGTGCTGACTACCTTAGCTCAAAGATGATTATATGGAGCACAGTGCTGGCTACCCTAGCTCACAGATGATTATATGGAGCACAGTGCTGGCTACCCTAGCTCACAGATGATTATATGGAGCACAGTGCTGGCTACCCTAGCTCACAGATGATTATATGGAGCACAGTGCTGACTACCCTAGGTCACAGATGATTATATGGAGCACAGTGCTTTCTACCCTAGCTCACAGATGATTATATGGAGCACATGGCTGGCTACCCTAGCTCACAGATGATTATATGGAGCATAGTGCTGACTACCCTAGTTCACAGATGATTATATGGAGCACATGGCTGACTCTCCTAGATCACAGATGATTATGTAGTACATGGCTTACTACCCTTGCTCACAGATGATTATGTAGCACATGGCTGACTACCCTAGCTCACAGATGATTTTATGTAGCACAGTGCAGGCTACCCTAGCTCACAGATGATTATATGGAGCACAGTGCTGGCTACCCTAGCTCACAGATGATTATATGGAGCACAGTGCTGGCTACCCTAGCTCACAGATGACTATATGGAGCACTGTGCTGGCTACCCTAGCTCACAGATGATTATATGGAGCACAGTGCTGGCTACCCTAGCTCACAGATGATTATATGGAGCACAGTGCTAGCTACCCTAGCTCACAGATGATTATATGGAGCACAGTGCTGGCTACCCTAGCTCACAGATGATTATATGGAGCACAGTGCTGGCTACCCTAGTTCACAGATGATTATATGGAGCACATGGCTGGCTTCCCTAGCTCACAGATGATTATATGGAGCATAGTGCTGACTACCCTAGTTCACAGATGATTATATGGAGCACATGGCTGACTCTCCTAGATCACAGGTGATTATGTAGTACATGGCTTACTACCCTAGCTCACAGATGATTATATGGAACACAGTGCTGGTTACCCTAGCTCACAGATGATTATATGGAGCACATGGCTGGCTACCCTAGCTCACAGATGATTATGGAGCACATGGCTGACTACCCTAGCTCACAGATGATTATATGGAACACAGTGCTGGTTACCCTAGCACACAGATGATTATATGGAGCACAGTGCTGGCTACCCTTGCTCACAGATGATTATATGGAGCACAGTGCTGGCAAGCCTAGCTCACAGAAGACTATATGGAGCACAGTGCTGGTTACCCTAGCTCACAGATGATTATATGGAGCACAGTGCTGACTACCCTAGCTCACAGATGATTATATGGAGCACAGTGCTGGCTACCCTAGCTCACAGATGACTATATGGGGCACAGTGCTGACTACTCTAGTTCACAGATGATTATATGGAGCACAGTGCTGGCTACCCTAGTTCACAGATGATTATATGGAGCACAGTGCTGGTTACCCTAGCTCACAGATGATTATATGGAGCACAGTGCTGGCTACCCTAGCTCACAGATGATTATATGGAGCACAGTGCTAGCTACCCTAGCTCACAGATGACTATATGGAGCACAGTGCTGGCTACCCTAGCTCACATATGATTATATGGAGCACAGTGCTGGCTACCCTAGCTCACCGATGATTATATGGAGCACAGTGCTGGCTACCCTAGCTCACCGATGATTATATGGAGCACAGTGCTGGCTACCCTAGCTCACAGATGATTATATGGAGCACAGTGCTGGCTACACTAGCTCACAGATGATTATATGGAGCACAGTGCTGGCTACCCTAGTTCACAGATGATTATATGGAGCACAGTGCTGGTTACCCTAGTTCACAGATGATTATATGGAGCACATGGATGACTACCCTAGCTCACAGATGATTATGTAGCACATGCATGACTACCCTAGCTCACAGATGATTATATGGAACACAGTGCTGGTTACCCTAGCTCACAGATGATTATATGGAGCACAGTGCTGGCTACCCTTGCTCACAGATGATTATATGGAGCACAGTGCTGGCTACCCTAGCTCACAGATGATTATATGGAGCACAGTGCTGACTACCTTAGCTCACAGATGATTATATGGAGCACAGTGCTGGCTACCCTAGCTCACAGATGATTATATGGAGCACAGTGCTGGCTACCCTAGCTCACAGATGATTATATGGAGCACAGTGCTGACTACCCTAGCTCACAGATGATTATATGGAGCACAGTGCTGGCTACCCTAGCTCACAGATGATTATATGGAGCACAGTTCTGGCTACCCTAGCTCACAGATGATTATATGGAGCACAGTGCTGGCTGCCCTAGCTCACAGATGATTATATGGAGCACAGTGCTGGCTACCCTAGTTCACAGATGATTATATGGAGCACAGTGCTGGTTACCCTTGTTCACAGATGATTATATGGAGCACATTGCTGGCTACCCTAGCTCACAGATGATTATATGGAGCATAGTGCTGACTACCCTAGTTCACAGATGATTATATGGAGCACATTGCTGGCTACACTAACTCACAGATGATTATATGGAGCACAGTGCTGGCTACCCTAGCTCACAGATGATTATGTAGCACATGACTGACTATCCTTGCTCACAGATGATTATATGGAGCACATGGCTGACTCTCCTAGATCACAGATGATTATGTTGCACATGGGTGACTACCCTAGCTCACAGATAATTATATTTAGCCCAGTGCTGGCTACCCTAGCTCACAGATGACTAGATGGAGCACAGTGCTGGCTACCCTAGCTCACAGATGATTATGTAGCACATGGCTGATTATCCTAGCTCACAGTTGATTATATGGAGCACAGTGCTGGCTACCCTAGCTCACAGATGATTATGTAGCACATGGCTGACTATCCTAGCTCACAGATGATTATATGGAGCACATGGCTGACTATCCTAGGTCACAGATGATTATATGGAGCACAGTGCTGGCTACCTTAGCTCACAGATGATTATATGGAGCACATGGCTGACTATCCTAGCTCACAGATGATTATATGGAGCACAGTGCTGGTTACCCTTGTTCACAGATGATTATATGGAGCACAGTGCTGGCTACCCTAGCTCACAGATGATTATATGGAGCACATGGCTGGCTACCCTAGCTCACAGATGATTATATGGAGCATGGTGCTGACTACCCTAGTTCACAGATGATTATATGGAGCACATGGCTGACTCTCCTAGATCACAGATGATTATGTAGCACATGGCTTACTACCCTAGCTCACAGATGATTATGTAGCACATGGCTGACTACCCTAGCTCACAGATGATTATATGTAGCACAGTGCAGGCTACCCTAGCTCACAGATGATTATATGGAGCACAGTGCTGGCTACCCTAGCTCACAGATGATTATATGGAGCACAGTTTTGGCTACCCTAGCTCACAGATGACTATATGGAGCACTGTGCTGGCTACCCTAGCTCACAGATGATTATATGGAGCACAGTGCTAGCTACCCTAGCTCACAGATGATTATATGGAGCACAGTGCTAGCTACCCTAGCTCACAGATGATTATATGGAGCACAGTGCTGGCTACCCTAACTCACAGATGATTATATGGAGCACAGTGCTGGCTAACCTAGCTCACAGATGATAATATGGAGCACATGGCTGACTATCCTAGCTCACAGATGATTATATGGAGCACATGGCTGACTATCCTAGGTCACAGATGATTATATGGAGCACAGTGCTGGCTACCCTAGCTCACAGATGATTATATGGAGCACAGTGCTGGCTACCCTAGCTCACAGATGAATATATGGAGCACAGTGCTGGCTACCCTTGTTCACAGATGATTATATGGAGCACATGGCTGGCTACCCTAGCTCACAGATGACTATATGGAGCACTGTGCTGGCTACCCTAGCTCACAGATGATTATATGGAGCACAGTGCTAGCTACCCTAGCTCACAGATGATTATATGGAGCACAGTGCTAGCTACCCTAGCTCACAGATGATTATATGGAGCACAGTGCTGGCTACCCTAACTCACAGATGAATATATGGAGCACAGTGCTGGTTACCCTAGTTCACAGATGATTATATGGAGCACATGGATGACTACCCTAGCTCACAGATGATTATGTAGCACATGCATGACTAACCTAGCTCACAGATGATTATATGGAACACAGTGCTGGTTACCCTAGCTCACAGATGATTATATGGAGCACAGTGCTGGCTACCCTTGCTCACAGATGATTATATGGAGCACAGTGCTGGCTACCCTAGCTCACAGATGATTATATGGAGCACAGTGCTGACTACCTTAGCTCACAGATGATTATATGGAGCACAGTGCTGGCTACCCTAGCTCACAGATGATTATATGGAGCACAGTGCTGGCTACCCTAGCTCACAGATGATTATATGGAGCACAGTGCTGACTACCCTAGCTCACAGATGATTATATGGAGCACAGTGCTGGCTACCCTAGCTCACAGATGATTATATGGAGCACAGTTCTGGCTACCCTAGCTCACAGATGATTATATGGAGCACAGTGCTGGCTGCCCTAGCTCACAGATGATTATATGGAGCACAGTGCTGGCTACCCTAGTTCACAGATGATTATATGGAGCACAGTGCTGGTTACCCTTGTTCACAGATGATTATATGGAGCACATTGCTGGCTACCCTAGCTCACAGATGATTATATGGAGCATAGTGCTGACTACCCTAGTTCACAGATGATTATATGGAGCACAGTGCTGGCTACACTAACTCACAGATGATTATATGGAGCACAGTGCTGGCTACCCTAGCTCACAGATGATTATGTAGCACATGACTGACTATCCTTGCTCACAGATGATTATATGGAGCACATGGCTGACTCTCCTAGATCACAGATGATTATGTTGCACATGGGTGACTACCCTAGCTCACAGATGATTATATTTAGCCCAGTGCTGGCTACCCTAGCTCACAGATGTCTAGATGGAGCACAGTGCTGGCTACCCTAGCTCACAGATGATTATGTAGCACATGGCTGATTATCCTAGCTCACAGTTGATTATATGGAGCACAGTGCTGGCTACCCTAGCTCACAGATGATTATGTAGCACATGGCTGACTATCCTAGCTCACAGATGATTATATGGAGCACATGGCTGACTATCCTAGGTCACAGATGATTATATGGAGCACAGTGCTGGCTACCTTAGCTCACAGATGATTATATGGAGCACATGGCTGACTATCCTAGCTCACAGATGATTATATGGAGCACAGTGCTGGTTACCCTTGTTCACAGATGATTATATGGAGCACAGTGCTGGCTACCCTAGCTCACAGATGATTATATGGAGCACATGGCTGGCTACCCTAGCTCACAGATGATTATATGGAGCATGGTGCTGACTACCCTAGTTCACAGATGATTATATGGAGCACATGGCTGACTCTCCTAGATCACAGATGATTATGTAGCACATGGCTTACTACCCTAGCTCACAGATGATTATGTAGCACATGGCTGACTACCCTAGCTCACAGATGATTATATGTAGCACAGTGCAGGCTACCCTAGCTCACAGATGATTATATGGAGCACAGTGCTGGCTACCCTAGCTCACAGATGATTATATGGAGCACAGTGCTGGCTACCCTAGCTCACAGATGACTATATGGAGCACTGTGCTGGCTACCCTAGCTCACAGATGATTATATGGAGCACAGTGCTAGCTACCCTAGCTCACAGATGATTATATGGAGCACAGTGCTAGCTACCCTAGCTCACCGATGATTATATGGAGCACAGTGCTGGCTACCCTAACTCACAGATGATTATATGGAGCACATGGCTGATTATCCTAGCTCACAGATGATTATATGGAGCACATGGCTGACTATCCTAGGTCACAGATGATTATATGGAGCACAGTGCTGGCTACTCTAGCTCACAGATGATTATATGGAGCACAGTGCTGGCTACCCTAGCTCACAGATGAATATATGGAGCAGAGTGCTGGCTACCCTTGTTCACAGATGATTATGTAGCACATGGCTGACTATCCTAGGTCACAGATGATTATATGGAGCACATGGCTGACTAGCCTAGCTCACAGATGATTATATGGAGCACAGTGCTGGCTACCCTAGCTCACAGATGATTATGTAGCACATGGCTGACTACCCTTGCTCACAGATGATTATATGGAGCACAGTGCTGCCTACCCTAGCTCACAGATGATTATATGGAGCACATGGCTGGCTACCCTAGCTCACAGATGATTATGGAGCACATGGCTGACTACCCTAGCTCACAGATGATTATATGGAGCACAGTGCTGGCTACCATAGTTCACAAATGATTATATGGAGCACAGTGCTGGCTACCCTAGCTCACAGATGATTATGTAGCACATCACTGACTACCCTAGCTCACAGATGATTATATGGAGCACAGTGCTGGCTACCCTAACTCACCGATGATTATATGGAGCACAGTGCTGGCTACCCTAGCTCCCCGATGATTATATGGAGCACAGTGCTGGCTACCCTAGCTCAACGATGATTATATGGAGCACACTGCTGGCTACCCTAGCTCACAGATGACTATATGGAGCACAGTGCTGGCATCCCTAGCTCACAGATGATTATATGGAGCACAGTGCTGGCTACCCTAATTCACAGATGATTATATGGAGCACAGTGCTGGTTACCCTAGTTCACAGATGATTATATGGAGCACATGGCTGACTACCCTAGCTCACAGATGATTATGTAGCACATGGCTGACTACCCTAGCTCACAGATGATTATATGGAGCACATGCTGGCTACCCTAGCTCACAGATGATTATATGGAGCACAGTGCTGACTACCCTAGCTCACAGATAATTATATGGAGCACAGTGCTGACTACCCTAGCTCACAGATGATTATATGGAGCACAGTGCTGGCTACCCTAGCTCACAGATGATTATATGGAGCCCAGTGCTGACTACCTTAGCTCACAGATGATTGTATGGAGCACATGGCTGACTAGCCTAGCTCACAGATGATTATATGGAGCACAGTGCTGGCTACCCTAGCTCACAGATGATTATGTAGCACATGGCTGACTACCCTTGCTCACAGATGATTATATGGAGCACAGTGCTGCCTACCCTAGCTCACAGATGACTATATGGAGCACTGTGCTGGCTACCCTAGCTCACAGATGATTATATGGAGCACAGTGCTGGCTACCCTAACTCACAGATGACAATATGGAGCACAGTGCTGACTACCCTAGCTCACAGATGATTATGTAGCACATGGCTGACTATCCTAGCTCACAGATGATTATGTAGCACAATGCTGGCTTCCCTAGCTCACAGATGACTATATGGAGCACAGTGCTGGCTACCCTAGCTCACAGATGAATATATGGAGCACAGTGCTGGCTACCCTAGCTCACAGATGATTATATGGAGCACAGTGCTGGCTACCCTAGCTCACAGATGATTATATGGAGCACAGTGCTGGTTACCCTAGCTCACAGATGATTATATGGGGCACAGTGCTGACTACTCTATTTCACAGATGATTATATGGAGCACAGTGCTGGCTACCCTAGTTCACAGATGATTATATGGAGCACAGTGCTGGCTACCCTAGCTCACAGATGATTATATGGAGCACAGTGCTGGCTACCCTAGCTCACAGATGATTATATGGAGCACAGTGCAGGTTACCCTAGCTCACAGATGACTATATGGGGCACAGTGCTGACTACTCTAGTTCACAGATGATTATATGGAGCACAGTGCTGGCTACCCTAGCTCACAGATGATTATATAGAGCAAAGTACTCACTAGCCTAGCTCACAGATGATTATATGGAGCACAGTGCTGGCTACCCTAGCTCACAGATGATTATGTAGCACATGGCTGACTACCCTAGCTCACAGATGATTTAATGGAGCACAGTGCTGGCTACCCTAGCTCACAGATGACAATATGGAGCACAGTACTGGCTACCCTAACTCACAGATGATTATATGGAGCACTGTGCTGGCTTCCTAGCTCACAGATGATTATATGGAGCACAGTGCTGACTACTCTAGCTCACAGATGATTATATGGAGCACAGTGCTGGCTACCCTAGCTCACAGATGACAATATGGAGCACAGTGCTGGCTACCCTAGCTCACAGATGATTATATGGAGCACAGTGCTGGCTACCCTAGCTCACAGATGATTATATGGAGCACAGTGCTGGCTACCCTAGCTCACAGATGATTATATGGAGCACAGTGCTGGCTACCCTAGCTCACAGATGAATATATGGAGCAGAGTGCTGGCTACCCTAGCTCACAGATGAATATATGGAGCAGAGTGCTGGCTACCCTTGTTCACAGATGATTATATGGAGCACATGGCTGGCTACACTAGCTCACAGATGATTATGGAGCACATGGCTGACTACCCTAGCTCACAGATGATTATATGGAGCACAGTGCTGGCTACCCTAACTCACAGATGATTATATGGAGCACAGTGCTGGCTACCATAGTTCACAGATGATTATATGGAGCACAGTGCTGGCTACCCTAGCTCACAGATGATTATGTAGCACATCACTGACTACCCTAGCTCACAGATGATTATATGGAGCACAGTGCTGGCTACCCTAGTTCACAGATGATTATATGGAGCACAGTGCTGGCTACCCTAGCTCACAGATGATTATATGGAGCACAGTACTGGCTACCCTAGCTCACCGATGATTATATGGAGCACAGTGCTGGCTACCCTAGCTCACCGATGATTATATGGAGCACAGTGCTGGCTACCCTAGCTCAACGATGATTATATGGAGCACAGTGCTGGCTACCCTAGCTCACAGATGACTATATGGAGCACAGTGCTGGCATCCCTAGCTCACAGATGATTATATGGAGCACAGTGCTGGCTACCCTAGTTCACAGATGATTATATGGAGCACAGTTCTGGTTACCCTAGTTCACAGATGATTATATGGAGCACATGGCTGACTACCCTAGCTCACAGATGATTATGTAGCACATGGCTGACTACCCTAGCTCACAGATTATTATATGGAGCACAGTGCTGGCTACCCTAGCTCACAGATGATTATATGGAGCACAGTGCTGACTACCCTAGCTCACAGATGATTATATGGAGCACAGTGCTGACTACCCTAGCTCACAGATGATTATATGGAGCACAGTGCTGGCTACCCTAGCTCACAGATGATTATATGGAGCCCAGTGCTGACTACCCTAGCTCACAGATGATTGTATGGAGCACATGGCTGACTAGCCTAGCTCACAGATGATTATATGGAGCACAGTGCTGGCTACCCTAGCTCACAGATGATTATGTAGCACATGGCTGACTACCCTTGCTCACAGATGATTATATGGAGCACGATGCTGCCTACCCTAGCTCACAGATGATTATATGGAGCACTGTGCTGGCTACCCTAGCTCACAGATGATTTTATGGAGCACAGTGCTGGCTACCCTAGCTCACAGATATCAATATGGAGCACAGTGCTGACTACCCTAGCTCACAGATGATTATGTAGCACATGGCTGACTATCCTAGCTCACAGATGATTATGTAGCACAATGCTGGCTTCCCAAGCTCACAGATGTTTTTATGGAGCACAGTGCTGGCTACCCTAGCTCACACATGATTATATGGAGCACAGTGCTGGCTACCCTAGCTCACAGATGATTATATGGAGCACAGTGCAGGTTACCCTAGCTCACAGATGACTATATGGGGCACAGTGCTGACTACTCTAGTTCACAGATGATTATATGGAGCACAGTGCTGGCTACCCTAGCTCACAGATGATTATATAGAGCACAGTACTGACTAGCCTAGCTCACAGATGATTATATGGAGCACAGTGCTGGCTACCCTAGCTCACAGATGATTATGTAGCACATGGCTGACTACCCTATCTCACAGATGATTAAATGGAGCACAGTGCTGGCTACCCTAGCTCACAGATGACAATATGGAGCACAGTACTGGCTACCCTAGCTCACAGATGATTATAAGGAGCACAGTGCTGGCTACCCTAGCTCACAGATGATTATATGGAGCACAGTGCTGGCTACCCTAGCTCACAGATGATTATATGGAGCACAGTGCTGGCTACCCTTGCTCACAGATGATTATATGGAGCACAGTGCTGGCTAGCCTAGCTCACAGAAGACTATATGGAGCACAGTGCTGGTTACCCTAGCTCACATATGATTATATGGAGCACAGTGCTGACTACCCTAGCTCACAGATGATTATATGGAGCACAGTGCTGGCTACCCTAGCTCACAGATGACTATATGGGGTACAGTGCTGACTACTCTAGTTCACAGATGATTATATGTAGCACAGTGCTGGCTACCCTAGTTCACAGATGATTATATGGAGCACAGTGCTGGTTACCCTAGCTCACAGATGATTATATGGAGCACAGTGCTGGCTACCCTAGCTCACAGATGATTATATGGAGCACAGTGCTGGCTACCCTAGCTCACCGGTGATTATATGGAGCACAGTGCTGGCTACCCAAGCTCACAGATGACTATATGGAGCACAGAGCTGGCTACCCTAGCTCACAGATGATTATATGGAGCACAGTGCTGGCTACCCTAGTTCAACAGATGATTATATGGAGCACAGTGCTGGTTACCCTAGTTCACAGATGATTATATGGAGCACATGGATGACTACCCTAGCTCACAGATGACTATGTAGCACATGCATGACTACCCTAGCTCACAGATGATTATATGGAACACAGTGCTGGTTACCCTAGCTCACAGATGATTATATGGAGCACAGTGCTGGCTACCCTTGCTCACAGATGATTATATGGAGCACAGTGCTGGCTACCCTAGCTCACAGGTGATTATATGGAGCACAGTGCTGACTACCTTAGCTCAAAGATGATTATATGGAGCACAGTGCTGGCAACCCTAGCTCACAGATGATTATATGGAGCACAGTGCTGGCTACCCTAGCTCACAGATGATTATATGGAGCACAGTGCTGGCTACCCTAGCTCACAGATGATTATATGGAGCACAGTGCTGACTACCCTAGGTCACAGATGATTATATGGAGCACAGTGCTTTCTACCCTAGCTCACAGATGATTATATGGAGCACATGGCTGGCTACCCTAGCTCACAGATGATTATATGGAGCATAGTGCTGACTACCCTAGTTCACAGATGATTATATGGAGCACATGGCTGACTCTCCTAGATCACAGATGATTATGTAGTACATGGCTTACTACCCTTGCTCACAGATGATTATGTAGCACATGGCTGACTACCCTAGCTCACAGATGGTTTTATGTAGCACAGTGCAGGCTACCCTAGCTCACAGATGATTATATGGAGCACAGTGCTGGCTACCCTAGCTCACAGATGATTATATGGAGCACAGTGCTGGCTACCATAGCTCACAGATGACTATATGGAGCACTGTGCTGGCTACCCTAGCTCACAGATGATTATATGGAGCACAGTGCTGGCTACCCTAGCTCACAGATGATTATATGGAGCACAGTGCTAGCTACCCTAGCTCACAGATGATTATATGGAGCACAGTGCTGGCTACCCTAGCTCACAGATGATTATATGGAGCACAGTGCTGGCTACCCTAGTTCACAGATGATTATATGGAGCACATGGCTGGCTTCCCTAGCTCACAGATGATTATATGGAGCATAGTGCTGACTACCCTAGTTCACAGATGATTATATGGAGCACATGGCTGACTCTCCTAGATCACAAGTGATTATGTAGTACATGGCTTACTACCCTAGCTCACAGATGATTATGTAGCACATGGCTGACTACCCTAGCTCACAGATGATTATATGGAGCACAGTGCTGGCTACCCTAGCTCACAGATGATTATATGGAGCACATGGCTGGCTACCCTAGCTCACAAATGAATATATGGTGCAGAGTGCTGGCTACCCTTGTTCACAGATGATTATATGGAGCACATGGCTGGCTACCCTAGCTCACAGATGATTATGGAGCACATGGCTGACTACCCTAGCTCACAGATGATTATATGGAACACAGTGCTGGTTACCCTAGCACACAGATGATTATATGGAGCACAGTGCTGGCTACCCTTGCTCACAGATGATTATATGGAGCACAGTGCTGGCAAGCCTAGCTCACAGAAGACTATATGGAGCACAGTGCTGGTTACCCTAGCTCACAGATGATTATATGGAGCACAGTGCTGACTACCCTAGCTCACAGATGATTATATGGAGCACAGTGCTGGCTACCCTAGCTCACAGATGACTATATGGGGCACAGTGCTGACTACTCTAGTTCACAGATGATTATATGGAGCACAGTGCTGGCTACCCTAGTTCACAGATGATTATATGGAGCACAGTGCTGGTTACCCTAGCTCACAGATGATTATATGGAGCACAGTGCTGGCTACCCTAGCTCACAGATGATTATATGGAGCACAGTGCTGGCTTCCCTAGCTCACAGATGACTATATGGAGCACAGTGCTGGCTACCCTAGCTCACATATGATTATATGGAGCACAGTGCTGGCTACCCTAGCTCACCGATGATTATATGGAGCACAGTGCTGGCTACCCTAGCTCACCGATGATTATATGGAGCACATTGCTGGCTACCCTAGCTCACAGATGATTATATGGAGCACAGTGCTGGCTACCCTAGCTCACAGATGATTATATGGAGCACAGTGCTGGCTACCCTAGTTCACAGATGATTATATGGAGCACAGTGCTGGTTACCCTAGTTCACAGATGATTATATGGAGCACATGGATGACTACCCTAGCTCACAGATGATTATGTAGCACATGCATGACTACCCTAGCTCACAGATGATTATATGGAACACAGTGCTGGTTACCCTAGCTCACAGATGATTATATGGAGCACAGTGCTGGCTACCCTTGCTCACAGATGATTATATGGAGCACAGTGCTGGCTACCCTAGCTCACAGATGATTATATGGAGCAAAGTGCTGACTACCTTAGCTCACAGATGATTATATGGAGCACAGTGCTGGCTACCCTAGCTCACAGATGATTATATGGAGCACAGTGCTGGCTACCCTAGCTCACAGATGATTATATGGAGCACAGTGCTGACTACCCTAGCTCACAGATGATTATATGGAGCACAGTGCTGGCTACCCTAGCTCACAGATGATTATATGGAGCACAGTTCTGGCTACCCTAGCTCACAGATGATTATATGGAGCACAGTGCTGGCTGCCCTAGCTCACAGATGATTATATGGAGCACAGTGCTGGCTACCCTAGTTCACAGATGATTATATGGAGCACAGTGCTGGTTACCCTTGTTCACAGATGATTATATGGAGCACATGGCTGGCTACCTTAGCTCACAGATGATTATATGGAGCACAGTGCTGGCTACCCTAGCTCACAGATGATTATGTAGCACATGACTGACTATCCTTGCTCACAGATGATTATATGGAGCACATGGCTGACTCTCCTAGATCACAGATGATTATGTTGCACATGGCTGACTACCCTAGCTCACAGATGATTATATTTAGCCCAGTGCTGGCTACCCTAGCTCACAGATGACTAGATGGAGCACAGTGCTGGCTACCCTAGCTCACAGATGATTATGTAGCACATGGCTGATTATCCTAGCTCACAGTTGATTATATGGAGCACAGTGCTGGCTACCCTAGCTCACAGATGATTATGTAGCACATGGCTGACTATCCTAGCTCACAGATGATTATATGGAGCACATGGCTGACTATCCTAGGTCACAGATGATTATATGGAGCACAGTGCTGGCTACCTTAGCTCACAGATGATTATATGGAGCACATGGCTGACTATCCTAGCTCACAGATGATTATATGGAGCACAGTGCTGGTTACCCTTGTTCACAGATGATTATATGGAGCACAGTGCTGGCTACCCTAGCTCACAGATGATTATATGGAGCACATGGCTGGCTACCCTAGCTCACAGATGATTATATGGAGCATGGTGCTGACTACCCTAGTTCACAGATGATTATATGGAGCACATGGCTGACTCTCCTAGATCACAGATGATTATGTAGCACATGGCTTCCTACCCTAGCTCACAGATGATTATGTAGCACATGGCTGACTACCCTAGCTCACAGATGATTATATGTAGCACAGTGCAGGCTACCCTAGCTCACAGATGATTATATGGAGCACAGTGCTGGCTACCCTAGCTCACAGATGATTATATGGAGCACAGTGCTGGCTACCCTAGCTCACAGATGACTATATGGAGCACTGTGCTGGCTACCCTAGCTCACAGATGATTATATGGAGCACAGTGCTAGCTACCCTAGCTCACAGATGATTATATGGAGCACAGTGCTAGCTACCCTAGCTCACAGATGATTATATGGAGCACAGTGCTGGCTACCCTAACTCACAGATGATTATATGGAGCACAGTGCTGGCTAACCTAGCTCACAGATGATTATATGGAGCACATGGCTGACTATCCTAGCTCACAGATGATTATATGGAGCACATGGCTGACTATCCTAGGTCACAGATGATTATATGGAGCACAGTGCTGGCTACCCTAGCTCACAGATGATTATATGGAGCACAGTGCTGGCTACCCTAGCTCACAGATGAATATATGGAGCAGAGTGCTGGCTACCCTTGTTCACAGATGATTATATGGAGCACATGGCTGGCTACCCTAGCTCACAGATGATTATGGAGCACATGGCTGACTACCCTAGCTCACAGATGATTATATGGAGCACAGTGCTGGCTACCATAGTTCACAAATGATTATATGGAGCACAGTGCTGGCTACCCTAGCTCACAGATGATTATGTAGCACATCACTGACTACCCTAGCTCACAGATGATTATATGGAGCACAGTGCTGGCTACCCTAACTCACCGATGATTATATGGAGCACAGTGCTGGCTACCCTAGCTCACCGATGATTATATGGAGCACAGTGCTGGCTACCCTAGCTCAACGATGATTATATGGAGCACACTGCTGGCTACCCTAGCTCACAGATGACTATATGGAGCACAGTGCTGGCATCCCTAGCTCACAGATGATTATATGGAGCACAGTGCTGGCTACCCTAATTCACAGATGATTATATGGAGCACAGTGCTGGTTACCCTAGTTCACAGATGATTATATGGAGCACATGGCTGACTACCCTAGCTCACAGATGATTATATGGAGCACAGTGCTGCCTACCCTAGCTCACAGATGACTATATGGAGCACTGTGCTGGCTACCCTAGCTCACAGATGATTATATGGAGCACAGTGCTGGCTACCCTAACTCACAGATGACAATATGGAGCACAGTGCTGACTACCCTAGCTCACAGATGATTATATGGAGCCCAGTGCTGACTACCTTAGCTCACAGATGATTGTATGGAGCACATGGCTGACTAGCCTTGCTCACAGATGATTATATGGAGCACAGTGCTGCCTACCCTAGCTCACAGATGACTATATGGAGCACTGTGCTGGCTACCCTAGCTCACAGATGATTATATGGAGCACAGTGCTGGCTACCCTAACTCACAGATGACAATATGGAGCACAGTGCTGACTACCCTAGCTCACAGATGATTATGTAGCAC
Organism: Taudactylus pleione; assembly: GCA_031769625.1. NCBI lineage: Eukaryota > Metazoa > Chordata > Amphibia > Anura > Myobatrachidae > Taudactylus > Taudactylus pleione. The sequence goes on from JAUIMM010001613.1 coordinate 1,061,953, forward strand.
ATGGCTGACTATCCTAGCACACAGATGATTATGTAGCACAATGCTGGCTTCCCTAGCTCACAGATGACTATATGGAGCACAGTGCTGGCTACCCTAGCTCACAGATGAATATATGGAGCACAGTGCTGGCTACCCTAGCTCACAGATGATTATATGGAGCACAGTGCTGGCTACCCTAGCTCACAGATGATTATATGGAGCACAGTGCTGGTTACCCTAGCTCACAGATGATTATATGGGGCACAGTGCTGACTACTCTATTTCACAGATGATTATATGGAGCACAGTGCTGGCTACCCTAGTTCACAGATGATTATATGGAGCACAGTGCTGGCTACCCTAGCTCACAGATGATTATATGGAGCACAGTGCTGGCTACCCTAGCTCACAGATGATTATATGGAGCACAGTGCAGGTTACCCTAGCTCACAGATGACTATATGGGGCACAGTGCTGACTACTCTAGTTCACAGATGATTATATGGAGCACAGTGCTGGCTACCCTAGCTCACAGATGATTATATAGAGCACAGTACTCACTAGCCTAGCTCACAGATGATTATATGGAGCACAGTGCTGGCTACCCTAGCTCACAGATGATTATGTAGCACATGGCTGACTACCCTAGCTCACAGATGATTTAATGGAGCACAGTGCTGGCTACCCTAGCTCACAGATGACAATATGGAGCACAGTACTGGCTACCCTAACTCACAGATGATTATATGGAGCACTGTGCTGGCTTCCTAGCTCACAGATGATTATATGGAGCACAGTGCTGACTACTCTAGCTCACAGATGATTATATGGAGCACAGTGCTGGCTACCCTAGCTCACAGATGACAATATGGAGCACAGTGCTGGCTACCCTAGCTCACAGATGATTATATGGAGCACAGTGCTGGCTACCCTAGCTCACAGATGATTATATGGAGCACAGTGCTGGCTACCCTAGCTCACAGATGATTATATGGAGCACAGTGCTGGCTACCCTAGCTCACAGATGAATATATGGAGCAGAGTGCTGGCTACCCTAGCTCACAGATGAATATATGGAGCAGAGTGCTGGCTACCCTTGTTCACAGATGATTATATGGAGCACATGGCTGGCTACACTAGCTCACAGATGATTATGGAGCACATGGTTGACTACCCTAGCTCACAGATGATTATATGGAGCACAGTGCTGGCTACCCTAACTCACAGATGATTATATGGAGCACAGTGCTGGCTACCATAGTTCACAGATGATTATATGGAGCACAGTGCTGGCTACCCTAGCTCACAGATGATTATGTAGCACATCACTGACTACCCTAGCTCACAGATGATTATATGGAGCACAGTGCTGGCTACCCTAGTTCACAGATGATTATATGGAGCACAGTGCTGGCTACCCTAGCTCACAGATGATTATATGGAGCACAGTACTGGCTACCCTAGCTCACCGATGATTATATGGAGCACAGTGCTGGCTACCCTAGCTCACCGATGATTATATGGAGCACAGTGCTGGCTACCCTAGCTCAACGATGATTATATGGAGCACAGTGCTGGCTACCCTAGTTCACAGATGATTATATGGAGCACAGTTCTGGTTACCCTAGTTCACAGATGATTATATGGAGCACATGGCTGACTACCCTAGCTCACAGATGATTATGTAGCACATGGCTGACTACCCTAGCTCACAGATTATTATATGGAGCACAGTGCTGGCTACCCTAGCTCACAGATGATTATATGGAGCACAGTGCTGACTACCCTAGCTCACAGATGATTATATGGAGCACAGTGCTGACTACCCTAGCTCACAGATGATTATATGGAGCACAGTGCTGGCTACCCTAGCTCACAGATGATTATATGGAGCCCAGTGCTGACTACCCTAGCTCACAGATGATTGTATGGAGCACATGGCTGACTAGCCTAGCTCACAGATGATTATATGGAGCACAGTGCTGGCTACCCTAGCTCACAGATGATTATGTAGCACATGGCTGACTACCCTTGCTCACAGATGATTATATGGAGCACAGTGCTGCCTACCCTAGCTCACAGATGACTATATGGAGCACTGTGCTGGCTACCCTAGCTCACAGATGATTTTATGGAGCACAGTGCTGGCTACCCTAGCTCACAGATGACAATATGGAGCACAGTGCTGACTACCCTAGCTCACAGATGATTATGTAGCACATGGCTGACTATCCTAGCTCACAGATGATTATGTAGCACAATGCTGGCTTCCCAAGCTCACAGATGTTTTTATGGAGCACAGTGCTGGCTACACTAGCTCACACATGATTATATGGAGCACAGTGCTGGCTACCCTAGCTCACAGATGATTATATGGAGCACAGTGCAGGTTACCCTAGCTCACAGATGACTATATGGGGCACAGTGCTGACTACTCTAGTTCACAGATGATTATATGGAGCACAGTGCTGGCTACCCTAGCTCACAGATGATTATATAGAGCACAGTACTGACTAGCCTAGCTCACAGATGATTATATGGAGCACAGTGCTGGCTACCCTAGCTCACAGATGATTATGTAGCACATGGCTGACTGCCCTATCTCACAGATGATTAAATGGAGCACAGTGCTGGCTACCCTAGCTCACAGATGACAATATGGAGCACAGTACTGGCTACCCTAGCTCAACGATGATTATATGGAGCACACTGCTGGCTACCCTAGCTCACAGATGACTATATGGAGCACAGTGCTGGCATCCCTAGCTCACAGATGATTATATGGAGCACAGTGCTGGCTACCCTAATTCACAGATGATTATATGGAGCACAGTGCTGGTTACCCTAGTTCACAGATGATTATATGGAGCACATGGCTGACTACCCTAGCTCACAGATGATTATATGGAGCACAGTGCTGCCTACCCTAGCTCACAGATGACTATATGGAGCACTGTGCTGGCTACCCTAGCTCACAGATGATTATATGGAGCACAGTGCTGGCTACCCTAACTCACAGATGACAATATGGAGCACAGTGCTGACTACCCTAGCTCACAGATGATTATATGGAGCCCAGTGCTGACTACCTTAGCTCACAGATGATTGTATGGAGCACATGGCTGACTAGCCTTGCTCACAGATGATTATATGGAGCACAGTGCTGCCTACCCTAGCTCACAGATGACTATATGGAGCACTGTGCTGGCTACCCTAGCTCACAGATGATTATATGGAGCACAGTGCTGGCTACCCTAACTCACAGATGACAATATGGAGCACAGTGCTGACTACCCTAGCTCACAGATGATTATGTAGCACATGGCTGACTATCCTAGCACACAGATGATTATGTAGCACAATGCTGGCTTCCCTAGCTCACAGATGACTATATGGAGCACAGTGCTGGCTACCCTAGCTCACAGATGAATATATGGAGCACAGTGCTGGCTACCCTAGCTCACAGATGATTATATGGAGCACAGTGCTGGCTACCCTAGCTCACAGATGATTATATGGAGCACAGTGCTGGTTACCCTAGCTCACAGATGATTATATGGGGCACAGTGCTGACTACTCTATTTCACAGATGATTATATGGAGCACAGTGCTGGCTACCCTAGTTCACAGATGATTATATGGAGCACAGTGCTGGCTACCCTAGCTCACAGATGATTATATGGAGCACAGTGCTGGCTACCCTAGCTCACAGATGATTATATGGAGCACAGTGCAGGTTACCCTAGCTCACAGATGACTATATGGGGCACAGTGCTGACTACTCTAGTTCACAGATGATTATATGGAGCACAGTGCTGGCTACCCTAGCTCACAGATGATTATATAGAGCACAGTACTCACTAGCCTAGCTCACAGATGATTATATGGAGCACAGTGCTGGCTACCCTAGCTCACAGATGATTATGTAGCACATGGCTGACTACCCTAGCTCACAGATGATTTAATGGAGCACAGTGCTGGCTACCCTAGCTCACAGATGACAATATGGAGCACAGTACTGGCTACCCTAACTCACAGATGATTATATGGAGCACTGTGCTGGCTTCCTAGCTCACAGATGATTATATGGAGCACAGTGCTGACTACTCTAGCTCACAGATGATTATATGGAGCACAGTGCTGGCTACCCTAGCTCACAGATGACAATATGGAGCACAGTGCTGGCTACCCTAGCTCACAGATGATTATATGGAGCACAGTGCTGGCTACCCTAGCTCACAGATGATTATATGGAGCACAGTGCTGGCTACCCTAGCTCACAGATGATTATATGGAGCACAGTGCTGGCTACCCTAGCTCACAGATGAATATATGGAGCAGAGTGCTGGCTACCCTAGCTCACAGATGAATATATGGAGCAGAGTGCTGGCTACCCTTGTTCACAGATGATTATATGGAGCACATGGCTGGCTACACTAGCTCACAGATGATTATGGAGCACATGGTTGACTACCCTAGCTCACAGATGATTATATGGAGCACAGTGCTGGCTACCCTAACTCACAGATGATTATATGGAGCACAGTGCTGGCTACCATAGTTCACAGATGATTATATGGAGCACAGTGCTGGCTACCCTAGCTCACAGATGATTATGTAGCACATCACTGACTACCCTAGCTCACAGATGATTATATGGAGCACAGTGCTGGCTACCCTAGTTCACAGATGATTATATGGAGCACAGTGCTGGCTACCCTAGCTCACAGATGATTATATGGAGCACAGTACTGGCTACCCTAGCTCACCGATGATTATATGGAGCACAGTGCTGGCTACCCTAGCTCACCGATGATTATATGGAGCACAGTGCTGGCTACCCTAGCTCAACGATGATTATATGGAGCACAGTGCTGGCTACCCTAGTTCACAGATGATTATATGGAGCACAGTTCTGGTTACCCTAGTTCACAGATGATTATATGGAGCACATGGCTGACTACCCTAGCTCACAGATGATTATGTAGCACATGGCTGACTACCCTAGCTCACAGATTATTATATGGAGCACAGTGCTGGCTACCCTAGCTCACAGATGATTATATGGAGCACAGTGCTGACTACCCTAGCTCACAGATGATTATATGGAGCACAGTGCTGACTACCCTAGCTCACAGATGATTATATGGAGCACAGTGCTGGCTACCCTAGCTCACAGATGATTATATGGAGCCCAGTGCTGACTACCCTAGCTCACAGATGATTATATGGAGCACAGTGCTGGCTACCCTAGCTCACAGATGATTATGTAGCACATGGCTGACTACCCTAGCTCACAGATGATTTAATGGAGCACAGTGCTGGCTACCCTAGCTCACAGATGACAATATGGAGCACAGTACTGGCTACCCTAACTCACAGATGATTATATGGAGCACTGTGCTGGCTTCCTAGCTCACAGATGATTATATGGAGCACAGTGCTGACTACTCTAGCTCACAGATGATTATATGGAGCACAGTGCTGGCTACCCTAGCTCACAGATGACAATATGGAGCACAGTGCTGGCTACCCTAGCTCACAGATGATTATATGGAGCACAGTGCTGGCTACCCTAGCTCACAGATGATTATATGGAGCACAGTGCTGGCTACCCTAGCTCACAGATGATTATATGGAGCACAGTGCTGGCTACCCTAGCTCACAGATGAATATATGGAGCAGAGTGCTGGCTACCCTAGCTCACAGATGAATATATGGAGCAGAGTGCTGGCTACCCTTGTTCACAGATGATTATATGGAGCACATGGCTGGCTACACTAGCTCACAGATGATTATGGAGCACATGGTTGACTACCCTAGCTCACAGATGATTATATGGAGCACAGTGCTGGCTACCCTAACTCACAGATGATTATATGGAGCACAGTGCTGGCTACCATAGTTCACAGATGATTATATGGAGCACAGTGCTGGCTACCCTAGCTCACAGATGATTATGTAGCACATCACTGACTACCCTAGCTCACAGATGATTATATGGAGCACAGTGCTGGCTACCCTAGTTCACAGATGATTATATGGAGCACAGTGCTGGCTACCCTAGCTCACAGATGATTATATGGAGCACAGTACTGGCTACCCTAGCTCACCGATGATTATATGGAGCACAGTGCTGGCTACCCTAGCTCACCGATGATTATATGGAGCACAGTGCTGGCTACCCTAGCTCAACGATGATTATATGGAGCACAGTGCTGGCTACCCTAGTTCACAGATGATTATATGGAGCACAGTTCTGGTTACCCTAGTTCACAGATGATTATATGGAGCACATGGCTGACTACCCTAGCTCACAGATGATTATGTAGCACATGGCTGACTACCCTAGCTCACAGATTATTATATGGAGCACAGTGCTGGCTACCCTAGCTCACAGATGATTATATGGAGCACAGTGCTGACTACCCTAGCTCACAGATGATTATATGGAGCACAGTGCTGACTACCCTAGCTCACAGATGATTATATGGAGCACAGTGCTGGCTACCCTAGCTCACAGATGATTATATGGAGCCCAGTGCTGACTACCCTAGCTCACAGATGATTGTATGGAGCACATGGCTGACTAGCCTAGCTCACAGATGATTATATGGAGCACAGTGCTGGCTACCCTAGCTCACAGATGATTATGTAGCACATGGCTGACTACCCTTGCTCACAGATGATTATATGGAGCACAGTGCTGCCTACCCTAGCTCACAGATGACTATATGGAGCACTGTGCTGGCTACCCTAGCTCACAGATGATTTTATGGAGCACAGTGCTGGCTACCCTAGCTCACAGATGACAATATGGAGCACAGTGCTGACTACCCTAGCTCACAGATGATTATGTAGCACATGGCTGACTATCCTAGCTCACAGATGATTATGTAGCACAATGCTGGCTTCCCAAGCTCACAGATGTTTTTATGGAGCACAGTGCTGGCTACACTAGCTCACACATGATTATATGGAGCACAGTGCTGGCTACCCTAGCTCACAGATGATTATATGGAGCACAGTGCAGGTTACCCTAGCTCACAGATGACTATATGGGGCACAGTGCTGACTACTCTAGTTCACAGATGATTATATGGAGCACAGTGCTGGCTACCCTAGCTCACAGATGATTATATAGAGCACAGTACTGACTAGCCTAGCTCACAGATGATTATATGGAGCACAGTGCTGGCTACCCTAGCTCACAGATGATTATGTAGCACATGGCTGACTACCCTATCTCACAGATGATTAAATGGAGCACAGTGCTGGCTACCCTAGCTCACAGATGACAATATGGAGCACAGTACTGGCTACCCTAGCTCACAGATGATTATAAGGAGCACAGTGCTGGCTACCCTAGCTCACAGATGATTATATGGAGCACAGTGCTGGCTACCCTAGCTCACAGATGATTATATGGAGCACAGTGCTGGCTACCCTTGCTCACAGATGATTATATGGAGCACAGTGCTGGCTAGCCTAGCTCACAGAAGACTATATGGAGCACAGTGCTGGTTACCCTAGCTCACAGATGATTATATGGAGCACAGTGCTGACTACCCTAGCTCACAGATGATTATATGGAGCACAGTGCTGGCTACCCTAGCTCACAGATGACTATATGGGGTACAGTGCTGACTACTCTAGTTCACAGATGATTATATGTAGCACAGTGCTGGCTACCCTAGTTCACAGATGATTATATGGAGCACAGTGCTGGTTACCCTAGCTCACAGATGATTATATGGAGCACAGTGCTGGCTACCCTAGCTCACAGATGATTATATGGAGCACAGTGCTGGCTACCCTAGCTCACCGATGATTATATGGAGCACAGTGCTGGCTACCCAAGCTTACAGATGACTATATGGAGCACAGAGCTGGCTACCCTAGCTCACAGATGATTATATGGAGCACAGTGCTGGCTACCCTAGTTCACAGATGATTATATGGAGCACAGTGCTGGTTACCCTAGTTCACAGATGATTATATGGAGCACATGGATGACTACCCTAGCTCACAGATGATTATGTAGCACATGCATGACTACCCTAGCTCACAGATGATTATATGGAGCACAATGCTGGTTACCCTAGCTCACAGATGATTATATGGAGCACAGTGCTGGCTACCCTTGCTCACAGATGATTATATGGAGCACAGTGCTGGCTACCCTAGCTCACAGGTGATTATATGGAGCACAGTGCTGACTACCTTAGCTCAAAGATGATTATATGGAGCACAGTGCTGGCTACCATAGCTCACAGATGATTATATGGAGCACAGTGCTGGCTACCCTAGCTCACAGATGATTATATGGAGCACAGTGCTGGCTACCCTAGCTCACAGATGATTATATGGAGCACAGTGCTGACTACCCTAGGTCACAGATGATTATATGGAGCACAGTGCTTTCTACCCTTGCTCACAGATGATTATATGGAGCACATGGCTGGCTACCCTAGCTCACAGATGATTATATGGAGCATAGTGCTGACTACCCTAGTTCACAGATGATTATATGGAGCACATGGCTGACTCTCCTAGATCACAGATGATTATGTAGTACATGGCTTACTACCCTTGCTCACAGATGATTATGTAGCACATGGCTGACTACCCTAGCTCACAGATGGTTTTATGTAGCACAGTGCAGGCTACCCTAGCTCACAGATGATTATATGGAGCACAGTGCTGGCTACCCTAGCTCACAGATGATTATATGGAGCACAGTGCTGGCTACCATAGCTCACAGATGACTATATGGAGCACTGTGCTGGCTACCCTAGCTCACAGATGATTATATGGAGCACAGTGCTGGCTACCCTAGCTCACAGATGATTATATGGAGCACAGTGCTAGCTACCCTAGCTCACAGATGATTATATGGAGCACAGTGCTGGCTACCCTAGCTCACAGATGATTATATGGAGCACAGTGCTGGCTACCCTAGTTCACAGATGATTATATGGAGCACATGGCTGGCTTCCCTAGCTCACAGATGATTATATGGAGCATAGTGCTGACTACCCTAGTTCACAGATAATTATATGGAGCACATGGCTGACTCTCCTAGATCACAAGTGATTATGTAGTACATGGCTTACTACCCTAGCTCACAGATGATTATGTAGCACATGGCTGACTACCCTAGCTCACAGATGATTATATGGAGCACAGTGCTGGCTACCCTAGCTCACAGATGATTATATGGAGCACATGGCTGGCTACCCTAGCTCACAAATGAATATATGGAGCAGAGTGCTGGCTACCCTTGTTCACAGATGATTATATGGAGCACATGGCTGGCTACCCTAGCTCACAGATGATTATGGAGCACATGGCTGACTACCCTAGCTCACAGATGATTATATGGAACACAGTGCTGGTTACCCTAGCACACAGATGATTATATGGAGCACAGTGCTGGCTACCCTTGCTCACAGATGATTATATGGAGCACAGTGCTGGCAAGCCTAGCTCACAGAAGACTATATGGAGCACAGTGCTGGTTACCCTAGCTCACAGATGATTATATGGAGCACAGTGCTGACTACCCTAGCTCACAGATGATTATATGGAGCACAGTGCTGGCTACCCTAGCTCACAGATGACTATATGGGGCACAGTGCTGACTACTCTAGTTCACAGATGATTATATGGAGCACAGTGCTGGCTACCCTAGTTCACAGATGATTATATGGAGCACAGTGCTGGTTACCCTAGCTCACAGATGATTATATGGAGCACAGTGCTGGCTACCCTAGCTCACAGATGATTATATGGAGCACAGTGCTGGCTTCCCTAGCTCACAGATGACTATATGGAGCACAGTGCTGGCTACCCTAGCTCACATATGATTATATGGAGCACAGTGCTGGCTACCCTAGCTCACCGATGATTATATGGAGCACAGTGCTGGCTACCCTAGCTCACCGATGATTATATGGAGCACATTGCTGGCTACCCTAGCTCACAGATGATTATATGGAGCACAGTGCTGGCTACCCTAGCTCACAGATGATTATATGGAGCACAGTGCTGGCTACCCTAGTTCACAGATGATTATATGGAGCACAGTGCTGGTTACCCTAGTTCACAGATGATTATATGGAGCACATGGATGACTACCCTAGCTCACAGATGATTATGTAGCACATGCATGACTACCCTAGCTCACAGATGATTATATGGAACACAGTGCTGGTTACCCTAGCTCACAGATGATTATATGGAGCACAGTGCTGGCTACCCTTGCTCACAGATGATTATATGGAGCACAGTGCTGGCTACCCTAGCTCACAGATGATTATATGGAGCACAGTGCTGACTACCTTAGCTCACAGATGATTATATGGAGCACAGTGCTGGCTACCCTAGCTCACAGATGATTATATGGAGCACAGTGCTGGCTACCCTAGCTCACAGATGATTATATGGAGCACAGTGCTGACTACCCTAGCTCACAGATGATTATATGGAGCACAGTGCTGGCTACCCTAGCTCACAGATGATTATATGGAGCACAGTTCTGGCTACCCTAGCTCACAGATGATTATATGGAGCACAGTGCTGGCTGCCCTAGCTCACAGATGATTATATGGAGCACAGTGCTGGCTACCCTAGTTCACAGATGATTATATGGAGCACAGTGCTGGTTACCCTTGTTCTCAGATGATTATATGGAGCACATGGCTGGCTACCCTAGCTCACAGATGATTATATGGAGCATAGTGCTGACTACCCTAGTTCACAGATGATTATATGGAGCACAGTGCTGGCTACACTAACTCACAGATGATTATATGGAGCACAGTGCTGGCTACCCTAGCTCACAGATGATTATGTAGCACATGACTGACTATCCTTGCTCACAGATGATTATATGGAGCACATGGCTGACTCTCCTAGATCACAGATGATTATGTTGCACATGGCTGACTACCCTAGCTCACAGATGATTATATTTAGCCCAGTGCTGGCTACCCTAGCTCACAGATGACTAGATGGAGCACAGTGCTGGCTACCCTAGCTCACAGATGATTATGTAGCACATGGCTGATTATCCTAGCTCACAGTTGATTATATGGAGCACAGTGCTGGCTACCCTAGCTCACAGATGATTATGTAGCACATGGCTGACTATCCTAGCTCACAGATGATTATATGGAGCACATGGCTGACTATCCTAGGTCACAGATGATTATATGGAGCACAGTGCTGGCTACCTTAGCTCACAGATGATTATATGGAGCACATGGCTGACTATCCTAGCTCACAGATGATTATATGGAGCACAGTGCTGGTTACCCTTGTTCACAGATGATTATATGGAGCACAGTGCTGGCTACCCTAGCTCACAGATGATTATATGGAGCACATGGCTGGCTACCCTAGCTCACAGATGATTATATGGAGCATGGTGCTGACTACCCTAGTTCACAGATGATTATATGGAGCACATGGCTGACTCTCCTAGATCACAGATGATTATGTAGCACATGGCTTACTACCCTAGCTCACAGATGATTATGTAGCACATGGCTGACTACCCTAGCTCACAGATGATTATATGTAGCACAGTGCAGGCTACCCTAGCTCACAGATGATTATATGGAGCACAGTGCTGGCTACCCTAGCTCACAGATGATTATATGGAGCACAGTGCTGGCTACCCTAGCTCACAGATGACTATATGGAGCACTGTGCTGGCTACCCTAGCTCACAGATGATTATATGGAGCACAGTGCTAGCTACCCTAGCTCACAGATGATTATATGGAGCACAGTGCTAGCTACCCTAGCTCACAGATGATTATATGGAGCACAGTTCTGGCTACCCTAACTCACAGATGATTATATGGAGCACAGTGCTGGCTAACCTAGCTCACAGATGATTATATGGAGCACATGGCTGACTATCCTAGCTCACAGATGATTATATGGAGCACATGGCTGACTATCCTAGGTCACAGATGATTATATGGAGCACAGTGCTGGCTACCCTAGCTCACAGATGATTATATGGAGCACAGTGCTGGCTACCCTAGCTCACAGATGAATATATGGAGCAGAGTGCTGGCTACCCTTGTTCACAGATGATTATATGGAGCACATGGCTGGCTACCGTAGCTCACAGATGATTATGGAGCACATGGCTGACTACCCTAGCTCACAGATGATTATATGGAGCACAGTGCTGGCTACCATAGTTCACAAATGATTATATGGAGCACAGTGCTGGCTACCCTAGCTCACAGATGATTATGTAGCACATCACTGACTACCCTAGCTCACAGATGATTATATGGAGCACAGTGCTGGCTACCCTAGCTCACCGATGATTATATGGAGCACAGTGCTGGCTACCCTAGCTCACCGATGATTATATGGAGCACAGTGCTGGCTACCCTAGCTCAACGATGATTATATGGAGCACAGTGCTGGCTACCCTAGCTCACAGATGACTATATGGAGCACAGTGCTGGCATCCCTAGCTCACAGATGATTATATGGAGCACAGTGCTGGCTACCCTAGTTCACAGATGATTATATGGAGCACAGTGCTGGTTACCCTAGTTCACAGATGATTATATGGAGCACATGGCTGACTACCCTAGCTCACAGATGATTATGTAGCACATGGCTGACTACCCTAGCTCACAGATGATTATATGGAGCACAGTGCTGGCTACCCTAGCTCACAGATGATTATATGGAGCACAGTGCTGACTACCCTAGCTCACAGATGATTATATGGAGCACAGTGCTGACTACCCTAGCTCACAGATGATTATATGGAGCACAGTGCTGGCTACCCTAGCTCACAGATGATTATATGGAGCCCAGTGCTGACTACCTTAGCTAACAGACGATTGTATGGAGCACATGGCTGACTAGCCTAGCTCACAGATGATTATATGGAGCACAGTGCTGGCTACCCTAGCTCACAGATGATTATGTAGCACATGGCTGACTACCCTTGCTCACAGATGATTATATGGAGCACAGTGCTGCCTACCCTAGCTCACAGATGACTATATGGAGCACTGTGCTGGCTACCCTAGCTCACAGATGATTATATGGAGCACAGTGCTGGCTACCCTAACTCACAGATGACAAAATGGAGCACAGTGCTGACTACCCTAGCTCACAGATGATTATGTAGCACATGGCTGACTATCCTAGCTCACAGATGATTATGTAGCACAATGCTGGCTTCCCTAGCTCACAGATGACTATATGGAGCACAGTGCTGGCTACCCTAGCTCACAGATGAATATATGGAGCACAGTGCTGGCTACCCTAGCTCACAGATGATTATATGGAGCACAGTGCTGGCTACCCTAGCTCACAGATGATTATATGGAGCACAGTGCTGGCTACCCTAGCTCACAGATGACTATATGGAGCACTGTGCTGGCTACCCTAGCTCACAGATGATTATATGGAGCACAGTGCTGGCTACCCTAGCTCACAGATGATTATATGGAGCACAGTGCTAGCTACCCTAGCTCACAGATGATTATATGGAGCACAGTGCTGGCTACCCTAGCTCACAGATGATTATATGGAGCACAGTGCTGGCTACCCTAGTTCACAGATGATTATATGGAGCACATGGCTGATTATCCTAGCTCACAGTTGATTATATGGAGCACAGTGCTGGCTACCCAAGCTCACAGATGATTATGTAGCACATGGCTGACTATCCTAGCTCACAGATGATTATATGGAGCACATGGCTGACTATCCTAGGTCACAGATGATTATATGGAGCACAGTGCTGGCTACCCTAGCTCACAGATGATTATGTAGCACATGACTGACTATCCTTGCTCACAGATGATTATATGGAGCACATGGCTGACTCTCCTAGATCACAGATGATTATGTTGCACATGGCTGACTACCCTAGCTCACAGATGATTATATTTAGCCCAGTGCTGGCTACCCTAGCTCACAGATGACTAGATGGAGCACAGTGCTGGCTACCCTAGCTCACAGATGATTATGTAGCACATGGCTGATTATCCTAGCTCACAGTTGATTATATGGAGCACAGTGCTGGCTACCCTAGCTCACAGATGATTATGTAGCACATGGCTGACTATCCTAGCTCACAGATGATTATATGGAGCACATGGCTGACTATCCTAGGTCACAGATGATTATATGGAGCACAGTGCTGGCTACCTTAGCTCACAGATGATTATATGGAGCACATGGCTGGCTACCCTAGCTCACAGATGATTATATGGAGCATAGTGCTGACTACCCTAGTTCACAGATGATTATATGGAGCACATGGCTGACTCTCCTAGATCACAGATGATTATATGGAACACAGTGCTGGCTACCCTAGCTCACAGATGATTATATGGAGCACAGTGCTGGCTACCCTAGCTCACAGATGACTATATGGAGCACAGTGCTGGCTACCCTAGCTCACATATGATTATATGGAGCACAGTGCCGGCTACCCTAGCTCACCGATGATTATATGGAGCACACTGCTGGCTACCCAACTCACCGATGATTATATGGAGCACAGTGCTGGCTACTCTAGCTCACAGATGATTATATGGAGCACAGTGCTGGCTACCCTAGCTCACAGATGATTATATGGAGCACAGTGCTGGCTACCCTAGTTCACAGATGATTATATGGAGCACAGTGCTGGTTACCCTAGTTCACAGATGATTATATGTAGTACATGGCTTACTACCCTAGCTCACAGATGATTATGTAGCACATGGCTGACTACCCTAGCTCACAGATGATTATATGGAGCACAGTGCTGGCTACCCTAGCTCACAGATGATTATATGGAGCACAGTGCTGGCTACCCTAGCTCACAAATGAATATATGGAGCAGAGTGCTGGCTACCCTTGTTCACAGATGATTATATGGAACACAGTGCTGGTTACCCTAGCACACAGATGATTATATGGAGCACAGTGCTGGCTACCCTTGCTCACAGATGATTATATGGAGCACAGTGCTGGCAAGCCTAGCTCACAGAAGACTATATGGAGCACAGTGCTGGTTACCCTAGCTCACAGATGATTATATGGAGCACAGTGCTGACTACCCTAGCTCACAGATGATTATATGGAGCACAGTGCTGGCTACCCTAGCTAACAGATGACTATATGGGGCACAGTGCTGACTACTCTAGTTCACAGATGATTATATGGAGCACAGTGCTGGTTACCCTAGCTCACAGATGATTATATGGAGCACAGTGCTGGCAAGCCTAGCTCACAGAAGACTATATGGAGCACAGTGCTGGTTACCCTAGCTCACAGATGATTATATGGAGCACAGTGCTGACTACCCTAGCTCACAGATGATTATATGGAGCACAGTGCTGGCTACCCTAGCTCACAGATGACTATATGGGGCACAGTGCTGACTACTCTAGTTCACAGATGATTATATGGAGCACAGTGCTGGTTACCCTAGCTCACAGATGATTATATGGAGCACAGTGCTGGCTACCCTAGCTCACAGATGATTATATGGAGCACAGTGCTGGCTACCCTAGCTCACAGATGACTTTATGGAGCACAGTGCTGGCTACCCTAGCTCACATATGATTATATGGAGCACAGTGCTGGCTACGCTAGCTCACCGATGATTATATGGAGCACACTGCTGGCTACCCTAGCTCACCGATGATTATATGGAGCACAGTGCTGGCTACTCTAGCTCACAGATGATTATATGGAGCACAGTGCTGGCTACCCTAGCTCACAGATGATTATATGGAGCACAGTGCTGGCTACCCTAGTTCACAGATGATTATATGGAGCACAGTGCTGGTTACCCTAGTTCACAGATGATTATATGGAGCACATGGATGACTACCCTAGCTCACAGATGATTATGTAGCACATGCATGACTACTCTAGCTCACAGATGATTATATGGAACACAGTGCTGGTTACCCTAGCTCACAGATGATTATATGGAGCACAGTGCTGGCTACCCTTGCTCACAGATGATTATATGGAGCACAGTGCTGGCTACCCTAGCTCACAGATGATTATATGGAGCACAGTGCTGACTACCTTAGCTCACAGATGATTATATGGAGCACAGTGCTGGCTACCCTAGCTCACAGATGATTATATGGAGCACATGGCTGACTATCCTAGCTCACAGATGATTATATGGAGCACAGTGGTGGTTACCCTTGTTCACAGATGATTATATGGAGCACAGTGCTGGCTACCCTAGCTCACAGATGATTATATGGAGCACATGGCTGGCTACCCTAGCTCACAGATGATTATATGGAGCATAGTGCTGACTACCCTAGTTCACAGATGATTATATGGAGCACATGGCTGACTCTCCTAGATCACAGATGATTATGTAGCACATGGCTTACTACCCTAGCTCACAGATGATTATGTAGCACATGGCTGACTACCCTAGCTCACAGATGATTATATGTAGCACAGTGCAGGCTACCCTAGCTCACAGATGATTATGTAGCACATGGCTGACTACCCTAGCTCACAGATGATTATATGTAGCACAGTGCAGGCTACCCTAGCTCACAGATGATTATATGGAGCACAGTGCTGGCTACCCTTGCTCACAGATGATTATATGGAGCACAGTGCTGGCTACCCTAGCTCACAGATGACTATATGGAGCACTGTGCAGGCTACCCTAGCTCACAGATGATTATATGGAGCACAGTGCTGGCTACCCTAGCTCACAGATGATTATATGGAGCACAGTGCTAGCTACCCTAGCTCACAGATGATTATATGGAGCACAGTGCTGGCTACCCAAGCTCACAGATGATTATATGGAGCACAGTGCTGGCTACCCTAGTTCACAGATGATTATATGGAGCACATGGCTGATTATCCTAGCTCACAGTTGATTATATGGAGCACAGTGCTGGCTACCCAAGCTCACAGATGATTATGTAGCACATGGCTGACTATCGTAGCTCACAGATGATTATATGGAGCACATGGCTGACTATCCTAGGTCACAGATGATTATATGGAGCACAGTGCTGGCTACCCTAGCTCACAGATGATTATATGGAGCACATGGCTGGCTACCCTAGCTCACAGATGATTATATGGAGCATAGTGCTGACTACCCTAGTTCACAGATGATTATATGGAGCACATGGCTGACTCTCCTAGATCACAGATGATTATGTAGTACATGGCTTACTACCCTAGCTCACAGATGATTATGTAGCACATGGCTGACTTCCCTAGCTCACAGATGTTTATATTTAGCACAGTGCAGGCTACCCTAGCTCACAGATGATTATATGGAGCACAGTGCTGGCTACCCTAGCTCACAGATGATTATATGGAGCACAGTGCTGGCTACCCTAGTTCACAGATGATTATATGGAGCACATGGCTGATTATCCTAGCTCACAGTTGATTATATGGAGCACAGTGCTGGCTACCCAAGCTCATAGATGATTATGTAGCACATGGCTGACTATCCTAGCTCACAGATGATTATATGGAGCACATGGCTGACTACCCTAGCTCACAGATGATTATATGGAGCATAGTGCTGACTACCCTAGTTCACAGATGATTATATGTAGTACATGGCTTACTACCCTAGCTCACAGATGATTATGTAGCACATGGCTGACTACCCTAGCTCACAGATGATTATATGTAGCACAGTGCTGGCTACCCTAGCTCACAGATGACTATATGGAGCACAGTGCTGGCTACCCTAGCTCACAGATGATTATGTAGCACATGGCTGACTATCCTAGCTCACACATGATTATGTAGCACTGTGCTGGCTACCCTAGCTCACAGATGACTATATGGAGCACAGTGCTGGCTACCCTATCTCACAGATGAATATATGGAGCACAGTGCTGGCTACCCTAGCTCACAGATGATTATATGGAGCACAGTGCAGGCTACCCTAGCTCACAGATGATTATATGGAGCACAGTGCAGGCTACCCTAGCTCACAGATGATTATATGGAGCACAGTGCAGGCTACCCTAGCTCACAGATGATTATATGGAGCACAGTGCTGGCTACCCTAGCTCACAGATGATTATATGGAGCACAGTGTTGACTACCCTAGCTCACAGATGATTATGTAGCACATGGCTGACTATCCTAGCTCACAGGTGATTATATGGAGCACAGTGCTGACTATCCTAGCTCACAGATGATTATATGGAGCACAGTGCTGGCTACCCTAGCTCACAGATGACTGTCACTAACTCTCAATGATTGTGTCTTTTTCAGGGAAAATGTTTTGGTTTTGGACATTTTTTTTGAAGCTCTGAACTATGAGACGATTGAGCAGAAGGCAGCGTATGAAGTGGCGGGGTTGCTGGGTAAGGGATAGCTGTGTCCATATACACGAATACATTTTCTAACCCCCAATTTTTGAGTAAACACATCTTATTGTATCACTTGATAAAATTAGATTGTGTCTCTATCCAGGTGACATCGGAGGTCAGATGGGTCTGTTTATTGGAGCCAGTATCCTCACTATCATGGAGATCTTCGATTATCTGTACGAGGTGAGACCTTAAAGACTGGGAAGTATAAACACATCAGTAATACAAGATATATGGCAGATAGACACAAGATATTCACTATACAGGAACATTGGACAGGAGACAGAAAACCTATGTACAGCCCATGGTTCTCCATTCTTCTTGCTAATCCGGCACTATGAACAAATATGGCAAACACCCCAGCACCTTCATTCATCCAGTAACCTACACAGTTATGTCTCCATGAGAAACAAATGCTTAACTCATTGATTCTATATCAAAGTGATGGTTTATGATCCAAAATGTAGGAAGCAATACAGATATTGTATAACGCAGCAGCAATATACATGTCACCCATCTGTCAGTTATTCAGGATGGCACAGCGCCCTTTCCTCAGGGCTACATAGAGGAATTACATTCAAATCAAACAAGTTCTTACCGTAAATGTGCTATGTATCGCCAAATGTCCCATACAGGGCACTGCAGCCTATGGGTGGGATGTGCCCCGTCATCCCCCCCATAGGCTGCAGTGCCCTGTGTGGGGGGTATTTTGAGGGAGCACGCTCTCATACAGTAGCAGAGCAGCGGATGAATAGATGCCAATCACATACTCAGTGTCTTCACAGTGCGAGGGAGAGCCTAGGGGCAGCCCGGCTTCTCCGGGAGCACTGGGCACACCTCCAGAGTGTTTGAAATGGGCGCATGGCACAAGAGTATGCCCCCTTACCACAAGGCTATGCCGCTTTTTTGATGCACAACAGAGCCATGTGCATACGGTCACTCCTTCCAGCCTCTATATGTTGGGAGGTATGCATGTCAAGGCACAGACAGTATTTGAAAAGAAAATATTGTATTAGCAGCAAAATAAATTGTTATATTTCCCTCACTTTGCATTGTATACAGCAGGATTAGGTGGTGGAGTACAATCTGCAGAAAATGAGGTCAGCGGTCAGCATAGAGGAGCCATACTGTATCTTATAGCATCTGAAAGAACTGCAAAACATTCTAAATAATCTGCGGAGTGTTGGGTAGAGATTTTGGCACCTTATTTGTTCAGTGAAGTCAGAAAACTTATATCAATTTAGATAAAATACTGTAGGGACTAGAATATACAAAAAAGATGTCCAGGCAAGGTCAGCAAGGCTTATCCATGATGTTGAGGGAGGCTAGGGGTTAACCCGATTAGAAGGGGGGGCCTTCACTGCTCTGGAACAAAATATGTTCACTAGGTGTGACCGTGAGTCTAACTCTGCGGGTGAATGATCATCATTGAGCCCAAAGACTTAGTCACTCTGTTACTCCACTTGTGTTTTGCCAAAAGTCAAGGGTGTGCAGCAGGTTTCACTCTCAGGAGAAAAGGGAGGGGAAAGACTGGACAACACAGATTGGTTGCTCACTATTCCAGTTCTTGTCAGCTTGCTCGACAATCTTGGCTCCACCTGAAAATGCACCCTGCCACACTACTACCTAGACTTACGAATACTGTGTTCCACCCCTCTGAAACACAACTAGGTGGCTTGTTCTAAACACAGGCCCTATCTAGCAGTAGCCGAATTAACAACCCAGAATATCAACAAAGTAGTCAAGGAATGTGTGCACTAACACAAGATTTCCAGTGGTCTCTGTCACGATGGTCTGTATTTCTACTCGTTGCTATGTCGCCTTGGTCACTCCACATTTTGAACATGTTCAGCAAACTTCCTTCATTAATGAGAATAGACCTTAATAGAATAACTGTATCTCAGTCAATAGTAGGTTTTATTCTTCCCAAAATAAACACCTTTTTGATGAGCGCCCTCAACCACCATCCGGGCGGCCACCATGGACAACACAATCTGCCAGTCCAGTTGACATTAATGGGGGAGATAGCCCCTTTAACCCAACACTCCTTCTTGGTCAATTACAATGTCATAATAATGAATGCCCCTCTATATTCTATTGTCCTATCTGGGTTATGTCTGGATCTTCAGCTTGCTCCTGGAAAAACTCTGTCATTGTCTTGACTATAGCTATGTGTTCAACTCCTTCTGACCTGATGGTCATATAAACCAGGTGAGATCTGAGATTTCAACCTCCTCCCACTCCTTATCTCCCTGAGGAACTTTGGTGGGAAATCAAGACAACACATCCTTATTCTGATTATAATTACCCAAAGAATGGCATATTTTGAAATGATATTTAGCCAGTTGGGCAGTCAAACGTTGTTTCAGAGTCCCCAATTTGGTGGTATGCAGATAGGAAAATGGGTTATCAGTCACTACTACAAACACTGTCCTGGTTTAATATTTACCAAATTTTTCTGTTACTATCCACACCATAGCCGGTTCTTCTAACTTTATAGAACTATAATTCTCTAAATTCCTTTCAGATTCCCAGATACTCCAACTTCCATAGGCTATAACTTTATTATATCCTTCCTGTTGGGTCAACATGGCTCCCAGGCCATGTAAACTACCGTCAGTGTACAAAACAAAATGTTTATCAAAGTCTGCATATTGTAGGTCAGGATTGGGGCCCGTGTCAGTTCTTGCTTCAGCTGGGTTAAAAGCCTCTTCTTTCTTCAGCCCCCATTTCACCACATATATATCTTGTTTTTGGCAGGGTCTCCCCACAATAGTTCATGAGAAGTCCAGCTATCTTAGCAAAACAATGGATGAACAGTTGATAGTATCCTAGGTGTTTCCTAATTCTGTATGGCCTTCAACTTGACAGATGTTGGATGAACCCTGTGTTCCGATAGCAGGTGTAATAGACATTCCAGACTCCATTTAGTCACTTTCAGGCTTCACTTTAACCAATACTGCTCCAGTCGCTGTAGCACCACAACTAAGCAGTTCAGGTGTTTCTCAAGGTGGGAGTAAAGATGATAATGTCATGAAGGTAGATCAGTATGGAGTCAAGATTAAGATCACCCAAACAGTGTTACACAACCCTCTGGAATGTGGCTGGCACAAAAAGCAAAAGGGCATTCTGCAAAATGTAAACAGTTTGTCCCTGTAAAGAAACAGGAATTGTGTATGGGGTAAAAGTTACACCACCTTATTCCAATCCCTACATGGACTGTAGTTTTTAGCCTCATGTTCTGTAATTACTTCATACCCTGGTAATTATGGATGGTTTCTAAGGTGCAGCTTGGCACTGCAAACTTATAACTGGACCATTTCCCACAAACAGGGTAGAAACCATGGAAATTCGGTCAGCTTGATTCGACAACAAGAACCAGGCCCCAAACCTTGACTTACCCAGGGATCTATCTGGCCATCCTCCTTTTCCACTGAACATGGACTAAAAAGTAGGGGAGGAATGTAAAGAAACAAGAATTGTGTATGGGACTAAAGTTACACCATTGCATCCCAATTCCTACATGGACTGTACTTTTTAGCCCTATATTCTGTAATAATTTCATACAACGGGTACCTTTCAGTTCTTTGTATCTACAATGGTCACTTTGAAAGTGAGATCCTACAATACTGCAGCAAGATCAACAAGTGGCAGCTCACTACGGTGATAGAAGCCTCAGAGTCTTCCAGTCCTTCTCCATGCAGGAATCCACTTGGACTGAAATCAGGTGTCTCCACTTGTTTTGTGATGGCCCTTTGTCCATGCAGATGACTCTCTCTGCAGAGTCCTCCTTTTTACCACTACACTCCATCAGACTGATTGGACTGGGAACAATCTGTTTGGGCTCCCCTCCACACGCAAGCAAGCTGAGCTCCAGCACTTCAATTTGGGGCACGAGTCTGGGGTGTGTAACAGTTCATCCTTAGATGTCCAATTTTCCCACAGCCATGGCACTTATTGTCCAGTATGGGCTCCGGTGTTATCTGATAACTCCTAGGGACAGGACATAGCCATTTCTGGCCAAAGGCACCTGGTTTGGTCGATACTTGTTTTGGGTGCCATTAGAGGAATAGGGGTGTCTCCCTGTTTGTACAGTCCTATGGTGTTGGCTTCTGGTCAGCCGCTTTTACCCTTGTAACCTAAATGATACATATTTGTATTCTAGCTTGGCGGCCACCTTCAAGGTGGGTGGCTCCCAATCTAGCACTCACTCTTTCACCTCTGAGGTCCACCTGCAGTAGAACTGCTCTTGGTACCTCTATTTGAATGGTGTGTCCCAGGTTGTGGCACTAGATCCCATCACCCGCTTTACCATATACTGCTTTGGCTGGGTGGTGAACTGTTCACGGGTGTTATGTATCAGAACTTATTCTTGTAGGATTCAGGATTGATGACATACTGCTGCATAGTCTCCACAGTCCTCAGTGACCACTCCTTGGTAAACCTCCAGTACCTCTCCATCTACTGTGGTCACAATATATCTGATCCACTTCTGCTTGGGTGGCTCGTGGAGTTTGCATGTCCTTTCAAAGACTTACATATGTCTATCAATGTCCCAATCACTATCCTTAAATTTGGCAAAGTGTATGGAATTTGATCTGGCTACAGCAGTTGGCAAAGGCTCACCGGGCCATCTCAGCATGCCACCTCTGAATGAGTATTCACTCATTCTTAGTTGCCCACTATCCCAACTCTGCTAGTCATTCATCTAGGGTATCTTGGTACATTCCATTGTACTCATCCATCCTGTGCACAAGAGATGTGATGGGTTGGTTAGAGAGGTTGGGTGGGAGTAGTGTGGGTTGGGGCAAGGTAAGTGGGCCTAGCAGGAAAATATTTCTTGATGGATGTAGTCACTTTTGGAGGAGAAGGGGACGGCAAAGTCTTGGTGATGTCTGAGCATAACATAGCTCAGAATTCCAAGGGTGGTGATTGGATTGCTGGAGTTTAAGGGCGGTGGTAGGGGCAGGTGAGTCGAGGACAGAGGTGATGGTGTGGTTGTAAAGGGAAACAGTAATTTTGGGGCATCAGGATAAGAGTTTTGGGTGATGATGAGTTTGTGACAGTGTTATGGGCATCAAATTGATAAGTGGGAAATCCATAGTCTGCAGAGATAACGTTGGCTTAGAACAGGGGAAGAGTAGAGTGCAGGGAGCTGGAAAGTCCACAGATGCAGGTTGGTGGGTAGAGGAAGTGAGGTGGCAGTGGAAATGGTATTGGATGAGAAGGGAGTTTGAGTGTGAAGAGGAGACATATAAGGTTCAAACTATGGTGGAAAGATAAGTTATTAGAGGTGAGACTAATCTGTAGCTATCACTCTTCATGGTACAAGTTTGTGCACCCACTATAAGCAGAGCCAAGAAAGATGAGGAGTGCTCTGCTGCATGGAAAGTGAATACCTGCAGGAGCTATTCCTTTGTGCTGCAGGGAAATGTTTGTCAGTGGATCTGCTATGAATCTAGGGGAAGATTCACCTTTGACTTAAAGCAATAGTGCTGAGGATTATATGAAGCAATGGGGACAACTGAAGAGGAAGTCCTTGTCAGGAGTAAGGCTGGGTAGCCCAAAGTTGAACCAATAGCGCTGAGGATTATATGAAGTGATGGAGACAACGGAGAAGATTGTCCATGTCAGGAGTGAGGCTGGTAGCCCAGTTGCAGCCTTGAGGGCTGATTGATGTTTGGCAAGGTTGTGGTCTGGCTTCCAAGTTGCAGCCTTGAGGGCTGATTGATACTTGGCGAGATGATGGTCTAGTGACCACATCACAGCCTTGAGGGCTGATGTGAGCTTGGCTGAAGTGCGGGGCCAAGTTGCAGCCTTGGGGTCTGTTGTGAACTTGGCTCAGGTGCGGCCTTGGGGTCTGTTGTGAACTTGGCTGAGATGCAACGGTGATTGTGCATTCAGACGCTGAAATGCAGCTGAGACTGCTGAGATGTTAAACTCAGATAGTCCTCTCAAATGCTGGAATGCACGCTGGACACGGGAATCTAAAACACACAGGAGCAAGAATTCCACATCCAGGAATTGTAAAGCATAAACTATACTTAGCGCTATCACAGTCATCTGAGAAACCAGCAAGCGGGAAAGAAAAAGGACAAGGAACCAATCCGGTCAAGGCAGAGATGATGGAGCAGCCAGGTAGGAAGACTCCATGTCTCCTAGCAATGGTTCTGAGAGAGCTAACCAGAGAACTGTTGTCCAACAAGATGCAGTGGCGGCTGGTGACAGGATCACAGATAAGCAGAAGGGGTGGTAGAAGATATAATGGAGGGGAAGAGAAGTCTGATAGATGTTCAGCACAGAAGGATCACTGGAGGGTTGGATAAAGCTGGAACTGCTGGAGGACATTATTGCTGAACATTAGGTTAGGCAGGTTGCTAGAGAGTTGATGGAAGTGGCTATAACTGTTGGAAGGTGGAATGCTGGGGGGAAGTTACACAGTATACACTGTATAAAGTTGGTGTGGTTGCTAGAGTTGTTGGAGTGCTAAAGCCGAGGGGCTGGGATAGATAGGAGCCATATAAAATGTAAGCGAGTGGAACCAGAAGCTGGAGCTGGAGTAAGGCCCAGTGCTGAGAGGAAGCGCAGAGTGACGTGAATGAGCAGCACCACAATATCTTACCCAAGGTGCTTAGTAGGAAACAAGAAGGTGACGTCTCTATGCTGGGTCTGTCCCTAACACTAACCCATAACCCCTAACACTAACCCCTAACCCCAGCCCACAGTGCTTACTAGGAAACAAGAAGGTGATGTCTCTATGCTGGGTCTGTCCCTAACACTAACCCCTAACACTAACCCCTAACCCCAGCCCACAGTGCTTACTAGGAAACAAGAAGGTGACGTCTCTATGCTGGGTCTGTCCCTAACACTAACCCCTAACCCCAGCCCACAGTGCTTACTAGGAAACAAGAAGGTGACGTCTCTATGCTGGGTCTGTCCCTAACACTGACCCCTAACACTGACCCCTAACACTGACCCCTAACACTGACCCCTAACACTAACCCATAACCCCTAACACTGACCCCTAACACTGACCCCTAACACTGACCCCTAACACTAACATTAGCCCCTAACCCCCAACACTAACCCCTAGCCCCTAACACGAACCCCTAACCCCAGCCCACAGTGCTTACTAGGAAACAAGAAGGTGACGTCTCTATGCTGGGTCTGTCCCTAACACTAACCCCTAGCGCCTAACACTAACCCCTAACACTAACCCCCAACACTAACCCATAACCCCTAACACTAACCCCTAACCCCAAACACTAACCCCTAACACTAACCCCTAACCCCCAACACTAACCCCTAACCCCCAACACTAACCCCTAACCCCAACACTAACCCATAACCCCTAACACTAACCCCTAACCCCCAACACTAACCCATAACCCCTAACACTAACCCCTAACACTAATCCCAGCCCACAGTGCTTAGTAGGAAACAAGAAGGTGACGTCTCTATGCTGGGTCTGTCCCTAACACTAGCCCCTAACACTAACCCCTAACACTAACCCCTAGCCCCTAACACTGACCCCTAACCCCAGCCCACAGTGCTTACTAGGAAAAAAGAAGGTGACGTCTCTATGCTGGGTCTGTCACTAACCCTAACCCCAACCCCTAACACTAACCCCTAACACTAGCCCCTAACCCCTAACGCTAGCCCCTAACACGAACCCCTAACCTCAGCCTACAGTGCTTATTAGGAAACAAGAAGGTGACGTCTCTATGCTGGGTCTGTCACTAACCCCTAACTCTAGCTCACAGGACCTCATTCAGAGTCGGTCGTAAGCGGCCGCTAGGTTGTACGCTTCCGATGTTTCCAAACCATGCATGCGTACGGTTAGTTGTGCGCATCTGCGTACGAGACCTTGCGATCCAAAATGCTGTCGATCGTACGGCTTACGAGCAGGAAGTGGCTTCCGGGAGTTGATTTACATGAAAGGCCGTTTGTGGGTGTTGACGGGGGTGGTGGTCTGAAAACGCAGGCGTGCCTCAGCGTTTTTAGGGCGTTTTAGGGGCGTACGTAAATTACCTGATACGACCGACATAGAAGACATAGAAGGCCGGAAGTAGTAAAACGTCACTGTGCGAGCAGGTTCGAGGCCTGGCTGATCGTACAACTTGAGGTTGGGTAGGAGCTCTCTCAAGCCCCAGAGAACAATCGATACTATCGAATGTGACTGATGTTCGGAGTGATGTTTCTATTTTCAGCCACACAATACAAGCAGCTAATAATCGATTGTTGTAGCTAATAACACTGCTAATTGGCATGTAATTGATTCAGCTGCGTTTGCATTAGAGAATAATAAGAATAAATAAAATTCATGCTGATGGCTTATTCTATGCGGTTTTTAAAAAATTTTGTGGGCATCAACACAACACAAGCGGACGCAACCATCAGAAGAAAATGAACATACAGCGACTGACAACGAATGACTCAATCGCTAACTGCTATCACTGGTTGGCTAGAGGAGGTGCATCGTTCACATATGGGCGTCACTCTGGTTGCGACCGACCGGCCATGCGGTTGCTTCCTTTTTCAGTTTCTCGGTCGTTAGGCGTATGACCGAGCGGCCGCTTATGACCACCTCTGAATGAGGTCCACAGTGCTTAGTAGGAAGCTAGAAGGTGAAGTCTCTATGCTGGGTCTGTCCCTAGCCCCTAACACTGACCACTTACCCCTAACACTGACCACTTACCCCTAACACTGACCACTTACCCCTAATACTGACCACTTACCCCTAACACTGACCACTTACCCCTAACACTAACCACATACCCCTAACACTAACCACATACCCCTAACACTAACCACTTACCCCTAACACTGACCACTTACCCCTAACACTGACCACTTACCCCTAACACTGACCACTTACCCCTAATACTGACCACTTACCCCTAACACTGACCACTTACCCCTAACACTGACCACTTACCCCTAACACTAACCACTTACCCCTAACACTAACCACTTACCCCTAACACTAACCACATACCCCTAACTCTAGCTCACAGTGCTTAGTAGGAAGCCAGAAGGTGAAGTCTCTATGCTGGGTCTGTCCCTAACCCCTAACACTGACCACTTGCCCCTAACACTGACCACTTGCCCCTAACACTAACCACTTGCCTCTAACACTGACCACTTACCCCTAACACTGACCACTTACCCCTAACACTGACCACTTACCCCTAACACTGACCACTTACCCCTAACTCTAGCTCACAGTGCTTAGTAGGAAGCCAGAAGGTGAAGTCTATGCTGGGTCCATTGACAATCCAACAACTGTACTCAGCATTTATAGCAATGTGTCATCGGTTACATGACGGCTCCACAAATTATTATTATTATCATTTATTTATATGGCGCCACAAATGTTCCGCAGCGCCTTACACAGCACATACACACATAGGTGACCAGCGACTTACAGTACATACAATACAGGACCAGGACATGGATAATATAAGTGACCATAACACCCAGATAGGCAGCAGAGCATAAGCACCAAGTGTTAGGTGCCCTGTGGGGGGTAAGAAGTAGAGGGCCCTGCTCAAAAGAGCTTACATTCTAAAATATAAGGATATACTTTCTAAGGACATATTTTACCAGATACTGTAGTTTACATAAATTCATAAACACATTTATAATACTATCCTATATCTTGATGTTTCCTGCAGGTTTTCCGGGACAAAGCACTGCGCTATTTCCAGAAGCGGAAGAAGTTACAGTGTAAAGCAAATGACAAACTGGTAATAACTTCAGAGCTTCGCTGGGAAAAGAGAGAGAGAGATTGTAACCTGGCCGAAACATCTGACATCACCGTAACCCCCCGGGACCCTGACTCTCAGCACAAAGATGTCATCATACACCGCAAACACATACGTGTCCTAAATGCACATACTGTATGCTTCATCACACAGCAATCACATACGTGTCCTAAATGCACATACGGTATGCTTCATCACACAGCAATCACATACATGTCCTAAATGCACATACGGTATGCTTCATCACACAGCAATCACATACATGTCCTAAATGCACATACGGTATGCTTCATCACACAGCAACACATACATGTCCTAAATGCACATACTGTATGCTTCATCACACAGCAATCACATACATGTTCTAAATACAGAGCAAACACATACATTTCATAAATACACATACTGTATGGATCATCACACAGCAATCACATACATGTCCTAAATGCACATACGGTATGCTTCATCACACAGCAATCACATACATGTTCTAAATACAGAGCAAACACATACATGTCATAAATGCACATACTGTATGCATCATCACACAGCAATCACATACATGTTCTAAATACAGAGCAAACACATACATGTCATAAATGCACATACTGTATGCATCATCACACAGCAATCACATACATGTTCTAAATACAGAGCAAACACATACATTTCATAAATACACATACTGTATGGTTCATCACACAGCAATCACATACATGTCCTAAATGCACATACGGTATGCTTCATCACACAGCAATCACATACATGTTCTAAATACAGAGCAAACACATACATGTCGTAAATACACATACTGTATGCATCATCACACAGCAATCACATATATGTCCTAAATACAATGCAAACACATACATGTCCTAAATGCACATACGGTATGCTTCATCACACAGCAATCACATACATGTCCTAAATGCACATACGGTATGCTTCATCACACAGCAATCACATACATGTTCTAAATACAGAGCAAACACATACATGTCATAAATGCACATACTGTATGCATCATCACACAGCAATCACATACATGTCCTAAATGCACATACGGTATGCTTCATCACACAGCAATCACATACATGTCCTAAATGCACATACGGTATGCTTCATCACACAGCAATCACATACATGTCCTAAATGCACATACGGTATGCTTCATCACACAGCAACACATCCATGTTCTAAATACAGAGCAAACACATACATGTCGTAAATACACATACTGTATGCATCATCACACAGCAATCACATATATGTCCTAAATACAATGCAAACACATACATGTCCTAAATACACATACTGTATGCTTCAACACACAGCAATCACATACATGTCCTAAATACAGAGCAAACACATACATGTCCTAAATACACATACTGTATGCTTCAACACACAGCAATGACATACATGTCCTAAATACACATACTGTATGCTTCAACACACAGCAATCACATACATGTCCTAAATACACATACTGTATTCTTCATCACACAGCAATCACATACATGTTCTAAATACAGAGCAAACACATACATGTCCTAAATGCACATACTGTATGCTTCTTCACACAGCAAACACATACATGTCCTAAATGCACATACTGTATGCTTCATCACACAAATACATACATGTCCTAAATACACATACTGTATGCTTCATCACACAGCAAACACATACATGTCCTAAATATACATACTGTATGCTTCAACACACAGCAATCACATACATGTCCTAAATACACATACTGTATGCTTCAACACACAGCAATCACATACATGTCCTAAATGCACATACTGTATGCTTCTTCACAGAGCAAACACATACATGTCCTAAATACACATACTGTATGCTTCTTCACAGAGCAAACACATAAATGTCCTAAATGCACATACTGTATGCATCATCACACAGCAATCACATACATGTTCTAAATACAGAGCAAACACATACATGTCCTAAATGCACATACTGTATGCTTCATCACACAAACACAAACATGTCCTAAATGCACATACTGTATGCTTCTTCACAGAGCAAACACATACATGTCCTAAATACACATACTGTATGCTTCATCACACAAACACATACATGTCCTAAATGCACATACTGTATGCTTCATCACACAAACACATACATGTCCTAAATGCACATACGGTATGCTTCATCACACAGCAACACATACATGTCCTAAATGCACATACTGTATGCTTCATCACACAGCAATCACATACATGTTCTAAATACAGAGCAAACACATACATTTCATAAATACACATACTGTACGGATCATCACACAGCAATCACATACATGTCCTAAATGCACATACGGTATGCTTCATCACACAGCAATCACATACATGTTCTAAATACAGAGCAAACACATACATGTCATAAATGCACATACTGTATGCATCATCACACAGCAATCACATACATGTTCTAAATACAGAGCAAACACATACATGTCATAAATGCACATACTGTATGCATCATCACACAGCAATCACATACATGTTCTAAATACAGAGCAAACACATACATTTCATAAATACACATACTGTATGGTTCATCACACAGCAATCACATACATGTCCTAAATGCACATACGGTATGCTTCATCACACAGCAATCACATACATGTTCTAAATACAGAGCAAACACATACATGTCGTAAATACACATACTGTATGCATCATCACACAGCAATCACATATATGTCCTAAATACAATGCAAACACATACATGTCCTAAATGCACATACGGTATGCTTCATCACACAGCAATCACATACATGTCCTATATGCACATACGGTATGCTTCATCACACAGCAATCACATACATGTTCTAAATACAGAGCAAACACATACATGTCATAAATGCACATACTGTATGCATCATCACACAGCAATCACATACATGTCCTAAATGCACATACGGTATGCTTCATCACACAGCAATCACATACATGTCCTAAATGCACATACGGTATGCTTCATCACACAGCAATCACATACATGTCCTAAATGCACATACGGTATGCTTCATCACACAGCAACACATCCATGTTCTAAATACAGAGCAAACACATACATGTCGTAAATACACATACTGTATGCATCATCACACAGCAATCACATATATGTCCTAAATACAATGCAAACACATACATGTCCTAAATACACATACTGTATGCTTCAACACACAGCAATCACATACATGTCCTAAATACAGAGCAAACACATACATGTCCTAAATACACATACTGTATGCTTCAACACACAGCAATGACATACATGTCCTAAATACACATACTGTATGCTTCAACACACAGCAATCACATACATGTCCTAAATACACATACTGTATTCTTCATCACACAGCAATCACATACATGTTCTAAATACAGAGCAAACACATACATGTCCTAAATGCACATACTGTATGCTTCTTCACACAGCAAACACATACATGTCCTAAATGCACATACTGTATGCTTCATCACACAAATACATACATGTCCTAAATACACATACTGTATGCTTCATCACACAGCAAACACATACATGTCCTAAATATACATACTGTATGCTTCAACACACAGCAATCACATACATGTCCTAAATACACATACTGTATGCTTCAACACACAGCAATCACATACATTTCCTAAATGCACATACTGTATGCTTCTTCACAGAGCAAACACATACATGTCCTAAATACACATACTGTATGCTTCTTCACAGAGCAAACACATACATGTCCTAAATGCACATACTGTATGCATCATCACACAGCAATCACATACATGTTCTAAATACAGAGCAAACACATACATGTCCTAAATGCACATACTGTATGCTTCATCACACAAACACAAACATGTCCTAAATGCACATACTGTATGCTTCTTCACAGAGCAAACACATACATGTCCTAAATACACATACTGTATGCTTCATCACACAAACACATACATGTCCTAAATGCACATACTGTATGCTTCATCACACAAACACATACATGTCCTAAATGCACATACTGTATGCTTCTTCACACAGCAAGCACATACATGTCCTAAATACACATACTGTATGCTTCTTCACACAGCAAGCACATACATGTCCTAAATGCACATACTGTATGCTTCTTCACAGAGCAAACACATACATGTCCTAAATGCACATACTGTATGCTTCTTCACAGAGCAAACACATACATGTCCTAAATGCACATACTGTATGCTTCATCACACAAACACATACATGTCCTAAATGCACATACTGTATGCTTCATCACACAAACACATACATGTCCTAAATGCACATACTGTATGCTTCTTCACAGAGCAATCACATACATGTTCTAAATGCACATACTGTATGCTTCTTCACAGAGCAAACACATACATGTCCTAAATCCACATACTGTATGCTTCATCAGACAAACACATACATGTCCTAAATGCACATACTGTATGCTTCATCACACAAACACATACATGTCCTAAAAGCACATACTGTATGCTTCTTCTCACAAACACATACATGTCCTAAATGCACATACTGTATGCATCATCACACAAACACATACATGTCCCAAATATACATACTGTATGCTTCTTCACAGAGCAATCACATACATGTCCCAAATGCACATACTGTATGCTTCTTCACAGAGCAAACACATACATGTCCTAAATACACATACTGTATGCTTCATCACACAAACACATACATGTCCTAAATGCACATACTGTATGCTTCATCAGACAAACACATACATGTCCTAAATGCACATACTGTATGCTTCATCAGACAAACACATACATGTCCTAAATGCACATACTGTATGCTTCTTCACACAGCAAACACATACATGTCCTAAATGCACAAACTGTATGCTTCATCACACAAATACATACATGTCCTAAATACACATACTGTATGCTTCATCACACAGCAAACACATACATGTCCTAAATATACATACTGTATGCTTCAACACACAGCAATCACATACATGTCCTAAATACACATACTGTATGCTTCAACACACAGCAATCACATACATGTCCTAAATGCACATACTGTATGCTTCTTCACAGAGCAAACACTTACATGTCCTAAATACACATACTGTATGCTTCTTCACAGAGCAAACACATACATGTCCTAAATGCACATACTGTATGCATCATCACACAGCAATCACATACATGTTCTAAATACAGAGCAAACACATACATGTCCTAAATGCACATACTGTATGCTTCATCACACAAACACATACATGTCCTAAATGCACATACTGTATGCTTCTTCACAGAGCAAACACATACATGTCCTAAATACACATACTGTATGCTTCATCACACAAACACATACATGTCCTAAATGCACATACTGTATGCTTCATCACACAAACACATACATGTCCTAAATGCACATACTGTATGCTTCTTCACACAGCAAGCACATACATGTCCTAAATACACATACTGTATGCTTCTTCACACAGCAAGCACATACATGTCCTAAATGCACATACTGTATGCTTCTTCACAGAGCAAACACATACATGTCCTAAATGCACATACTGTATGCTTCTTCACAGAGCAAACACATACATGTCCTAAATGCACATACTGTATGCTTCATCACACAAACACATACATGTCCTAAATGCACATACTGTATGCTTCATCACACAAACACATACATGTCCTAAATGCACATACTGTATGCTTCTTCACAGAGCAATCACATACATGTTCTAAATGCACATACTGTATGCTTCTTCACAGAGCAAACACATACATGTCCTAAATCCACATACTGTATGCTTCATCAGACAAACACATACATGTCCTAAATGCACATACTGTATGCTTCATCACACAAACACATACATGTCCTAAAAGCACATACTGTATGCTTCTTCTCACAAACACATACATGTCCTAAATGCACATACTGTATGCTTCATCACACAAACACATACATGTCCCAAATATACATACTGTATGCTTCTTCACAGAGCAATCACATACATGTCCCAAATGCACATACTGTATGCTTCTTCACAGAGCAAACACATACATGTCCTAAATACACATACTGTATGCTTCATCACACAAACACATACATGTCCTAAATGCACATACTGTATGCTTCATCACACAAACACATACATGTCCTAAATGCACATACTGTATGTTTCTTCACACAGCAAGCACATACATGTCCTAAATGCACATACTGTATGTTTCTTCACACAGCAAGCACATACATGTCCTAAATACACATACTGTATGCTTCTTCACACAGCAAGCACATACATGTCCTAAATACACATACTGTATGCTTCTTCACAGAGCAAACACATACATGCCCTAAATACACATACTGTATGCTTCATCAGACAAACACATACATGTCCTAAATACACATACTGTATGCTTCTTCACAGAGCAAACACATACATGTCCTAAATACACATACTGTATGCTTCATCACACAAACACATACATGTCCTAAATGCACATACTGTATGCTTCTTCACAGAGCAAACACATACATGCCCTAAATACACATACTGTATGCTTCATCACACAAACACATACATGTCCTAAATACACATACTGTATGCTTCATCACAGAGCAAACACATACATGTCCTAAATACACATACTGTATGCTTCATCACACAAACACATACATGTCCTAAATGCACATACGGTATGCTTCTTCACACAGCAAGCACATACATGTCCTAAATGCACATACTGTATGCTTCATCAGACAAACACATACATGTCCTAAATACACATACTGTATGCTTCTTCACAGAGCAAACACATACATGTCCTAAATACACATACTGTATGCTTCATCACACAAACACATACATGTCCTAAAAGCACATACTGTATGCTTCTTCTCACAAACACATACATGTCCTAAATGCACATACTGTATGCTTCATCACACAAACACATACATGTCCTAAATGCACATACTGTATGCTTCATCACACAAACACATACATGTCCTAAATGCAAATACTGTATGCTTCTTCACAGAGCAATCACATACATGTTCTAAATGCACATATTGTATGCTTCTTCACAGAGCAAACACATACATGTCCTAAATCCACATACTGTATGCTTCATCAGACAAACACATACATGTCCTAAATGCACATACTGTATGCTTCATCACACAAACACATACATGTCCTAAAAGCACATACTGTATGCTTCATCACACAAACACATACATCTCCTAAATGCACATACTGTATGCTTCTTCTCACAAACACATACATGTCCTAAATGCACATACTGTATGCTTCATCACACAAACACATACATGTCCTAAATGCACATACTGTATGCTTCATCACACAAACACATACATGTCCTAAATGCACATACTGTATGCTTCTTCACACAAACACATACATGTCCTAAATGCACATACTTTGCTTCTTCACACAGCAATCACATATATGTCCTAAATACACATACTGTATGCTTCAACACACAAACACATACATGTCCTAAATATACATACTGTATGCTTCTTCACAGAGCAAGCACATACATGTCCCAAATGCACATACTGTATGCTTCATCACACAGCAAACACATACATGTCCTAAATACACATACTGTATGCTTCATCACACAAACACATACATGTCCTAAATGCACATACTGTATGCTTCTTCACAGAGCAAACACATACATGCCCTAAATACACATACTGTATGCTTCATCACACAAACACATACATGTCCTAAATACACATACTGTATGCTTCATCACAGAGCAAACACATACATGTCCTAAATACACATACTGTATGCTTCATCACACAAACACATACATGTCCTAAATGCACATACGGTATGCTTCTTCACAGAGCAAACACATACATGTCCTAAATACACATACTGTATGCTTCATCACACAAACACATACATGTCCTAAATGCACATACGGTATGCTTCTTCACACAGCAAGCACATACATGTCCTAAATGCACATACTGTATGCTTCATCAGACAAACACATACATGTCCTAAATACACATACTGTATGCTTCTTCACAGAGCAAACACATACATGTCCTAAATACACATACTGTATGCTTCATCACACAAACACATACATGTCCTAAAAGCACATACTGTATGCTTCTTCTCACAAACACATACATGTCCTAAATGCACATACTGTATGCTTCATCACACAAACACATACATGTCCTAAATGCACATACTGTATGCTTCATCACACAAACACATACATGTCCTAAATGCACATACTGTATGCTTCTTCACAGAGCAATCACATACATGTTCTAAATGCACATATTGTATGCTTCTTCACAGAGCAAACACATACATGTCCTAAATCCACATACTGTATGCTTCATCAGACAAACACATACATGTCCTAAATGCACATACTGTATGCTTCATCACACAAACACATACATGTCCTAAAAGCACATACTGTATGCTTCATCACACAAACACATACATCTCCTAAATGCACATACTGTATGCTTCTTCTCACATACACATACATGTCCTAAATGCACATACTGTATGCTTCATCACACAAACACATACATGTCCTAAATGCACATACTGTATGCTTCATCACACAAACACATACATGTCCTAAATGCACATACTGTATGCTTCTTCACACAAACACATACATGTCCTAAATGCACATACTTTGCTTCTTCACACAGCAATCACATATATGTCCTAAATACACATACTGTATGCTTCAACACACAAACACATACATGTCCTAAATATACATACTGTATGCTTCTTCACAGAGCAAGCACATACATGTCCCAAATGCACATACTGTATGCTTCATCACACAGCAAACACATACATGTCCCAAATGCACATACTGTATGCTTCATCACACAGCAAACACATACATGTCCTAAATATACATACTGTATGCTTCAACACACAGCAATCACATACATGTCCTAAATACACATACTGTATGCTTCATCAGACAAACACATACATGTCCTAAATGCACATACTGTATGCTTCTTCTCACAAACACATACATGTCCTAAATGCACATACTGTATGCTTCATCACACAAACACATACATGTCCCAAATATACATACTGTATGCTTCTTCACAGAGCAAGCACATACATGTCCCAAATGCACATACTGTATGCTTCAACACACAGCAATCACATACATGTCCTAAATACACATACTGTATTCTTCATCACACAGCAATCACATACATGTTCTAAATACAGAACAAACACATACATGTCCTAAATGCACATACTGTATGCTTCTTCACACAGCAAACACATACATGTCCTAAATGCACAAACTGTATGCTTCATCACACAAATACATACATGTCCTAAATACACATACTGTATGCTTCATCACACAGCAAACACATACATGTCCTAAATATACATACTGTATGCTTCAACACACAGCAATCACATACATGTCCTAAATACACATACTGTATGCTTCAACACACAGCAATCACATACATGTCCTAAATGCACATACTGTATGCTTCTTCACAGAGCAAACACTTACATGTCCTAAATACACATACTGTATGCTTCTTCACAGAGCAAACACATACATGTCCTAAATGCACATACTGTATGCATCATCACACAGCAATCACATACATGTTCTAAATACAGAGCAAACACATACATGTCCTAAATGCACATACTGTATGCTTCATCACACAAACAAATACATGTCCTAAATGCACATACTGTATGCTTCTTCACAGAGCAAACACATACATGTCCTAAATACACATACTGTATGCTTCATCACACAAACACATACATGTCCTAAATGCACATACTGTATGCTTCATCACACAAACACATACATGTCCTAAATGCACATACTGTATGCTTCTTCACACAGCAAGCACATACATGTCCTAAATACACATACTGTATGCTTCTTCACACAGCAAGCACATACATGTCCTAAATGCACATACTGTATGCTTCTTCACAGAGCAAACACATACATGTCCTAAATGCACATACTGTATGCTTCTTCACAGAGCAAACACATACATGTCCTAAATGCACATACTGTATGCTTCATCACACAAACACATACATGTCCTAAATGCACATACTGTATGCTTCATCACACAAACACATACATGTCCTAAATGCACATACTGTATGCTTCTTCACAGAGCAATCACATACATGTTCTAAA
The DNA here is from genome assembly GCA_031769625.1 of Taudactylus pleione. Classification (NCBI taxonomy): domain Eukaryota; kingdom Metazoa; phylum Chordata; class Amphibia; order Anura; family Myobatrachidae; genus Taudactylus; species Taudactylus pleione. The sequence continues at coordinate 1,100,394 of JAUIMM010001613.1, forward strand.
TGCACATACTGTATGCTTCTTCACAGAGCAAACACATACATGTCCTAAATACACATACTGTATGCTTCTTCACACAGCAAGCACATACATGTCCTAAATACACATACTGTATGCTTCTTCACAGAGCAAACACATACATGCCCTAAATACACATACTGTATGCTTCATCAGACAAACACATACATGTCCTAAATACACATACTGTATGCTTCTTCACAGAGCAAACACATACATGTCCTAAATACACATACTGTATGCTTCATCACACAAACACATACATGTCCTAAATGCACATACTGTATGCTTCTTCACAGAGCAAACACATACATGCCCTAAATACACATACTGTATGCTTCATCACACAAACACATACATGTCCTAAATACACATACTGTATGCTTCATCACAGAGCAAACACATACATGTCCTAAATACACATACTGTATGCTTCATCACACAAACACATACATGTCCTAAATGCACATACGGTATGCTTCTTCACACAGCAAGCACATACATGTCCTAAATGCACATACTGTATGCTTCATCAGACAAACACATACATGTCCTAAATACACATACTGTATGCTTCTTCACAGAGCAAACACATACATGTCCTAAATACACATACTGTATGCTTCATCACACAAACACATACATGTCCTAAAAGCACATACTGTATGCTTCTTCTCACAAACACATACATGTCCTAAATGCACATACTGTATGCTTCATCACACAAACACATACATGTCCTAAATGCACATACTGTATGCTTCATCACACAAACACATACATGTCCTAAATGCAAATACTGTATGCTTCTTCACAGAGCAATCACATACATGTTCTAAATGCACATATTGTATGCTTCTTCACAGAGCAAACACATACATGTCCTAAATCCACATACTGTATGCTTCATCAGACAAACACATACATGTCCTAAATGCACATACTGTATGCTTCATCACACAAACACATACATGTCCTAAAAGCACATACTGTATGCTTCATCACACAAACACATACATCTCCTAAATGCACATACTGTATGCTTCTTCTCACAAACACATACATGTCCTAAATGCACATACTGTATGCTTCATCACACAAACACATACATGTCCTAAATGCACATACTGTATGCTTCATCACACAAACACATACATGTCCTAAATGCACATACTGTATGCTTCTTCACACAAACACATACATGTCCTAAATGCACATACTTTGCTTCTTCACACAGCAATCACATATATGTCCTAAATACACATACTGTATGCTTCAACACACAAACACATACATGTCCTAAATATACATACTGTATGCTTCTTCACAGAGCAAGCACATACATGTCCCAAATGCACATACTGTATGCTTCATCACACAGCAAACACATACATGTCCCAAATGCACATACTGTATGCTTCATCACACAGCAAACACATACATGTCCTAAATATACATACTGTATGCTTCAACACACAGCAATCACATACATGTCCTAAATACACATACTGTATGCTTCATCAGACAAACACATACATGTCCTAAATGCACATACTGTATGCTTCTTCTCACAAACACATACATGTCCTAAATGCACATACTGTATGCTTCATCACACAAACACATACATGTCCCAAATATACATACTGTATGCTTCTTCACAGAGCAAGCACATACATGTCCCAAATGCACATACTGTATGCTTCTTCACAGAGCAAACACATACATGTCCTAAATACACATACTGTATGCTTCATCACACAAACACATACATGTCCTAAATGCACATACTGTATGCTTCATCACACAAACACATACATATCCTAAATGCACATACTGTATGCTTCTTCACACAGCAAGCACATACATGTCCTAAGTACACATACTGTATGCTTCTTCACACAGCAAGCACATACATGTCCTAAATACACATACTGTATGCTTCTTCACAGAGCAAACACATACATGCCCTAAATACACATACTGTATGCTTCTTCACAGAGCAAACACATACATGTCCTAAATGCACATACTGTATGCTTCATCACAGAGCAAACACATACATGTCCTAAATACACATACTGTATGCTTCATCAGACAAACACATACATGTCCTAAATACACATACTGTATGCTTCTTCACAGAGCAAACACATACATGTCCTAAAAGCACATACTGTATGCTTCTTCTCACAAACACATACATGTCCTAAATGCACATACTGTATGCATCATCACACAAACACATACATGTCCTAAATGCACATACTGAATGCTTCATCACACAAACACATACATGTCCTAAATGCACATACTGTATGCTTCTTCACACAAACACATACATGTCCTAAATGCACATACTGTATGCTTCAACACACAAACACATACATGTCCTAAATGCACATACTGTATGCTTCAACACACAAACACATACATGTCCTAAATATACATACTGTATGCTTCAACACACAGCAATCACATACATGTCCTAAATACACATACTGTATGCTTCATCAGACAAACACATACATGTCCTAAATGCACATACTGTATGCTTCATCACACAAACACATACATGTCCTAAATGCACATACTGTATGCTTCATCACAGAGCAAACACATACATCTCCTAAATGCACATACTGTATGCTTCTTCACAGAGCAAACACATACATGTCCTAAATGCATATACTGTATGCTTCATCACACAAACACATACATGTCCTAAATGCACATACTGTATGCTTCGTCACACAAACACATACATGTCCTAAATGCACATACTGAATGCTTCTTCACACAGCAAGCACATACATGTCCTAAATATACATACTGTATGCTTCAACACGCAGCAATCACATACATGTCCTAAATACACATACTGTATGCTTCATCAGACAAACACATACATGTCCTAAATGCACATACTGTATGCTTCTTCACAGAGCAAACACATACATGTCCTAAATGCATATACTGTATGCTTCATCACACAAACACATACATGTCCTAAATGCACATACTGTATGCTTCGTCACACAAACACATACATGTCCTAAATGCACATACTGTATGCTTCTTCACACAGCAAGCACATACATGTCCTAAATATACATACTGTATGCTTCAACACACAGCAATCACATACATGTCCTAAATACACATACTGTATGCTTCATCAGACAAACACATACATGTCCTAAATGCACATACTGTATGCTTCATCACACAAACACAAACATGTCCTAAATGCACATACTGTATGCTTCTTCACAGAGCAAACACATACATCTCCTAAATGCACATACTGTATGCTTCTTCACACAGCAAGCACATACATGTCCTAAATACACATACTGTATGCTTCAACACACAGCAATCACATACATGTCCTAAATACACATACTGTATGCTTCATCAGACAAACACATACATGTCCTAAATGCACATACTGTATGCTTCATCACACAAACACATACATCTCCTAAATGCACATACTGTATGCTTCTTCACAGAGCAAACACATACATCTCCTAAATGCACATACTGTATGCTTCTTCACACAGCAATCACATACATCTCCTAAATGCACATACTGTATGCTTCATCACACAAACACATACATGTCCTAAATGCACATACGGTATGCTTCTTCACACAGCAAGCACATACATGTCCTAAATGCACATACTGTATGCTTGTTCACACAGCAATCACATACATGTTCTAAATGCACATACTGTATGCTTCTTCACAGAGCAAACACATACATGTCCTAAATGCACATACTGTATGCTTCATCACACAAACACATACATGTCCTAAATGCACATACTGTATGCTTCATCACACAAACACATACATGTCCTAAATGCACATACTGTATGCTTCATCACACAAACACATACATGTCCTAAATGCACATACTGTATGCTTCATCACACAAACACATACATGTCCTAAATGCACATACTGTATGCTTCATCACACAAACACATACATGTCCTAAATGCACATACTGTATGCTTCTTCACAGAGCAAACACATACATCTCCTAAATGCACATACTGTATGCTTCTTCACACAGCAAGCACATACATGTCCTAAATACACATACTGTATGCTTCAACACACAGCAATCACATACATGTCCTAAATACACATACTGTATGCTTCATCAGACAAACACATACATGTCCTAAATGCACATACTGTATGCTTCATCACACAAACACATACATCTCCTAAATGCACATACTGTATGCTTCTTCACAGAGCAAACACATACATCTCCTAAATGCACATACTGTATGCTTCTTCACACAAACACATACATGTCCTAAATGCACATACGGTATGCTTCTTCACACAGCAATCACATACATCTCCTAAATGCACATACTGTATGCTTCATCACACAAACACATACATGTCCTAAATGCACATACGGTATGCTTCTTCACACAGCAAGCACATACATGTCCTAAATGCACATACTGTATGCTTCTTCACAGAGCAAACACATACATGTCCTAAATGCACATACTGTATGCTTCATCACACAAACACATACATGTCCTAAATGCACATACTGTATGCTTCATCACACAAACACATACATGTCCTAAATGCACATACTGTATGCTTCATCACACAAACACATACATGTCCTAAATGCACATACTGTATGCTTCATCACACAAACACATACATGTCCTAAATGCACATACTGTATGCTTCTTCACAGAGCAAACACATACATCTCCTAAATGCACATACTGTATGCTTCTTCACACAGCAAGCACATACATGTCCTAAATACACATACTGTATGCTTCAACACACAGCAATCACATACATGTCCTAAATACACATACTGTATGCTTCATCAGACAAACACATACATGTCCTAAATGCACATACTGTATGCTTCATCACACAAACACATACATCTCCTAAATGCACATACTGTATGCTTCTTCACAGAGCAAACACATACATCTCCTAAATGCACATACTGTATGCTTCTTCACAGAGCAATCACATACATCTCCTAAATGCACATACTGTATGCTTCATCACACAAACACATACATGTCCTAAATGCACATACGGTATGCTTCTTCACACAGCAATCACATACATCTCCTAAATGCACATACTGTATGCTTCATCACACAAACACATACATGTCCTAAATGCACATACTGTATGCTTCATCACACAAACACATACATGTCCTAAATGCACATACTGTATGCTTCATCACACAAACACATACATGTCCTAAATGCACATACTGTATGCTTCATCACACAAACACATACATGTCCTAAATGCACATACTGTATGCTTCATCACACAAACACATACATGTCCTAAATGCACATACGGTATGCTTCTTCACACAGCAAGCACATACATGTCCTAAATGCACATACGGTATGCTTCTTCACACAGCAAGCACATACATGTCCTAAATGCACATACTGTATGCTTCTTCACAGAGCAAACACATACATGTCCTAAATGCACATACTGTATGCTTCATCACACAAACACATACATGTCCTAAATGCACATACTGTATGCTTCATCACACAAACACATACATGTCCTAAATGCACATACTGTATGCTTCATCACACAAACACATACATGTCCTAAATGCACATACTGTATGCTTCATCACACAAACACATACATGTCCTAAATGCACATACTGTATGCTTCATCACACAAACACATACATGTCCTAAATGCACATACTGTATGCTTCATCACACAAACACATACATGTCCTAAATGCACATACTGTATGCTTCATCACAGAGCAATCACATAGTCAGGTGCATAAATATTGGGACATTGACAGAATTTTCAGATTTTGGCCTCTATTCACCACCACAATGGTTTTGAAATGAAACAAACAAGATGTGATTTACCTGCAGACATTCAGATTTAATTTGAGGGTAATTACATCCAAATCAGGTGAACGGTGTAGGAATTACAATGGTTTCTCTATGTGCCTCCCACTTTTTAAGGGGCCAAACGTAATGGGACTATCAACTCAAAAGCTATATCATGGACAGGTGTGGGCTATTCCCTCATTATTTCATTATCAATTAAGCAGGTAAAAGGTCTGGAGTTGATAAGAAATACATTGGTTTATTGCTTCTAACCCTTAACAACCTTGTATAACTTACTTAACTTAAACTAATAAATAACGACAGACAACAAGAGTTTGGCTAAAAGGTCACAGCTTTTATTTATAATGAATGAACCTAACCAGGGTGGTAAAGAGACGCTGCAGACTCAGTTCTAGCTTTTACTTTGCTCAAATACTCGGGGAACGACTGACACGTCCCCCCTCTAGACGCACCAACGCTGCGAGGGTCCCACTTCCCTCCTGGGCCAATCCGTGGAGCTTCCGTACCAAAAAGCGCCCGGGTCCCCCCGTGCGGAGCAGGACAAATTCGCCAGGTTCATCGAGGGCAAGTGCCCCCACAACGTATCTTACGCCACATAAAGCCACTGAGCTGCAGCGTACTCCCGCCATGCTGCGCCTCCCCTGAATTGGGAAGAAAAAGTTAGTGTGACACAACATAAACAGTAACGGGTGGGATGGTGGGTTTCAAAGATCCAGGAACCAAGAGGCTGTCCATGCTCACACAGCCCAATATATACTGATCATCTGACCACTCCTTCAAGCAATATCATTGGCTCACCCAACCAGCTGACCAGACAGCCTTATAATCTGCCCAGCAACAAGGCTGTCATCAACAGCCATACAGCAAAAAACATAGTATTCTTAGTTATACTCACGCTTATTCCGCCTTCGTATACTATTCTAGGTGTGACATTTGCATTTGGAATCAGTTGCTGTCAACTCTCAATATGAGATCCAAAGAGCTGTCACTATCAGTGAAGCCATCATTAGGCTGAAAAATCAAAACAAACCCATCAGAGAGATAGCAAAAACATTAGGTGTGGCCAAATCAACTGTTTGGAACATTCTTAAAAAGAAAGAACGCATCGGAGAGCTCAGCAACACCAAAAGACCCAGAAAACAACTGTGGTGGATGACAGAAGAATTATTTCCCTGGTGAAGAAAAACCCCTTCACAACAGTTGGCCAAATCAAGAACAGGAGGTAGGTGTATTTCTACTTCAGGATCCATAGGGGGTCCACAGGGTTGACCTTGGGGTATAGCTGGATCTGGATCCACGGGCACCATGCAGGTAAAGCTTTAGCTGCTCCCAGGATGCTCTTGGGTCCATCCTCCTCTATACCCCGCCCCCGAGCCACAAGCACCTCAGTTTGAGTTGGTGCCTAGCCGGAGTCGGGTCACCCTGTGCAGGGGGGCTGCAGGAGCAGCCCCCTAAAGCTTTTTATTTAAAAAAAAAAAAAAAAGAGCCTGTTAGTTTTTATTTTTAACAGGGGCTTTTCAGTGTGGCAGCGAAGGGCTGTCTGTACAGACGCCCAAGCTGCCGCTCTTACTCCCTGCTTGCGCCGCAACACCAGTATCGCACTGGGGATCGCGGCGGGAGGCCAGAGTCAGTACTAGATGGACTCTGGGGACATCCCTGGACTGCTGCCAGAGTCGCTGGGGAGAAGGTATGCCGCGAGTCGCCGATTAGCGGCGGATCGTGGATCTTACTATAAATGCAGTCCTTTGCCCCCGGTTCTAGGGGACAGACCGGGGGCTGCTAGCAGTGGCGGCGGGCTCCCCCTCCATGGGAGGAATACCCCGTCAGCCCACTAGACCACCAGGGTTATTTAGCGGCAAGCAGGATGCCGGCAACCCGGGGGTTAATAGCTAGCCAGGGGAGGAAGCCTTCCCTGTTTAGCGCTCCTCCCCCCAGCTCAGCGCGCCTTTCAGTACGTAGTCTGGCATCGCTGAGCTGCAGTTACTCGGCCACTCCTCCTCTGAGGTCTCCAGCAGCCATTTTCTCTGTGGCAGCGCAGATCTCTCAGGGAGCACGCGGACCGATCCCCCTGTGTACCTCTCCCCCGATCAAGGACAGTGTACACAGCGCTATAGCCCTCCCAGACACTGAATCTGGGAGGGTGATTGTAGTGGAAAGGTGCAGTGAGTACCGTATATACTCCAGTATAAGCAGAGTTTTTCAGCACATTTTTTGTGCTGACAAAGCCCCTCCTCGGCTTATACTCGAGTCATGCCCGCATGGTACGCAGCTGAGTAGCGTACCATGCGGGCCGCGGACAGTCTGTGTTTCTGTGACACAGCTGCACCACGTATGTAGCGCTGACCGGATGGAGTTCAGTCAGCGCTACACAGCACAAACACAAAGCCTCCGGCTCCGGCAGCTCTGTGTTTATTGTAATCAGCCGCCGATGAGAGTCTGTCAGACTCATCGGCTGCTGCTGCTCCCACTGCGGGAGCCATCTTCCGGCTCCCGCAGTGGGTAATGGGAGAGACGTCGTCATGACGACGTCTCTCCCATAATGCAAAGCGGCCGGAGGAGCCAATAGCAGCGTCGGGACCAGGAGCTGAGTTTCAGATAAGTGTTTTTTTATTTTTTTATTACATCTCTCTCTACTGGGGGGGCTACTACTGGGGGCAGTACCAGGGGGGGTAACTACTGGGGGCACTACCAGGGGTGGATTAATACTGGGGGCACTACCAGGGGGGGTATTACTACTGGGGGCAGTACCAGAGGGGGAATATTACTACTGGGGGCAGTACCAGGGGGGGATTAATACTGGGGGCACTACCAGGGGGGTATTACTACTGGGGGCAGTACCAGAGGGGGAATATTATTACTGGGGGCAGTACCAGGGGGGGATTAATACTGGGGGCACTACCAGGGGGGATATTACTACTGGGGGCAGTACCAGGGGGGATTAATACTGGGGGCACTACCAGGGGGGGAATATTACTACTGGGGGCAGTACCGGGGGGGGATTAATACTGGGGGCACTACCAGGGGGGATATTGCTACTGGGGGCACTACCAGGGAGGGATATTGCTACTGGGGGCACTACCAGGGGGGTATTACTACTGGGGGCACTACCAGAGGGGGAATATTACTACTGAGGGCAGTATCAGGGGAGGGATTACTACCAGTAGCTGCTGCATTTCCCACCCTAGGCTTATACTCGAGTCAATAAGTTTTCCCAGTTATTTGTGGTAAAATTAGGTACCTCGGCTTATATATTCGGGTCGACTTACACTCGAGGCTTATATTCAAGTATATACGGTATTTCTTCTCTGCATGGTATGTGACTATTGCTAGTGCTGCCTGTCTGTGATTATTTCTACTTACTGTCAGCTTATACCTGTCCCTTTACTTCTCCTACAAAGCCCTACAGGTGTGTGGGGGAAGGGCGTTTCTACAGACTTCACCTATATAAATCACGTATTTGTGAGGTCCGTCACATACAGTTGTGTGCTACACAGTACCATATTGTGGGCTGTTGTTCAGCACACTGGTGAGTGCGCTTAATTCTGCTCTGTTGCCAGATATATTTATTTATATAATATATTTTGTCATGTCGGAAGAGGATATTGAGCACTCCATGGCTCCGTTGTTGGTCTCCTGCGGACGCGGTTCTGCAGGAGTGGATAGGGAGGTTTTGTCACAGGATGGCCTGTGTAGACGGTGCCAGGTGGTTCCTGGTCTATCAAAACCTCCTATGACACAGGAACCACCATGGGCGATGTTTTCTCAGGTGCTGGTGTCTATTGCGGACCGTCTGTTGGTCCTGACTGCTGTCCCTACTAGGGCGTTGCCCCAGCTGGCTATCCCCCATTCCCCGGGTGTCCCGCAATTATTGCGGAGCCCCCCCGGGTCTCAGTCTGTTGGTCCTTATGCGGGGTTACTTATGTATATACAGGCTTCCCCTGTGACGCAGCAGTCTGTGGTGCCCTTCCAGGCCCCTATGGCGGCTCCTCCACACTAGATGGATGTGCTCTCCAACTCAGTACAAAATTTGGCGGCCGTGTCTTCGGCTTTTCAGTCAATGTTGCATAATGACATGCCTTCAAGGGCGTCAAAACGCACACTAATGGCGCAGGTCGCACATTTATCGGACTCCGAGGGATCCTCAGATGATGGGGAGGTTCATGAAGACACTGACTCAGACACATTGGTCCAGGAAGTAGATACCAAGTCGTCCATTAATGTGCGAGCACTGGTTAGGGCGGTGCGAGCCATTCTCCTAATAGAGGATGAGGCACCAGCTCCTAAGTCGAAGTATCCTAGTTTCAAAAAAACTAAGGTGGCTTCTGCGGTGTTTCCCCTGTCTGATCAGTTGATGGATCATATGGCGGTGGCTTGGCAGGTGCCCAGTAAGGGATTCCTGCCACAGAAGCGGTTGGCTTCTAATTATTATTTTCCTGAGGCACATTGTAAAAAATGGGAAACTCCACCGGCGGTGGATTCCCATGTCACCCGTTTAATAAGGAGCGCTACTTTGCCATTACCGTCTATCCTCGCTGAAGGATCCCACGGACAGAAAAGTTGAGACTTGCTTAAAGTCCATTTACTCTCTCAGGGGCAGTGGCCCGACCGTCCATGGCCATCTCCTGGGTGGCCAAGGCCATTGAGGGTTGGGCCAACGCATTAGAGGATACCTTTCCGGACGATGCTCCGGATGTCCAGAGGGCATTGTTAGGACAGATGAGAGACACTGCTTCCTACATTGGAGAAGCCTCTTTGGATGCTAGTCTGCTGACCTCTCGAGTATCAGCTGCAGCAGTGTCTGCCTGCCGATCCTTATGGCTGAGGTCTTGGAGAGTGGACGCTGATTCAAAGAAAACTCTGGAGGCCTTACCTTTCAATGGAGAATTGCTATTTGGTCCGGACTTGGACAAAATAGTGGATACCCTGGCTAAATCCTTGTCAGCTTTCCTTCCTTCAGCAGCAACGCCTGCCAAGGTCCAGAGCTCGGCCTTTCATTCCTTTCGGGTTCAGGGTAAGGCAAAAGGTCAGTCCTTCCCGAGGCAGTCAGCGGCTAAGACTGCCTCTAAACCCAAGAAGCAAGCCTGGTGTGGTCGGCGCCCCTTCTTCCAAGAAGGAGGATAAACCTGCTGCCTGATGGGACGGACCTCAGAGTGGGAGGCCGACTTCTCCAATTCGCCCAGTGTTGGCACAATACCACCACGGATGCCTGGGTTCGAGAAGTAGTCTCTCAGGGGTACGCCCTGTCTTTTCGGTTCAGGCCGCCCCACCAGTTTTTTTGCATGAGTCCTTCTCTGGACAAGACCAAAGCTTCCCAGATTCAGGTGGTTATACAATGCTTGCTACAAGCAGGTGTCATTGTTCCCATTCCGCAGTCTCAACGTGGGACGGGGTACTATTCTACTGTTTCTTGTACAGAAGCCCAATGGTTCTCATCGCCCTATCCTGAATTTGAAGTCTCTGAACAAATACCTCAGAGTTCCCAAGTTCAGGATGGAAATGTTACATTCCATCATTCTAGCGATGGAACCCAGGGATTACATGGTCTCCCTGGATATCCAGTTCGCCTATCTCCACGTGCCCATAGCACCTGCACACCAGCGGTATCTGAGGTTTGCTATCCTGCAACATCACTACCAGTTTCCAGCGTTGCCTTTTGGCCTTTCCATGGCTCCGAGGGTGTTCACCAAGGTGATGGTAATTATGGCCGCCCACCTTCGGGTATACAGCTGCTGCCGTATCTGGACGACCTTCTTCTGCTGGCGAGCTCCCCGGAGGTACTTCTTCGACATCTCCACATGACCATTGCTTGTCTTCAGGCACAAAATTGGAACAAGTCATCTCTGATCCCATCACAATGGATGGTCCATTTGGGAGCCCTTCTGGATTCTTGTCAACAAAGGATTTTCCTGACTCCAGAAAAGGTGTCCTCCCTACAACTGAGGATACACAGTTGCCTGAGCAGTTGCAGGGTGTCCGTCCACTCGGCAATGAGAGTCCTGGGGTCCATGGTGTCAGCATTTGACATGGTGGAATTTGCCCAGTTCCATTTCAGGCCCCTGCAGGGGCAGATTCTTTCCGAATGGAATGGGTTACCTCACCGGATCCGATCCCAGACGCTGGTCTTGTCCACGGAAATGCACCGGTCTTTAGCTTGGTGGCTACAGCCAGCTCATCTCATCGAGGGTCGCCCCTTTTGGATCCTGGACTGGGTTCTGCTCACGACAGATGCCAGTCTCTGGGGTTGGGGGGCAGTGACCGGCTCGTTGTCTCTTCAGGGCCATGTAAAGGGCTCTGCTGTCATCAGGCACCGCTCTTCACGGAAGGACAGTACAGATGCAGTCCGACAACGCCACCACAGTCGAGCGGCGATGTTGGAGGTGTCTCGCATCCTGGCTTGGGCAGAGAGAGCCACCTTCCTGCAATCTCGGCAGTCTTCATCCCGGGAGTCCTCAACTGGGAGGCGGACTTCCTCAGCCATCACGACGTGCACCCAGGGGAATGGTCGCTTCACCCGGAAGTGTTTCAACTTCTCATGGACAAATGGGGACTGCCGGAGTTGGACCTGATGGCTTCCCGTCACAACTACAAGTTGCCCGTTTACGGCTCAAGGACAAGGGACACAGGCGCAAGTCTGGTGGACGCGCTGTCGGTGAAATGGACTTTTCACCTAGCGTACCTGTTTCCTCCGATCTCCCTGCTGCCTCGGGTGCTAAGAAAAATCAAACAGGATGGAGGCACGTTTCAGCTGGTGGCTCCAGCATGGCCCAGACGTCCTTGGTACTCCGATCTCAAGAGCTTGTCCATCGACATTCCGTACCTTCTACCTCAGCATCAGGACCTGCTGTCTCAGGGGCCCTGCCTTTACCCGGATCTGGGTTGACTGTCTTTGACGGCGTGGCTCTTGAGACAGCCGTCTTAAGGTCCCAGGGGTTTTCAAGCTCTGTCATCAGTACCATGCTGAGGGCGCGTAAACCTGCCTCAGCTTCGATTTACCACAGGGTGTGGCACACTTACTTTCAGTGGTGTGAGTCCCGAAACTTTGATCCTCAGGTGTTCAGGGTTTCTAGGATTTTGGCATTTCTTCAGTCAGGTCTTGACCTAGTCTGGCCTCCCTGAAGGTTCATGTGTCGGCTCTGTCTGTGTGGTTCCAATGTAGGATCGCTACACTGCCTGATGTTCACACCTTTTTCCAAGGTGTTCTTCGAATCCAGCCTCCCTTTGTGCCTCCAGTGGCTCCGTGGGACTTGGCGGTGTTCCTACAGGGACCTCCTTTTGAGCCTATTGAGTCGGTTGACCTCAAGTGGTTAACACTTAAGACTGTTTTTCTCCTGGCAATTGCTTCAGCCAGGAGGGTATCTGAGTTGGGGGCGCATTCCTGTAGTCCCCCCCTCTTAATTTTTCACCAGGACAGAGTGGTGCTTCGCACTCGTCCTGAGTTTTTGCCTAAAGTAGTCTCGAAGTTCCACATCAATCTGGAACTTGTGGTGCCTGCTTTTCAGTCACCTGATCTTTCAGCTGGTGAGGCTTCGTTGGACGTTGTCCGTGCTCTCAGAGTTTGTGGATCGGACTGCTTCTGTAAGAAGGTCCGATTCTTTGTTTGTCCTCTTTAGTTTTCATAAGAGGGGTTGGCCTGCCAACAAAGAAACTGTTGCCCATTGGCTTTGTTCTGTTATTCGTGAGGCTTATGTACAGGAAGGTTTACATGTTCCAGCCTCTGTTAAGGCTCATTCCGCTCAGTCTGTGGGTCCTTCTTGGGCTGCTAGACGTGGTGCCTCCGCAGTTCAGCTGTGCAAGGCAGCCACTTGGTCTTCCATTCAGACGTTTTTGAGGTTTTATGCGTTTGACACCTTTGCCTCTCAGGATGCATCCTTTGGGCACAGGATTATCCTTTCTGCACAGGAGCATCCCCGCCCTTAGTTGAACTGCTTTGGGACATCCCCAAGGTCAACCCTGTGGACCCCCTAAGGACCCTGAAGTAGAAAACAAGAGATATGGTACGAACTTACCTTTGTTATCTCTGTTTCTACGAAGTCCATAGGGTCCACAGGGTGCCCGCCCTCATGCACCTGGCTTCAAAAGGGCTGTAAAAGGGGGAAAAGAAATATCAGTTTGGCGCTATCAACAAGCAGCTGATTCAATGGAGGTGTCAACTCCTAATTGCACATAGAAAACAAAAGATCGTATGAACAGCGCTAAAAATTATAACATAAATAACATACCAATCTAAACAGTGAGTATATCTAAATAGGTATATGAATATAAAATGACAAGAATTATTGAAATTTGATCTGTAAGATCTCAGTATATTATATTGACGGCTGATATCTATATGGCTTGATTGAAAAATATCAATTTATTAGAATAAAAATATATATTAAAAAACACATATGTATATATTTTCCATGTACAGGAAATATATTTTCCATGTACATTACATTGCGCAATAAGAAATAAAAAATATCACAAATAAAGAACGACAACAGTGAAATTTGATATAAAAATAACACATGAAAAATAAAAATAATAAATAAAAAGAAAATAACTGATATTAATTAAATAAATAGATGAATAATGAAATAATGATAAAATAAAATAAATGACAAATGAATTCAGAAGTTATTTAAATTGTTGGTGAGAGTCCAGAAAAAAATCCAAAGAAAGTGTCCATATGAATGAATAAATAAACTGCGTAAATGTAGCGTTAATATGAGATAAATTCTCCAAGAATAATTTGCTTGAGGTAATATAAAATGTGCACTATGGCAACAAAAAAGAAACAGTCATTGGTCTACACGTGTGGATCCGGAATAATATCCAGCTTGTATAATTACCAGACTTTGTTAATTGTCCACAGCCCAAGTATAATGCAGAAGTTCTTGCACTGGCATGCCGACGTGGAGAATATAAAAACTGGAAATGATGAATGGTGCTGGTCCGGAAACAAGTCCACATAGAATCCAATTGCTGTATTAAGGATGGGCTGTGGACAATTAACAAAGTCTGGTAATTATACAAGCTGGATATTATTCCGGATCCACACGTGTAGACCAATGACTGTTTCTTTTTTGTTGCCATAGTGCACATTTTATATTACCTCAAGCAAATTATTCTTGGAGAATTTATCTCATATTAACTCTACATTTACGCAGTTTATTTATTCATTCATATGGACACTTTCTTTGGATTTTTTTCTGGACTCTCACCAACAATTTAAATAACTTCTGAATTCATTTGTCATTTATTTTATTTTATCATTATTTCATTATTCATCTATTTATTTAATTAATATCAGCTATTTTCTTTTTATTTATTATTTTTATTTTTCATGTGTTATTTTTATATCAAATTTCACTGTTGTCGTTCTTTATTTGTGATATTTTTTATTTCTTATTGCGCAATGTAATGTACATGGAAAATATATACATATATGTGTTTTTTAATATATATTTTTATTCTAATAAATTGATATTTTTCAATCAAGCCGTATAGATATCAGCCGTCAATATAATATACTGAGATCTTACAGATCAAATTTCAATAATTTCTTGTCATTTTATATTCATATACCTATTTAGATATACTCACTGTTTAGATTGGTATGTTATTTATGTTATAATTTTTAGCGCTGTTCATACAATCTTTTGTTTTCAAAAGGGCTGTGTTGCTGGTCACCGGTTTTCCGTCTCCCATTTCTGCGAGTATGGTTTTCTTGTGTGTTCCAGTCTTCCTTCTCTCTGTTTAGTCTCTTCCTCCGGCCTGGGCTGCTTACCAACTCTGCCTGTGGCTCGGGGGTGGGGTATAGAGGAGGATGGACCCAAAAGCATCCTGGGAGCAGCTAAAGCTTTAACTGTGTGGTGCCCGTGGATCCAGATCCAGCTATACCCCAAGGTCAACCCTATGGACTTCGTAGAAACAGAGATAACAAAGGTAAGTTCTTACCATATCTCTTGTTATGTGTCAAAGTCAACAATCAAGAGAAGACTTCACAAGAGGGAATATAGAGGGTTCACCACAAGATGTAAACCATTGGTGAGCTGCAAAAACAGGAAGACCAGATTAATGGTTTTTTTAGATGTTGTTTGGCAAACTATACAGTTCTGGAACAACATCCTATGGACAGATGCGACAAAGATCAACTTGTACCTGAGTGATGGGAAGAGAAGAGTATGGAGAAGGAAAGGAACTGCTCATGATCCAAAACATACCACCTCATCAGTGAAGCATGGTGGTGGTAGTGTCATGGCATGGGCATGTCTGGCTGCCAATGAAACTGGTTCCCTTGTATTTATTGATGATGTGACTGCTGACAAAAGCAGCAAAATTAATTCTGAAGTGTTTCGGGCAATATTATATGCTCATATTCAGTCAAATGCTTCAGAACTCATTGGACGGCGCTTCACAGTGCAGATGGACAATGACCCGAAGCATACTGCAAAAGCAACCAAAGAGTTTTTTAAGGCTAAAAAGTGGAATGTTATGCAATGGCCAAGTCAATCCCCTGACCTGAATCCGATTGAGCATGCATTTCACTTGATGAAGACAAAACTGAAGGGAAAATGCCCCAAGAACAAGCAGGAACTGAAGACTTTTGCAGAAGAGGCCTGGCAGAGCACCACCAGAGATGAAACCCAGCGTCTGGTGATGTCTATGCGTTCCAGACTTCAGGCTGTAATTGCCTGCAAAGGATTTGCAACAAAGTATTAACAAGTGAAAGTTAGATTTATAGTTCATACACACGGGGCCTGATTCAGAGCCGCTCGCTATTTGCGGTCGTTCATTTAAAAAAAAGGGGTGGCTATTCAAATGAACCGTTCGCACTTTGCGGTCTGTTCATGCCTCTAAGTCTGAACGAGCGAGCAAAACTTGCGGTCGAAATTTTGAAAAATACGCCCCCTGGCCGCACGCATCCTACGTCATGTCCGCTATTTATTAGATTAATCGAGTACATCGAACAGCGTATGAACTGCTCGCTATTCTTGTGGTTGGTTATTTCAACCGCTATTTTGCGAGTAGTTCTGACTAAAAAAAACCCAAGTGACGTGGTCGCTGACGCTGCTGTATTAATTATGCACACCCATAAAACGCCCGTTTTGACCTTTAAGCACGCCTGCGTTCTGAATTCCACTCCCCGTTTTCAAGCACCTTCCCGTTACCACCCACATACGCCTCCTCCTGTCACTCAAAATAGCAGGCATTCGCTATTTTGCGAACAAACGATTTTCGGCCGCACTGACTGGTTCGCGCATGCGTATTACAATCTGTAAGCATGCGCAGTTGTGCGAACATCGCTCAGTGCGAACGAGCGGCCGCTTACGAGCGGCTCTGAATCAGGCCCACGGTCAGATTTTCCATCAGATTTGAATGATAACGATTTTAAAAATCGTTCAATCATTCAAATCTGATGAAAAAATCGTTCATGTGTACAAGCATGAACGATGGACGATGAACGATGCGCGTTCACGTTTGTTAGAGAACGATATCTGACATGTTTGCAGTCAGATTTGTCAGATTTCGTTCTTTTTCTTCAGATATCATTCAAATCGTTGAGTAAATCGTTAGCAAAATAGTTTGAAAAAAAAAATCGTTCAAACGATATCGTTCAAAAGATTGTTTAGTTTGTCCCATTACGTTTGGCCCCTTAAAAAGTGGGAGGCACATATAGAAACCATTGTAATTCCTACACCGTTCACCTGATTTGGATGTCATTACCCTCAAATTAAATCTGAATGTCTGCAGGTAAATCACATCTTGTTTGTGTCATTTCAAAGCCATTGTGGTGGTGAATAGAGGCCAAAATATGAAAATTCTGTCAATGTCCCAATATTTATGCACCTGACTGTATGTGTGTGTGTGTGTGTGTGTGTATATATATATATATATATATATATATGTATATGTGTATGTATGTATATATGTATATATATATATATATATATATATATATATATATACACACACACAGTGTCTATGATAGTATGCTAATTCCCTGCAACCAAACCGCTATATATACACAAATATACACAATGTTTGTGGAAGCCTGCACAATAGAGCTGTCACATTAATGTGGTCACACTTCAGGATGAATACAGTCTCTCTGTCTCTTTTTCACTGTCTCATTAATTTTCAATATCATAGACCCTCGTCTCATGTCTTCCACGCCTTCTGCAACACTCAGCTATGTATTGTCCCAACTCCACCTGTGACCTCCTGTCTTGCTCACCTTCTACTCCACCCAGTGATCTGTCATCCTCACCATCTGCTTCATTCAGTTACCTCCTGTCGTCCTTGTGCTCCACCCAGCTATCTCATGTCCTTCTCACTTCCAACTCCACCTGTGACCTCCTGTCCTCCTCACCTTCTGCTTCAGTTATCTGTCATCCTCACTTCCAACTCCACCCAGTTAACTATTGTCCTCCTCATCTTTTGCTCCAGGCAGTTATCTCTTGTCCTCCTCACCTTCTGCTCCAGCCAGTTATCTCTTGTCCTCCTCACCTTCTGCTCCAGCCAGCTATCTTTTGTCCTCCTCACCTTCTGCTCCAGCCAGCTATCTTTTGTCCTCCTCACCTTCTGCTCCAGCCAGCTATCTTTTGTCCTCCTCACCTTCTGCTCCAGAAAGCTATATCTCCTCCTCCTCACCTTCTGCTCCAGCCAGCTATATCTCCTCCTCATCACCTTCTGCTCCAGCCAGCTATATCTCCTCCTCATCACCTTCTGCTCCAGCCAACTATCTCTTGCCCTCCTCATCACCTTCTGCTCCAGCCAGCTATATCTCCTCCTCCTCACCTTCTGCTCCAGCCAACAGTGTTGTGCTCTTCACTTCTTGCCCCACAGTGATCTTCTTCCCTCATCACCTTCTGCTCCTGCCATGTTCACATTTCACCTCTCTTTGTCTTACAGGAGAGCCCAGATGTCCTGTCCAGCCCTACCCTGGGGCCCATTCATAACTCCAGGTAGTTACTGTGGCAGATTGTGGGTCAGTAGCAAGACTGATAGACCAAAGGAAGCAGCATGTTTCCTCCTAGTAGAATCAAGGGACAGTTGCTATAGTTAATACATTGAACCTTTTTTTTCCAAAATAATTTTTATTGTTAGGACAACAAAATATTGTAGTACAGATATATGCACAATAATCTTCAACATAGTAAATAGAACAATCACTTTGCGATCATACAACAAAATAATTATAATATTTGCAGTACGGAAATCCAGATATAAATTGTAGTTGCGCATATAAGAAACATTTACATACAATGTTACATATACTAATACTGTCAGTAAATCGGTTACCATTAATGACATAGATTAAAATCATAGATTGAGTTAAGTCAAAAAGGGGGGCCATTATCAAGCACTTCCAAATGATACCGTGATGTTAGTTGGAAGCATTTCCGTATGGAGTCTTTAAGTGATGGGGAAAGAATAGGAATATAGGGCAACCATGTGCCAAACATCTTTCAGTATATTTTTCTTTATTAGTGGACGTCTCTGTCCAATCCATTGTAAACAGATATATAATTCTAGGGTGTAATAATGTGAGAGTAGGTGGGTGAGGGTCAATCCATTGTAAACAGATATATAATTCTAGGGTGTAATAATGTGAGAGTAGGTGGGTGAGGGTCAATCCATTGTAAACAGATATATAATTCTAGGGTGTAATAATGTGAGAGTAGGTGGGTGAGGGTCAATCCATTGTAAACAGATATATAATTCTAGGGTGTAATAATGTGAGAGTAGGTGGGTGAGGGTCAATCCGTTGTGAGAGAATGGTCTTTTTAGCTGCTGCCGTCAATTTGGTCATTAGTAGCTTATGTCCCTTAGTCAGTCTCTGAGAGTGTTTTCCGATATATTCCAAAAAGCCCATTCTCTAAGGATCACAAAATCAATTGTTAGAATTTCTTTAATATAATTATTAAGTTCCCCCCAGAAGACTTGTACCTGTGGACAGTCCCATAGGCAATGTACGATATCAGCGTTAGGCGCTGAACATTTATAACAGTTGACGTCAGGCGCATCACCAATAATATATTTCAATTTAGGGGTGTAATATGCTCTGTAATATTTTCAGATGCATTTCAGCATAAGAGACTGATCCCAATTGTTTGTTCATTTTGAAACATGAAAGAGCAATAGTCTCTAACTCTCTATGGGGATTTGCGGGAAGACCTCCTTCCATTTTGCAAGTCCTGTAGTACTCGTTTGTAAATTTATAAGTGGTCGGGCACAGGAGTATATAAAAGACGGATTTTTCCACAGTGGTAAAAAAATTGAGGACAATTTGGAGAAATGGGATTGTGATCTAATAACTTGCCATGCTACATGTGGTATTTATTAATATGTTTTCTCTAGCTTCTGAAGGTATATTACGGGGATGGGTATGTAAAAGAGATACCCGGTTGTGGTGGGGAATAAAGGCCTGCTCCATAGAGTATGTGGTGTAAATGTTATGACCTCCAATCCAGTCCATTGCTATTTGATAATTAGCAGCCAGAGCATATTGTCTGAGATATGGCAGATTTACCCTCCTAAGTGTGTCTGCTAATAATGAAATTCTGGGTCGTTTTCCTGCCCATATACATTTTTGGAGATTACACAGTTTGATTTCTCTTTATCTGGGATAATTGGCAACATCTGGAGAAAGTAAAGGATTCTGGGGAAACTGATCATTAGGTAGAGGTGACATCTACCTATGTAGGATAGTGGAAGATGGGCCCATTTATTGAAATCATTATGGGCTCTATTTATTAACATTATTTTTACTAAAATAAAGTGAAAGGGCTGCTTTGTGTTTTCACACCCATTTCACATTATTTTAGTTTCACCTGTAGTTATTACAGGGCAATTGGAGTAGAATTAGTAAAATTCTACTCCAACCCCTAATTATCACTTATTTTTAGTAAAGCAGATCGCATTTCCCATAATTGTAATGTGAAATGTGATCCGACCATAGTTACTAAAAATAAATTGTAAAAAAATACCAGGGGAAGCCCTGTGATAATAACGTTACCAGGAGGTGGCGTTATCCAGGGTCTCCCCCGGTTACCGGGCTCCCACTCTGCTCTAACAGAGAGAGCAGAGATGGGAGCCGGTACCAGTAATCAGCTATGTGCTCTAAACAGACCGCAAGCTGATTACTGTAAAAAAAAGAAAAAAAAAATGAAACATTTTTTTTTTACTTACCTGAATCCAGGGACCGGTGATCGGGCCTCCGGTGATGGCTCCTCTCCGGTCAGCTGGTCTCCCACAGTGCACTGCTGCCCGGTCATCAGGTGATCGGGCCCCAGTGCAGTATGGGAGATCACCTGATCGGGAAGGCCGGAGAAGATCACCGGAGGCCAGGAGGATGCAGGTAAGTGTAATGAAGGGAGGGGGGGATCGCGGGGGTCCACGATCGTGGGGGGTGGGGCTTAGCATCGGTGGGGGGGTAGCAGCGACGGTGGGTCGGCGCTTGCGCGGGCTCTTAGTTGCGGTATTTTTTCTGAAAATACCGCGACTAGAGTCTGGATGGGATCCGCAAGGACAGAGCTTTATCGCAAGCTCTGTCCCTGCAAGGGATTTATAGTAAATCCCTGTGATATTGCCTGAATTCGCAATGCGAATTCACTCGGTAATATCACACTACAATCCGCATTCAATATGCAGATTGTAGTAAATAGAGCCCAAAGTGTTTTTAACAATAGTGGGGTGTAGTTAACCTCATTGAACCTTGATTATGAAAAACACCTTGTTTTTGTCACCCATATACCTATATGATCTTCCTACTGCTGATCAGTACTCTCCATGTCATGTCTTTGCAAGTATGCCTAGGTGTGAGGAGAGACCGAAAACTCTGAGGTGCAAATAGGAACATTACAGTCCACCCTCCAAAAACTTCATCACCACATCTTCCAATAAAATATTCCTTAGATTATCTTAAATTTTGTCTTAAATAAGCCTCAAGGGTGTGTGTGTGTGTGTGTGTGTGTGTGTGTGTGTGTGTGTGTGTGTGTGTGTGTGTGTGTGTGTGTGTGTAAGGGTGTGTGTGTAAGGGTGTGTGTGTGTGTGTGTGTGTGTGTAAGGGTGTGTGTGTGTGTGTAAGGGTGTGTGTAAGGGTGTGTGTGTGTGTGTAAGGGTGTGTGTAAGGGTGTGTGTGTGTGTAAGGGTGTGTGTGTGTGTGTGTGTGTGTGTGTGTGTGTGTGTGTGTGTGTGTGTGTGTGTGTGTGTGTAAGGGTGTGGGGGGGGGGTTGACTGTATTTTGGTGTTTGTGGTGAGGTTTTACATTGGTTGAATTTACATAAACAAGATTTTCAAAACTGTTCTGTAACATATTCAACTCAACACTCGTGTTTTGCAGAATTTAAGTGTCCCCACCTTTGACCCATTCTAGGGATATTAGACCTCTGACTGAATTAATCTTTGCAAAACCAGGTCTGTTCATAGTGATTGCATTCTGTGAATGTGATTGTGTGTTGCACAGGTACTCACTGTTATACACACTGGTAGGATGGAGAGGAGCTTGAGCGGAGTGGGGTGTCATACAGCTCACCAACTGGTGAGTTTATGTAGGTACCGGGTAGATGTACAGGGTCTTTGGAATGCATTGTGGGTCACAGGTAAAAGCAGATCTCTCCAGAGCTAAGTGGAAGAAAACTGTCATTGACTGTGATGCTCATAAACAGTGACAAGATGGCGCAGCTCATGTGCAATGCTTAGATCGGCAGCCATCTTGGAACAGGGAATGATACCTACCTGGAGTAATAAGATTGACTCTGTGCAGTAGCATACTCCACTTTTCATAAATATAGTGTGGAATTTCTCAACAAAGGTCCTACATTAAGGATGCTTTCTGTAAGAATGCAGGTCACTGCGGTGCTCTGTATAAGAATGCAAGTCACTGCGGTGTTCTGTATAAGAATGCAGGTCACTGCGGTGCTCTGTATAAGAATGCAGGTCACTGCAGTGCTCTGTATAAGAATGCAGGTCACTGCGGTGCTCTCTCTAAGAATGCAGGTCACTGCGGTGCTCTCTCTAAGAATGCAGGTCACTGCGGTGCTCTCTCTAAGAATGCAGGTCACTGCGACACTCTCTCTAAGAATGCAGGTCACTGCAATGCTCTCTGTAAGAATGCAGGTCACTGCGGTGCTCTGTATAAGAATGCAGGTCACTGCAGTGCTCTGTATAAGAATGCAGGTCACTGCGGTGCTCTCTAAGAATGCAGGTCACTGCGACACTCTCTGTAAGAATGCAGGTCACTGCGGTGCTCTGTATAAGAATGCAGGTCACTGCAGTGCTCTGTATAAGAATGCAGGTCACTGCGGTGCTCTGTATAAGAATGCAGGTCACTGCGGTGCTCTGTATAAGAATGCAGGTCACTGCGGTGCTCTCTGTAAGAATGCAAGTCACTGCGGTGCTCTGTATAAGAATGCAGGTCACTGCAGTGCTCTGTATAAGAATGCAGGTCACTGCGGTGCTCTGTATAAGAATGCAGGTCACTGCGACACTCTCTGTAAGAATGCAAGTCACTGCGGTGCTCTGTATAAGAATGCAGGTCACTGCAGTGCTCTGTATAAGAATGCAGGTCACTGCGGTGCTCTGTATAAGAATGCAGGTCACTGCGGTGCTCTCTCTAAGAATGCAGGTCACTGCGGTGCTCTCTAAGAATGCAGGTCACTGCGACACTCTCTCTAAGAATGCAGGTCACTGCAATGCTCTCTGTAAGAATGCAGGTCACTGCGGTGCTCTGTATAAGAATGCAGGTCACTGCAGTGCTCTGTATAAGAATGCAGGTCACTGCGGTGCTCTCTAAGAATGCAGGTCACTGCGACACTCTCTGTAAGAATGCAGGTCACTGCGGTGCTCTGTATAAGAATGCAGGTCACTGCAGTGCTCTGTATAAGAATGCAGGTCACTGCGGTGCTCTGTATAAGAATGCAGGTCACTGCGGTGCTCTGTATAAGAATGCAGGTCACTGCGGTGCTCTCTGTAAGAATGCAAGTCACTGCGGTGCTCTGTATAAGAATGCAGGTCACTGCAGTGCTCTGTATAAGAATGCAGGTCACTGCGGTGCTCTGTATAAGAATGCAGGTCACTGCGACACTCTCTGTAAGAATGCAAGTCACTGCGGTGCTCTGTATAAGAATGCAGGTCACTGCAGTGCTCTGTATAAGAATGCAGGTCACTGCGGTGCTCTGTATAAGAATGCAGGTCACTTCGGTGCTCTCTCTAAGAATGCAGGTCACTGCGGTGCTCTCTAAGAATGCAGGTCACTGCGACACTCTCTGTAAGAATGCAGGTCACTGCGACGCTCTCTGTAAGAATGCAGGTCACTGCGGTGCTCTGTATAAGAATGCAGGTCACTGCAGTGCTCTGTATAAGAATGCAGGTCACTGCGGTGCTCTGTATAAGAATGCAGGTCACTGCGGTGCTCTGTATAAGAATGCAGGTCACTGCGGTGCTCTCTCTAAGAATGCAGGTCACTGCGACACTCTCTGTATAAGAATGCAGGTCACTGCGACACTCTCTGTATAAGAATGCAGGTCACTGCAGTGCTCTGTATAAGAATGCAGGTCACTGCGGTGCTCTGTATAAGAATGCAGGTCACTGCGGTGCTCTCTAAGAATGCAGGTCACTGCGACACTCTCTGTAAGAATGCAGGTCACTGCGACGCTCTCTGTAAGAATGCAGGTCACTGCGGCGCTCTCTGTAAGAATGGAGGTCACTGCGGCTCTCTCTGTTAGAATGGAGGTCACTGCGACACTCTCTGTAAGAATGCAGATCACTGCGGTGCTCTCTGTAAGAATGGAGGTCACAGCGACGCTCTCTGTTAGAATGCAGGTCACTGCGTCTGTCTATGTATTTGCGCTAATCTAGGATTAGGTGTAGGACACAGTAATGTATGACACAAGGGAGCAGAGCAGTGATGATATTAGTGATACAGCTGTCACTAGTGTATAGAGCATGTGTGGAGGAAGGATTAGGTGTAGGACACAGTAATGTATGACACAAGGGAGCACAGCAGTGATGATATTAGTGATGTAGCTGTCACTAGTGTATAGAGCATGTGTGGAGGAAGGATTAGGTGTAGGACACAGTAATGTATGACACAAGGGAGCAGAGCAGTGTTGATATTAGTGATGTAGCTGTCACTAGTGTATAGAGCATGTGTGGAGGAAGGATTAGGTGTAGGACACAGTAATGTATGACACAAGGGAGCAGAGCAGTGATGATATTAGTGATGTAGCTGTCACTAGTGTATAGAGCATGTGTGGAGGAAGGATTAGGTGTAGGACACAGTAATGTATGACACAAGGGAGCAGAGCAGTGATGATATTAGTGATACAGCTGTCACTAGTGTATAGAGCATGTGTGGAGGAAGGATTAGGTGTAGGACACAGTAATGTATGACACAAGGGAGCAGAGCAGTGATGATATTAGTGATGGAGCTGTCACTAGTGTATAGAGCATGTGTGGAGGAAGGATTAGGTATAGGACACAGGAATGTATGACAATAGGGAGCAGAGCAGTGATGATATTAGTGATGTAGCTGTCACTAGTGTATATAGAATGTGTGGAGGAAGGATTAGGTGTAGGACACAGTAATGTATGACACAAGGGAGCAGAGCAGTGATGATATTAGTGATGGAGCTGTCACTAGTGTATAGAGCATGTGTGGAGGAAGGATTAGGTATAGGACACAGGAATGTATGACAATAGGGAGCAGAGCAGTGATGATATTAGTGATGTAGCTGTCACTAGTGTATAGAGCATGTGTGGAGGAAGGATTAGGTGTATGACACAGTAATGTATGACACAAGGGAGCAGAGCAGTGATGATATTAGTGATGTAGCTGTCACTAGTGTATAGAGCATGTGTGGGGGAAGGATTAGGTGTAGGACACAGTAATGTATGACAAACGGGAGCAGAGCAGTGATGATATTAGTGATGTAGCTGTCACTAGTGCATAGAGCATGTGTGGAGGAAGGATTAGGTGTAGGACACAGTAATGTATGACACAAGGGAGCAGAGCAGTGATGATATTAGTGATGTAGCTGTCACTAGTATATAGAGCATGTGTGGAGGAAGGATTAGGTGTAGGATACAGTAATGTATGACACAAGGGAGCAGAGCAGTGATGATATTAGTGATGTAGATGTCACTAGTGTATAGAGCATGTGTGGGGGAAGGATTAGGTGTAGGACACAGTAATGTATGACACAAGGGAGCAGAGCAGTGATGATATTAGTGATGTAGCTGTCACTAGTGTATAGAGCATGTGTGGAGGAAGGATTAGGTGTAGGACACAGTAATGTATGACACAAGGGAGCAGAGCACTGATGATATTAGTGATGTAGCTGTCACTAGTGTATAGAGCATGTGTGGAGGAAGGATTAGGTGTAGGACACAGTAATGTATGACACAAGGGAGCAGAGCAGTGATGATATTAGTGATGTAGATGTCACTAGTGTATAGAGCATGTGTGGAGGAAGGATTAGTTGTAGGACACAGTAATATATGACACAAGGGAGCAGAGCAGTGATGATATTAGTGATGTAGCTGTCACTAGTGTATAGAGCATGTGTGGGGGAAGGATTAGGTGTAGGACACAGTAATATATGACACAAGGGAGCAGAGCAGTGATGATATTAGTGATGTAGATGTCACTAGTGTATAGAGCATGTGTGGTGGAAGGATTAGGTGTAGGACACAGTAATGTATGACACAAGGGAGCAGAGCAGTGATGATATTAGTGATACAGCTGTCACTAGTGTATAGAGCATGTGTGGAGGAAGGATTAGGTGTAGGACACAGTATTGTATGACACAAGGGAGCAGAGCAGTGATGATATTAGTGATGTAGGTGTCACTAGTGTATAGAGTATGTGTGGAGGAAGGATTAGGTGTAGGACACAGTAATGTATGACACAAGGGAGCAGAGCAGTGATGATATTAGTGATGTAGCTGTCACTAGTATATAGAGCATGTGTGGAGGAAGGATTAGGTGTAGGACACAGTAATGTATGACACAAGGGAGCGGAGCAGTGATGATATTAGTGATGTAGATGTCACTAGTGTATAGAGCATGTGTGGAGGAAGGATTAGGTGTAGGACACAGTAATGTATGACACAAGGGAGCGGAGCAGTGATGATATTAGTGATGTAGATGTCACTAGTGTATAGAGCATGTGTGGGGGAAGGATTAGGTGTAGGACACAGTAATGTATGACACAAGGGAGCGGAGCAGTGATGATATTAGTGATGTAGCTGTCACTAGTGTATAGAGCATGTGTGGGGGAAGGATTAGGTGTATGACACAGTAATGTATGACACAAGGGAGCAGAGCACTGATGATATTAGTGATGTAGCTGTCACTAGTGTATAGAGCATGTGTGGAGGAAGGATTAGGTGTAGGACACAGTAATGTATGACACAAGGGAGCAGAGCAGTGATGATATTAGTGATGTAGCTGTCACTAGTGTATAGAGCATGTGTGGGGGAAGGATTAGGTGTATGACACAGTAATGTATGACACAAGGGAGCAGAGCACTGATGATATTAGTGATGTAGCTGTCACTAGTGTATAGAGCATGTGTGGAGGAAGGATTATGTGTAGGACACAGTAATGTATGACACAAGGGAGCAGAGCAGTGATGATATTAGTGATGTAGGTGTCACTAGTGTATAGAGCATGTGTGGAGGAAGGATTAGGTGTAGGACACAGTAATGTATGACACAAGGGAGCAGAGCAGTGATGATATTAGTGATGTAGCTGTCACTAGTGTATAGAGCATGTGTGGGGGAAGGATTAGGTGTAGGACACAGTAATGTATGACACAAGGGAGCAGATCAGTGATGATATTAGTGATGTAGCTGTCACTAGTGTATAGAGCATGTGTAGAGGAAGGATTAGGTGTAGGACACAGTAATGTTTGACACAAGGGAGCAGATCAGTGATGATATTAGTGATGTAGATGTCACTAGTGTATAGAGCATGTGTGGAGGAAGGATTAGGTGTAGGACACAGTAATGTATGACACAAGGGAGCAGATCAGTGATGATATTAGTGATGTAGATGTCACTAGTGTATAGAGCATGTGTGGAGGAAGGATTAGGTGTAGGACACAGTAATGTATGACACAAGGGAGCAGAGCAGTGATGATATTAGTGATGTAGCTGTCACTAGTGTATAGAGCATGTGTGGGGGAAGGATTAGGTGTAGGACACAGTAATGTATGACACAAGGGAGCAGAGCAGTGATGATATTAGTGATGTAGCTGTCACTAGTGTATAGAGCATGTGTGGAGGAAGGATTAGGTGTAGGACACAGTAATGTATGACACAAGGGAGCAGAGCAGTGATGATATTAGTGATGTAGCTGTCACTAGTGTATAGAGCATGTGTGGGGGAAGGATTGGGTGTAGGACACAGTAATGTATGACACAAGGGAGCAGATCAGTGATGATATTAGTGATGTAGCTGTCACTAGTGTATAGAGCATGTGTAGAGGAAGGATTAGGTGTAGGACACAGTAATGTATGACACAAGGGAGCAGAGCAGTGATGATATTAGTGATGTAGCTGTCACTAGTGTATAGAGCATGTGTGGAGGAAGGATTAGGTGTAGGACACAGTAATGTATGACACAAGGGAGCAGAGCAGTGATGATATTAGTGATGTAGCTGTCACTAGTGTATAGAGCATGTGTGGGGGAAGGATTGGGTGTAGGACACAGTAATGTATGACACAAGGGAGCAGATCAGTGATGATATTAGTGATGTAGCTGTCACTAGTGTATAGAGCATGTGTAGAGGAAGGATTAGGTGTAGGACACAGTAATGTATGACACAAGGGAGCAGAGCAGTGATGATATTAGTGATGTAGCTGTCACTAGTGTATAGAGCATGTGTGGAGGAAGGATTAGGTGTAGGACACAGTAATGTATGACACAAGGGAGCAGAGCAGTGATGATATTAGTGATGTAGCTGTCACTAGTGTATAGAGCATGTGTGGGGGAAGGATTAGGTGTAGGACACAGTAATGTATGACACAAGGGAGCAGAGCAGTGATGATATTAGTGATACAGCTGTCACTAGTATATAGAGCATGTGTGGAGGAAGGATTAGGTGTAGGATACAGTAATATATGACACAAGGGAGCAGAGCAGTGATGATATTAGTGATGTAGCTGTCACTAGTGTATAGAGCATGTGTGGGGGAAGGATTAGGTGTAGGATACAGTAATATATGACACAAGGGAGCAGAGCAGTGATGATATTAGTGATGTAGCTGTCACTAGTGTATAGAGCATGTGTGGGGGAAGGATTAGGTGTAGGACACAGTAATGTATGACACAAGGGAGCAGAGCAGTGATGATATTAGTGATACAGCTGTCACTAGTGTATAGAGCATGTGTAGTGGAAGGATTAGGTGTAGGACACAGTAATATATGACACAAGGGAGCAGAGCAGTGATGATATTAGTGATGTAGATGTCACTAGTGTATAGAGCATGTGTGGAGGAAGGATTATTGTAGGACACAGTAATGTATGACACAAGGGAGCAGAGCAGTGATGATATTAGTGATCTAGCTGTCACTAGTGTATAGAGCATGTGTGGGGGAAGGATTAGGTGTAGGACACAGTAATGTATGACAAACGGGAGCAGAGCAGTGATGATATTAGTGATGTAGCTGTCACTAGTGCATAGAGCATGTGTGGAGGAAGTATTAGGTGTAGGACACAGTAATGTATGACACAAGGGAGCAGAGCAGTGATGATATTAGTGATGTAGCTGTCACTAGTATATAGAGCATGTGTGGTGGAAGGATTAGGTGTAGGACACAGTAATGTATGACACAAGGGAGCAGAGCAGTGATGATATTAGTGATACAGCTGTCACTAGTGTATAGAGCATGTGTGGAGGAAGGATTAGGTGTAGGACACAGTAATGTATGACACAAGGGAGCAGAGCAGTGATGATATTAGTGATGTAGCTGTCACTAGTGTATAGAGCATGTGTGGAGGAAGGATTAGGTGTAGGACACAGTATTGTATGACACAAGGGAGCAGAGCAGTGATGATATTAGTGATGTAGGTGTCACTAGTGTATAGAGTATGTGTGGAGGAAGGATTAGGTGTAGGACACAGTAATGTATGACACAAGGGAGCAGAGCAGTGATGATATTAGTGATGTAGCTGTCACTAGTGTATAGAGCATGTGTGGGGGAAGGATTAGGTGTAGGACACAGTAATGTATGACACAAGGGAGCAGAGCAGTGATGATATTAGTGATGTAGCTGTCACTAGTGTATAGAGCATGTGTGGGGGAAGGATTAGGTGTAGGACACAGTAATGTATGACACAAGGGAGCAGAGCAGTGATGATATTAGTGATGTAGCTGTCACTAGTGTATAGAGCATGTGTGGGGGAAGGATTAGGTGTAGGACACAGTAATGTATGACACAAGGGAGCAGAGCAGTGATGATATTAGTGATGTAGCTGTCACTAGTATATAGAGCATGTGTGGGGGAAGGATTAGGTGTATGACACAGTAATATATGACACAAGGGAGCAGAGCAGTGATGATATTAGTGATACAGCTGTCACTAGTATATAGAGCATGTGTGGGGGAAGGATTAGGTGTAGGACACAGTAATGTATGACACAAGGGAGCAGAGCAGTGATGATATTAGTGATGTAGCTGTCACTAGTGTATAGAGCATGTGTGGGGGAAGGATTAGGTGTAGGACACAGTAATGTATGACACAAGGGAGCGGAGCAGTGATGATATTAGTGATGTAGATGTCACTAGTGTATAGAGCATGTGTGGGGGAAGGATTAGGTGTAGGACACAGTAATGTATGACACAAGGGAGCGGAGCAGTGATGATATTAGTGATGTAGATGTCACTAGTGTATAGAGCATGTGTGGAGGAAGGATTAGGTGTAGGACACAGTAATGTATGACACAAGGGAGCAGAGCAGTGATGATATTAGTGATGTAGATGTCACTAGTGTATAGAGCATGTGTGGGGGAAGGATTAGGTGTAGGACACAGTAATGTATGACACAAGGGAGCGGAGCAGTGATGATATTAGTGATGTAGATGTCACTAGTGTATAGAGCATGTGTGGGGGAAGGATT
This sequence comes from Taudactylus pleione, assembly GCA_031769625.1. Lineage (NCBI taxonomy): Eukaryota > Metazoa > Chordata > Amphibia > Anura > Myobatrachidae > Taudactylus > Taudactylus pleione. Next base: position 1,131,450 of record JAUIMM010001613.1, read on the forward strand.
AGGTGTATGACACAGTAATATATGACACAAGGGAGCAGAGCAGTGATGATATTAGTGATACAGCTGTCACTAGTGTATAGAGCATGTGTGGGGGAAGGATTAGGTGTATGACACAGTAATGTATGACACAAGGGAGCAGAGCAGTGATGATATTAGTGATGTAGATGTCACTAGTGTATAGAGCATGTGTGGAGGAAGGATTAGGTGTAGGACACAGTAATGTATGACACAAGGGAGCAGAGCAGTGATGATATTAGTGATGTAGATGTCACTAGTGTATAGAGCATGTGTGGGGGAAGGATTAGGTGTAGGACACAGTAATGTATGACACAAGGGAGCGGAGCAGTGATGATATTAGTGATGTAGATGTCACTAGTGTATAGAGCATGTGTGGGGGAAGGATTAGGTGTAGGACACAGTAATGTATGACACAAGGGAGCGGAGCAGTGATGATATTAGTGATGTAGCTGTCACTAGTGTATAGAGCATGTGTGGGGGAAGGATTAGGTGTAGGACACAGTAATGTATGACACAAGGGAGCAGAGCAGTGATGATATTAGTGATGTAGCTGTCACTAGTGTATAGAGTAGTGTGGGGGAAGGATTAGGTGTATGACACAGTAATGTATGACACAAGGGAGCAGAGCACTGATGATATTAGTGATGTAGCTGTCACTAGTGTATAGAGCATGTGTGGAGGAAGGATTATGTGTAGGACACAGTAATGTATGACACAAGGGAGCAGAGCAGTGATGATATTAGTGATGTAGGTGTCACTAGTGTATAGAGCATGTGTGGAGGAAGGATTAGGTGTAGGACACAGTAATGTATGACACAAGGGAGCAGAGCAGTGATGATATTAGTGATGTAGCTGTCACTAGTGTATAGAGCATGTGTGGGGGAAGGATTAGGTGTAGGACACAGTAATGTATGACACAAGGGAGCAGATCAGTGATGATATTAGTGATGTAGATGTCACTAGTGTATAGAGCATGTGTGGAGGAAGGATTAGGTGTAGGACACAGTAATGTATGACACAAGGGAGCAGAGCAGTGATGATATTAGTGATGTAGCTGTCACTAGTGTATAGAGCATGTGTAGAGGAAGGATTAGGTGTAGGACACAGTAATGTATGACACATGGGAGCAGAGCAGTGATGATATTAGTGATGTAGCTGTCACTAGTGTATAGAGCATGTGTGGAGGAAGGATTAGGTGTAGGACACAGTAATGTATGACACAAGGGAGCAGAGCAGTGATGATATTAGTGATGTAGCTGTCACTAGTGTATAGAACATGTGTGGAGGAAGGATTAGGTGTAGGACACAGTAATGTATGACACAAGGGAGCAGAGCAGTGATGATATTAGTGATGTAGCTGTCACTAGTGTATAGAGCATGTGTGGGGGAAGGATTAGGTGTATGACAGTAATGTATGACACAAGGGAACAGAGCAGTGATGATATTAGTGATGTAGCTGTCACTAGTGTATAGAGCATGTGTGGGGGAAGGATTAGGTGTAGGACACAGTAATGTATGACACAAGGGAGCAGATCAGTGATGATATTAGTGATGTAGCTGTCACTAGTGTATAGAGCATGTGTAGAGGAAGGATTAGGTGTAGGACACAGTAATGTATGACACAAGGGAGCAGAGCAGTGATGATATTAGTGATGTAGCTGTCACTAGTGTATAGAGCATGTGTGGAGGAAGGATTAGGTGTAGGACACAGTAATGTATGACACAAGGGAGCAGAGCAGTGATGATATTAGTGATGTAGCTGTCACTAGTGTATAGAGCATGTGTGGGGGAAGGATTAGGTGTAGGACACAGTAATGTATGACACAAGGGAGCAGAGCAGTGATGATATTAGTGATGTAGCTGTCACTAGTGTATAGAGCATGTGTGGGGGAAGGATTAGGTGTAGGACACAGTAATGTATGACACAAGGGAGCAGAGCAGTGATGATATTTGTGATGTAGCTGTCACTAGTGTATAGAGCATGTGTGGAGGAAGTGTTAGGTGTAGGACACAGTAATGTATGACACAAGGGAGCAGAGCAGTGATGATATTAGTGATGTAGCTGTCACTAGTGTATACAGCATGTGTGGAGGAAGGATTAGGTGTAGGACACAGTAATGTATGACACAAGGGAGCAGAGCAGTGATGATATTAGTGATACAGCTGTCACTAGTGTATAGAGCATGTGTGGAGGAAGGATTAGGTGTAGGACACAGTAATGTATGACACAAGGGAGCAGAGCAGTGATGATATTAGTGATGTAGCTGTCACTAGTGTATAGAGCATGTGTGGAGGAAGGATTAGGTGTAGGACACAGTAATGTATGACACAAGGGAGCAGAGCAGTGATGATATTAGTGATGTAGATGTCACTAGTGTATAGAGCATGTGTGGAGGAAGGATTAGGTGTAGGACACAGTAATGTATGACACATGGGAGCAGAGCAGTGATGATATTAGTGATGTAACTGTCATTAGTGTATATAGCATGTGTGGGGGAAGGATTAGGTGTAGGACACAGTAATGTATGACACATGGGAGCAGAGCAGTGATGATATTAGTGATACAGCTGTCACTAGTATATAGAGCATGTGTGGAGGAAGGATTAGGTGTAGGACACAGTAATGTATGACACAAGGGAGCAGAGCAGTGATGATATTAGTGATGTAGGTGTCACTAGTGTATAGAGCATGTGTGGAGGAAGGATTAGGTGTAGGACACAGTAATGTATGACACAAGGGAGCAGAGCAGTGATGATATTAGTGATGTAGATGTCACTAGTGTATAGAGCATGTGTGGAGGAAGGATTAGGTGTAGGACACAGTAATATATGACACATGGGAGCAGAGCAGTGATGATATTAGTGATGTAGATGTCACTAGTGTATACAGCATGTGTGGAGGAAGGATTAGGTGTAGGACACAGTAATGTATGACAATAGGGAGCAGAGCAGTGATGATATTAGTGATACAGCTGTCACTAGTGTATAGAGCATGTGTGGAGGAAGGATTAGGTGTAGGACACAGTAATGTATGACACAAGGGAGCAGAGCAGTGATGATATTAGTGATGTAGATGTCACTAGTGTATAGAGCATGTGTGGGGGAAGGATTAGGTGTAGGACACAGTAATGTATGACACAAGGGAGCAGAGCACTGATGATATTAGTGATGTAGCTGTCACTAGTGTATAGAGCATGTGTGGGGGAAGGATTAGGTGTAGGACACAGTAATGTATGACACATGGGAGCAGAGCAGTGATGATATTAGTGATACAGATGTCACTAGTGTATAGAGCATGTGTGGAGGAAGGATTAGGTGTAGGACACAGTAATGTATGACACAAGGGAGCAGAGCAGTGATGATATTAGTGATGTAGCTGTCACTAGTGTATAGAGCATGTGTGGGGGAAGGATTAGGTGTAGGACACAGTAATGTATGACATAAGGGAGCAGAGCAGTGATGATATTAGTGATGTAGCTGTCACTAGTGTATAGAGCATGTGTGGGGGAAGGATTAGGTGTAGGACACAGTAATGTATGACACAAGGGAGCAGAGCAGTGATGACATTAGTGATGGAGCTGTCACTAGTGTATAGAGTATGTGTGGGGGAAGGATTAGGTGTATGACACAGTAATGTATGACACAAGGGAGCAGAGCAGTGATGATATTAGTGATGTAGATGTCACTAGTGTATAGAGAATGTGTGGAGGAAGGATTAGGTGTAGGACACAGTAATGTATGACACAAGGGAGCAGAGCAGTGATGATATTAGTGATGTAGATGTGACTAGTGTATAGAGCATGTGTGGAGGAAGGATTAGGTGTAGGACACAGTAATGTATGACACAAGGGAGCAGAGCAGTGATGATATTAGTGATGTAGATGTCACTAGTGTATAGAGAATGTGTGGAGGAAGGATTAGGTGTAGGACACAGTAATGTATGACACAAGGGAGCAGAGCAGTGATGATATTAGTGATGTAGATGTCACTAGTGTATAGAGCATGTGTGGAGGAAGGATTAGGTGTAGGACACAGTAATGTATGACACAAGGGAGCAGAGCAGTGATGATATTAGTGATGTAGATGTCACTAGTGTATAGAGCATGTGTGGAGGAAGGATTAGGTGTAGGACACAGTAATGTATGACACAAGGGAGCAGAGCAGTGATGATATTAGTGATGTAGCTGTCACTAGTGTATAGAGCATGTGTGGGGGAAGGATTAGGTGTAGGACACAGTAATGTATGACATAAGGGAGCAGAGCAGTGATGATATTAGTGATGTAGCTGTCACTAGTGTATAGAGCATGTGTGGAGGAAGGATTAGGTGTAGGACACAGTAATGTATGACATAAGGGAGCAGAGCAGTGATGATATTAGTGATGTAGCTGTCACTTGTGTATAGAGCATGTGTGGGGGAAGGATTAGGTGTAGGACACAGTAATGTATGACATAAGGGAGCAGAGCAGTGATGATATTAGTGATGTAGCGGTCACTAGTGTATAGAGCATGTGTGGAGGAAGGATTAGGTGTAGGACACAGTAATGTATGACACAAGGGAGCAGAGCAGTGATGATATTAGTGATGTAGCTGTCACTAGTGTATAGAGCATGTTTGGAGGAAGGATTAGGTGTAGGACACAGTAATGTATGACACATGGGAGCAGAGCAGTGATGATATTAGTGATGTAGCTATCACTAGTGTATAGAGCATGTGTGGAGGAAGGATTAGGTGTAGGACACAGTAATGTATGACACAAGGGAGCAGAGCAGTGATGATATTAGTGATGTAGCTGTCACTAGTGTATAGAGCATGTGTGGGGGAAGGATTAGGTGTAGGACACAGTAATGTATGACACAAGGGAGCAGAGCAGTGATGATATTAGTGATACAGCTGTCACTAGTGTATAGAGCATGTGTGGATGAAGGATTAGGTGTAGGACACAGTAATGTATGACACAAGGAAGCAGAGCAGTGATGATATTAGTTATGTAGATGTGACTAGTGTATAGAGGATGTGTGGGGGAAGGATTAGGTGTAGGACACAGTAATGTATGACACAAGGGAGCAGAGCAGTGATGATATTAGTGATACAGCTGTCACTAGTGTATAGAGCATGTGTGGGGGAAGGATTAGGTGTAGGACACAGTAATGTATGACACAAGGGAGCAGAGCAGTGATGATAATAGTGATACAGCTGTCACTAGTGTATAGAGCATGTGTGGGGGAAGGATTAGGTGTAGGACACAGTAATGTATGACACAAGGGAGCAGAGCAGTGATGATATTAGTGATGTAGCTATCACTAGTGTATAGAGCATGTGTGGAGGAAGGATTAGGTGTAGGACACAGTAATGTATGACACAAGGGAGCAGAGCAGTGATGATATTAGTGATGTAGCTGTCACTAGTGTATAGAGCATGTGTGGAGGAAGGATTAGGTGTAGGACACAGTAATGTATGACACAAGGGAGCAGAGCAGTGATGATATTAGTGATGGAGATGTCACTAGTGTATAGAGCATGTTTGGAGGAAGGATTAGGTGTAGGACACAGTAATGTATGACACAAGGGAGCAGAGCAGTGATGATATTAGTGATGTAGCTGTCACTAGTGTATAGAGCATGTGTGGAGGAAGATTAGGTGTAGGACACAGTAATGTATGACATAAGGGAGCAGAGCAGTGATGATATTAGTGATGGAGATGTCACTAGTGTATAGAGCATGTGTGTAGGAAGGATTAGGTGTAGGACACAGTAATGTATGACACAAGGGAGCAGAGCAGTGATGATATTAGTGATACAGCTGTCACTAGTGTATAGAGCATGTGTGGGGGAAGGATTAGATGTAGGACACAGTAATGTATGACACATGGGAGCAGAGCAGTGATGATATTAGTGATGTAGATGTCACTAGTGTATAGAGCATGTGTGGAGGAAGGATTAGGTGTATGACACAGTAATGTATGACACAAGGGAGCAGAGCAGTGATGATATTAGTGATGTAGCTGTCACTAGTGTATACAGCATGTGTGGAGGAAGGATTAGGTGTAGGACACAGTAATGTATGACACAAGGGAGCAGAGCAGTGATGATATTAGTGATGTAGCTGTCACTAGTGTATAGAGTATGTGTAGAGGAAGGATTAGGTGTAGGACACAGTAATGTATGACACAAGGTAGCAGAGCAGTGATGATATTAGTGATGTAGATGTCACTAGTGTATAGAGCATGTGTGGAGGAAGGATTAGGTGTAGGACACAGTAATGTATGACACATGGGAGCAGAGCAGTGATGATATTAGTGATGTAGCTGTCACTAGTGTATAGAGTATGTGTGGAGGAAGGATTAGGTGTAGGACACAGTAATGTATGACACAAGGTAGCAGAGCAGTGATGATATTAGTGATGTAGATGTCACTAGTGTATAGAGCATGTGTGGAGGAAGGATTAGGTGTAGGACACAGTAATGTATGACACAAGGGAGCAGAGCAGTGATGATATTAGTGATGTAGCTGTCACTAGTGTATAGAGCATGTGTGGAGGAAGGATTAGGTGTAGGACACAGTAATGTATGACACAAGGGAGCAGAGCAGTGATGATATTAGTGATGTAGCTGTCACTAGTGTATACAGCATGTGTGGGGGAAGGATTAGGTGTAGGACACAGTAATGTATGACACAAGGGAACAGAGCAGTGATGATATTAGTGATGTAGCTGTCACTAGTGTATAGAGCATGTGTGGAGGAAGGATTAGGTGTAGGACACAGTAATGTATGACACAAGGGAGCAGAGCAGTGATGATATTAGTGATACAGCTGTCACTAGTGTATAGAGCATGTGGAGGAGGAAGGATTAGGTGTAGGACACAGTAATGTATGACACAAGGGAGCAGAGCAGTGATGATATTAGTGATGTAGCTGTCACTAGTGTATAGAGGATGTGTGGAGAAAGGATTAGGTGTAGGACACAGTAATGTATGACACAAGGGAGCAGAGCAGTGATTATATTAGTGATGTAGCTGTCACTAATGTATAGAGCATGTGTGGAGGAAGGATTAGGTGTAGGACCCAGTAATGTATGACACAAGGGAGCAGAGCAGTGATGATATTAGTGATACAGCTGTCACTAGTGTATAGAGCCTGTGTGGAGGAAGGATTAGGTGTAGGACACAGTAATGTATGACACAAGGGAGCAGAGCAGTGATGATATTAGTGATACAGCTGTCACTAGTGTATAGAGCATGTGTGGAGGAAGGATTAGGTGTATGACAGTAATGTATGATACAAAGTAGCAGAGCAATGATGATATTAGTGATGTAGTTGTCACTAGTGTATAGAGCATGTGTGGAGGAAGGATTAGGTGTAGGACACAGTAATGTAGGACACAAGGGAGCAGAGCAGTGATGATATTAGTGATGTAGTTGTCACTAGTGTATAGAGCATGTGTGGGGGTAGGATTAGGTGTAGGACACAGTAATGCATGACACAAGGGAGCAGAGCAGTGATGATATTAGTGATGTAGCTGTCACTAGTATATAGAGCATGTGTGGAGGAAGGATTAGGTGTAGGACACAGTAATGTATGACACAAGGGAGCAGAGCAGTGATGATATTAGTGATGTAGCTGTCACTAGTATATAGAGCATGTGTGGAGGAAGGATTAGGTGTAGGACACAGTAATGTATGACAATAGGGAGCAGAGCAGTGATGATATTAGTGATACAGCTGTCACTAGTGTATAGAGCATGTGTGGAGGAAGGATTAGGTGTAGGACACAGTAATGTATGACATAAGGGAGCAGAGCAGTGATGATATTAGTGATGGAGTTGTCACTAGTGTATAGAGCATGTGTGGGGGAAGGATTAGGTGTAGGACACAGTAATGTATGACACAAGGGAGCAGAGCAGTGATGATATTAGAGATGTAGATGTCACTAGTGTATAGAGGATGTGTGTAGGAAGGATTAGGTGTAGGACACAGTAATGTATGACACAAGGGAGCAGAGCAGTGATGATATTAGTGATACAGCTGTCACTAGTGTATAGAGCATGTGTGGGGGAAGGATTAGATGTAGGACACAGTAATGTATGACACAAGGGAGCAGAGCAGTGATGATATTAGTGATGTAGCTGTCACTAGTGTATAGAGCATGTGTGGAGGAAGGATTAGGTGTAGGACACAGTAATGTATGACACAAGGGAGCAGAGCAGTGATGATATTAGTGATGTAGATGTCACTAGTGTATAGAGCATGTGTGGAGGAAGGATTAGGTGTATGACACAGTAATGTATGACACAAGGGAGCAGAGCAGTGATGATATTAGTGATGTAGCTGTCACTAGTGTATACAGCATGTGTGGAGGAAGGATTAGGTGTAGTACACAGTAATGTATGACACATGGGAGCAGAGCAGTGATGATATTAGTGATGTAGCTGTCACTAGTGTATAGAGTATGTGTGGAGGAAGGATTAGGTGTAGGACACAGTAATGTATGACACAAGGGAGCAGAGCAGTGATGATATTAGTGATGTAGCTGTCACTAGTGTATAGAGCATGTGTGGAGGAAGGATTAGGTGTAGGACACAGTAATGTATGACACAAGGGAGCAGAGCAGTGATGATATTAGTGATGTAGCTGTCACTAGTGTATAGAGCATGTGTGGAGGAAGGATTAGGTGTAGGACACAGTAATGTATGACACAAGGGAGCAGAGCAGTGATGATATTAGTGATGTAGATGTCACTAGTGTATAGAGCATGTGTGGAGGAAGGATTAGGTGTAGGACACAGTAATGTATGACACAAGGGAGCAGAGCAGTGATGATATTAGTGATGTAGCTGTCACTAGTGTATAGAGCATGTGTGGAGGAAGGATTAGGTGTAGGACACAGTAATGTATGACACAAGGGAGCAGAGCAGTGATGATATTAGTGATGTAGCTGTCACTAGTGTATACAGCATGTGTGGGGGAAGGATTAGGTGTATGACAGTAATGTATGATACAAAGTAGCAGAGCAATGATGATATTAGTGATGTAGTTGTCACTAGTGTATAGAGCATGTGTGGAGGAAGGATTAGGTGTAGGACACAGTAATGTAGGACACAAGGGAGCAGAGCAGTGATGATATTAGTGATGTAGTTGTCACTAGTGTATAGAGCATGTGTGGGGGTAGGATTAGGTGTAGGACACAGTAATGCATGACACAAGGGAGCAGAGCAGTGATGATATTAGTGATGTAGCTGTCACTAGTATATAGAGCATGTGTGGAGGAAGGATTAGGTGTAGGACACAGTAATGTATGACACAAGGGAGCAGAGCAGTGATGATATTAGTGATGTAGCTGTCACTAGTATATAGAGCATGTGTGGAGGAAGGATTAGGTGTAGTACACAGTAATGTATGACAATAGGGAGCAGAGCAGTGATGATATTAGTGATACAGCTGTCACTAGTGTATAGAGCATGTGTGGAGGAAGGATTAGGTGTAGGACACAGTAATGTATGACATAAGGGAGCAGAGCAGTGATGATATTAGTGATGTAGATGTCACTAGTGTATAGAGCATGTGTGGAGAAAGGATTAGGTGTAGTACACAGTAATGTATGACACAAGGGAGCAGAGCAGTGATGATATTAGTGATACAGCTGTCACTAGTGTATAGAGCATGTGTGGAGGAAGGATTAGGTGTAGGACACAGTAATGTATGACACAAGGGAGCAGAGCAGTGATGATATTAGTGATGTAGCTGTCACTAGTGTATACAGCATGTGTGGAGGAAGGATTAGGTGTAGGACACAATAATGTATGACACAAGGGAGCAGAGCAGTGATGATATTAGTGATACAGCTGTCACTAGTGTATAGAGCATGTGTGGAGGAAGGATTAGGTGTATGACACAGTAATGTATGACACAAGGGAGCAGAGCAGTGATGATATTAGTGATACAGCTGTCACTAGTGTATAGAGCATGTGTGGGGGAAGGATTAGGTGTATGACACAGTAATGTATGACACAAGGGAGCAGAGCAGTGATGATATTAGTGATACAGCTGTCACTAGTGTATAGAGCATGTGTGGAGGAAGGATTAGGTGTAGTACACAGTAATGTATGACACATGGGAGCAGAGCAGTGATGATATTAGTGATGTAGCTGTCACTAGTGTATAGAGCATGTGTGGAGGAAGGATTAGGTGTAGGACACAGTAATGTATGACACAAGGGAGCAGAGCAGTGATGATATTAGTGATGTAGCTGTCACTAGTGTATAGAGCATGTGTGGAGGAAGGATTAGGTGTAGGACACAGTAATATATGACACAAGGTAGCAGAGCAGTGATGATATTAGTGATGTAGCTGTCACTAGTGTATAGAGCATGTGTGGAGGAAGGATTAGGTGTAGGACACAGTAATGTATGATACAAGGGAGCAGAGCAGTGATGATATTAGTGATGTAGCTGTCTCTAGTGTATACAGCATGTTTGGGGGAAGGATTAGGTGTAGGACAGAGTAATATATGACACAAAGGAACAGAGCAGTGATGATATTAGTGATGTAGCTGTCACTAGTGTATAGAGTATGTGTGGAGGAAGGATTAGGTGTAGGACACAGTAATGTATGACACAAGGGAGCAGAGCAGTGATGATATTAGTGATGTAGCTGTCACTAGTGTATAGAGTATGTGTGGGGGAAGGATTAGGTGTAGGACACAGTAATGTATGACAGAAGGGAACAGAGCAGTGATGATATTAGTGATGTAGCTGTCACTAGTGTATAGAGTATGTGTGGGGGAAGGATTAGGTGTAGGACACAGTAATGTATGACACAAGGGAGCAGAGCAGTGATGATATTAGTGATGTAGCTGTCACTAGTGTATAGAGCATGTGTGGAGGAAGGATTAGGTGTAGGACACAGTAATGTATGACACAAGGGAGCAGAGCAGTGATGATATTAGTGATGTAGCTGTCACTAGTATATAGAGCATGTGTGGGGGAAGGATTAGGTGTATGACACAGTAATGTATGACACAAGGGAGCAGAGCAGTGATGATATTAGTGATACAGGTGTCACTAGTATATAGAGCATGTGTGGGGGAAGGATTAGGTGTAGGACACAGTAATGTATGACACCAGGGAGCAGAGCAGTGATGATATTAGTGATACAGCTGTCACTAGTGTATAGAGCATGTGTGGAGGAAGGATTAGGTGTAGGACACAGTAATGTATGACACAAGGGAGCAGAGCAGTGATGATATTAGTGATGTAGATGTCACTAGTGTATAGAGCATGTGTGGGGGAAGGATTAGGTGTAGGACACAGTAATGTATGACAATAGGGAGCAGAGCAGTGATGATATTAGTGATGTAGCTGTCACTAGTGTATAGAGCATGTGTGGAGGAAGGATTAGGTGTATGACACAGTAATGTATGACACAAGGGAGCAGAGCAGTGATGATATTAGTGATACAGCTGTCACTAGTGTATAGAGCATGTGTGGAGGAAGGATTAGGTGTAGTACACAGTAATGTATGACACATGGGAGCAGAGCAGTGATGATATTAGTGATGTAGCTGTCACTAGTGTATAGAGCATGTGTGGAGGAAGGATTAGGTGTAGGACACAGTAATGTATGACACAAGGTAGCAGAGCAGTGATGATATTAGTGATGTAGCTGTCACTAGTGTATAGAGCATGTGTGGAGGAAGGATTAGGTGTAGGACACAGTAATGTATGATACAAGGGAGCAGAGCAGTGATGATATTAGTGATGTAGCTGTCTCTAGTGTATACAGCATGTTTGGGGGAAGGATTAGGTGTAGGACACAGTAATGTATGACACAAGGGAGCAGAGCAGTGATGATATTAGTGATGTAGCTGTCACTAGTGTATAGAGTATGTGTGGGGGAAGGATTAGGTGTAGGACACAGTAATGTATGACAGAAGGGAACAGAGCAGTGATGATATTAGTGATGTAGCTGTCACTAGTGTATAGAGTATGTGTGGGGGAAGGATTAGGTGTAGGACACAGTAATGTATGACACAAGGGAGCAGAGCAGTGATGATATTAGTGATGTAGCTGTCACTAGTGTATAGAGCATGTGTGGAGGAAGGATTAGGTGTAGGACACAGTAATGTATGACACAAGGGAGCAGAGCAGTGATGATATTAGTGATGTAGCTGTCACTAGTATATAGAGCATGTGTGGGGGAAGGATTAGGTGTATGACACAGTAATGTATGACACAAGGGAGCAGAGCAGTGATGATATTAGTGATACAGGTGTCACTAGTATATAGAGCATGTGTGGGGGAAGGATTAGGTGTAGGACACAGTAATGTATGACACCAGGGAGCAGAGCAGTGATGATATTAGTGATACAGCTGTCACTAGTGTATAGAGCATGTGTGGAGGAAGGATTAGGTGTAGGACACAGTAATGTATGACACAAGGGAGCAGAGCAGTGATGATATTAGTGATGTAGATGTCACTAGTGTATAGAGCATGTGTGGGGGAAGGATTAGGTGTAGGACACAGTAATGTATGACAATAGGGAGCAGAGCAGTGATGATATTAGTGATGTAGCTGTCACTAGTGTATAGAGCATGTGTGGAGGAAGGATTAGGTGTAGGACACAGTAATGTATGACACAAGGGAGCAGAGCAGTGATGATATTAGTGATGTAGCTGTCACTAGTGTATAGAGCATGTGTGGAGGAAGGATTAGGTGTAGGACACAGTAATGTATGACACAAGGGAGCAGAGCAGTGATGATATTAGTGATGTAGATGTCACTAGTGTATAGAGCATGTGTGGGGGAAGGATTAGGTGTAGGACACAGTAATGTATGACAATAGGGAGCAGAGCAGTGATGATATTAGTGATGTAGCTGTCACTAGTGTATAGAGCATGTGTGGAGGAAGGATTAGGTGTAGGACACAGTAATGTATGACACAAGGGAGCAGAGCAGTGATGATATTAGTGATGTAGCTGTCACTAGTGTATAGAGCATGTGTGGAGGAAGGATTAGGTGTAGGACACAGTAATGTATGACACAAGGGAGCAGAGCAGTGATGATATTAGTGATGTAGCTGTCACTAGTGTATAGAGCATGTGTGGAGGAAGTATTAGGTGTAGGACACAGTAATGTATGACACAAGGGAACAGAGCAGTGATGATATTAGTGATGTAGGTGTCACTAGTGTATAGAGCATGTGTGGAGGAAGGATTAGGTGTAGGACACAGTAATGTAGGACACAAGGGAGCAGAGCAGTGATGATATTAGTAATACAGCTGTCACTAGTGTATAGAGCATGTGTGGAGGAAGGATTAGGTGTAGGACACAGTAATGTAGGACACAAGGGAGCAGAGCAGTGATGATATTAGTGATGTAGATGTCACTAGTGTATAGAGCATGTGTGGGGGAAGGATTAGGTGTAGGACACAGTAATGTATGACAATAGGGAGCAGAGCAGTGATGATATTAGTGATGTAGCTGTCACTAGTGTATAGAGCATGTGTGGAGGAAGGATTAGGTGTAGGACACAGTAATGTATGACACAAGGGAGCAGAGCAGTGATGATATTAGTGATGTAGCTGTCACTAGTGTATAGAGCATGTGTGGAGGAAGGATTAGGTGTAGGACACAGTAATGTATGACACAAGGGAGCAGAGCAGTGATGATATTAGTGATGTAGCTGTCACTAGTGTATAGAGCATGTGTGGAGGAAGGATTAGGTGTAGGACACAGTAATGTATGACACAAGGGAACAGAGCAGTGATGATATTAGTGATGTAGATGTCACTAGTGTATAGAGCATGTGTGGAGGAAGGATTAGGTGTAGGACACAGTAACGTATGACACAAGGTAGCAGAGCAGTGATGATATTAGTGATGTAGCTGTCACTAGTGTATAGAGCATGTGTGGAGGAAGGATTAGGTGTAGTTCACAGTAATGTATGACACAAGGGAGCAGAGCAGTGATGATATTAGTGATGTAGCTGTCACTAGTGTATAGAGCATGTGTGGGGGAAGGATTAGGTGTAGGACACAGTAATGTATGACACAAGGGAGCAGAGCAGTGATGATATTAGTGATACAGCTGTCACTAGTGTATAGAGCATGTGTGGGGGAAGGATTAGGTGTAGGACACAGTAATGTATGACACAAGGGAGCAGAGCAGTGATGATATTAGTGATGTAGATGTCACTAGTGTATAGAGCATGTGTGGAGGAAGGATTAGGTATAGGACACAGTAATGTATGACACAAGGGAGCAGAGCAGTGATGATATTAGTGATGTAGGTGTCACTAGTGTATAGAGCATGTGTGGAGGAAGGATTAGGTGTAGGACACAGTAATGTATGACACAAGGGAGCAGAGCAGTGATGATATTAGTGATGTACCTGTCACTAGTGTATAGAGCATGTGTGGAGGAAGGATTAGGTGTAGGACACAGTAATGTATGATACAAGGGAGCAGAGCAGTGATGATATTAGTGATGTAGCTGTCTCTAGTGTATACAGCATGTTTGGGGGAAGGATTAGGTGTAGGACAGAGTAATATATGACACAATGGAACAGAGCAGTGATGATATTAGTGATGTAGCTGTCACTAGTGTATAGAGTATGTGTGGAGGAAGGATTAGGTGTAGGACACAGTAATGTATGACACAAGGGAGCAGAGCAGTGATGATATTAGTGATGTAGCTGTCACTAGTGTATAGAGTATGTGTGGGGGAAGGATTAGGTGTAGGACACAGTAATGTATGACAGAAGGGAACAGAGCAGTGATGATATTAGTGATGTAGCTGTCACTAGTGTATAGAGCATGTGTGGGGGAAGGATTAGGTGTAGGACACAGTAATGTATGACACAAGGGAGCAGAGCAGTGATGATATTAGTGATGTAGATGTCACTAGTGTATAGAGCATGTGTGGAGGAAGGATTAGGTGTATAACACAGTAATCTATGACACAAGGGAGCAGAGCAGTGATGATATTAGTGATGTAGCTGTCACTAGTGTATAGAGCATGTGTGGAGGAAGGATTAGGTGTAGGACACAGTAATGTATGACACAAGGGAGCAGAGCAGTGATGATATTAGTGATGTAGCTGTCACTAGTGTATAGAGCATGTGTGGAGGAAGGATTAGGTGTATGACACAGTAATGTATGACACAAGGGAGCAGAGCAGTGATGATATTAGTGATACAGCTGTCACTAGTATATAGAGCATGTGTGGGGGAAGGATTAGGTGTAGGACACAGTAATGTATGACACAAGGGAGCAGAGCAGTGATGATATTAGTGATGTAGATGTCACTAGTGTATAGAGCATGTGTGGAGGAAGGATTAGGTGTAGGACACAGTAATGTATGACACAAGGGAGCAGAGCAGTGATGATATTAGTGATACAGCTGTCACTAGTATATAGAGCATATGTGGAGGAAGGATTAGGTGTAGGACACAGTAATGTATGACACAAGGGAGCAGAGCAGTGATGATATTAGTGATGTAGATGTCACTAGTGTATAGAGCATGTGTGGAGGAAGGATTAGGTGTATAACACAGTAATCTATGACACAAGGGAGCAGAGCAGTGATGATATTAGTGATGTAGCTGTCACTAGTGTATAGAGGATGTGTGGAGGAAGGATTAGGTGTAGGACACAGTAATGTATGACACAAGGGAGCAGAGCAGTGATGATATTAGTGATGTAGATGTCACTAGTGTATAGAGCATGTGTGGAGGAAGGATTAGGTGTAGGACACAGTAATGTATGACACAAGGGAGCAGAGCAGTGATGATATTAGTGATACAGCTGTCACTAGTATATAGAGCCTGTGTGGAGGAAGGATTAGGTGTAGGACACAGTAATGTATGACACAAGGGAGCAGAGCAGTGATGATATTAGTGATGTAGCTGTCACTAGTGTATACAGCATGTGTGGAGGAAGGATTAGGTGTAGGACACAGTAATGTATGACACAAGGGAGCAGAGCAGTGATGATATTAGTGATGTAGCTGTCACTAGTGTATAGAGCATGTGTGGAGGAAGGATTAGGTGTAGGACACAGTAATGTATGACACAAGGGAGCAGAGCAGTGATGATATTAGTGATGTAGGTGTCACTAGTGTATAGAGCATGTGTGGGGGAAGGATTAGGTGTAGGACACAGTAATGTATGACACAAGGGAACAGAGCAGTGATGATATTAGTGATGTAGCTGTCACTAGTGTATAGAGCATGTGTGGAGGAAGGATTAGGTGTAGGACACAGTAATGTATGACACAAGGGAGCAGAGCAGTGATGATATTAGTGATGTAGGTGTCACTAGTGTATAGAGCATGTGTGGGGGAAGGATTAGGTGTAGGACACAGTAATGTATGACACAAGGGAGCAGAGCAGTGATGATATTAGTGATACAGCTGTCACTAGTGTATAGAGCATGTGGAGGAGGAAGGATTAGGTGTAGGACACAGTAATGTATGACACAAGGGAGCAGAGCAGTGATGATATTAGTGATGTAGCTGTCACTAGTGTATAGAGGATGTGTGGAGGAAGGATTAGGTGTAGGACACAGTAATGTATGACACAAGGGAGCAGAGCAGTGATGATATTAGTGATACAGCTGTCACTAGTGTATAGAGCCTGTGTGGAGGAAGGATTAGGTGTAGGACACAGTAATGTATGACACAAGGGAGCAGAGCAGTGATGATATTAGTGATGTAGCTGTCACTAGTGTATAGAGCCTGTGTAGAGGAAGGATTAGGTGTAGGACACAGTAATATATGACACAAGGGTACAGAGCAGTGATGATATTAGTGATGTAGCTGTCACTAGTGTATAGAGCATGTGTGGGGGAAGGATTAGGTGTATGACAGTAATGTATGACACAAGGGAGCAGAGCAGTGATGATATTAGTGATGTAGCTGTCACTAGTGTATAGAGCATGTGTGGGGAAAGAATTAGGTGCAGCACACAGTAATGTATGACACAAGGGAGCAGAGCAGTGATGATATTAGTGATGTAGATGTCACTAGTGTATAGAGCATGTGTGGAGGAAGGATTAGGTGTAGGACACAGTAATGTATGACACAAGGGAGCAGAGCAGTGATGATATTAGTGATGTAGGTGTCACTAGTGTATAGAGCATGTGTGGAGGAAGGATTAGGTGTAGGACACAGTAATGTATGACACATGGGAGCAGAGCAATGATGATATTATTGATGTAGTTGTCACTAGTGTATAGAGCATGTGTGGGGGAAGGATTAGGTGTGTGACACAGTAATGTATGACAATAGGGAGCAGAGCAGTGATGATATTAGTGATGTAGATGTCACTAGTGTATAGAGCATGTGTGGAGGAAGGATTAGGTGTGTGACACAGTAATGTATGACACAAGGGAGCAGAGCAGTGATGATATTAGTGATGTAGCTGTCACTAGTGTATAGAGCATGTGTGGAGGAAGGATTAGGTGTAGGACACAGTAATGTATGATACAAAGTAGCAGAGCAATGATGATATTAGTGATGTAGTTGTCACTAGTATATAGAGCATGTGTGGGGGAAGGATTAGGTGTAGGACACAGTAATGTATGACACAAGGGAGCAGAGCAGTGATGATATTAGTGATGGAGCTGTCACTAGTGTATAGAGCATGTGTGGGGGAAGGATTAGGTGTAGGACACAGTAATGTATGACACAAGGGAGCAGAGCAGTGATGATATTAGTGATGGAGCTGTCACTAGTGTATAGAGCATGTGTGGGGGAAGGATTAGGTGTAGGACACAGTAATGTATGACACAAGGGAGCAGAGCAGTGATCATATTAGTGATGTAGCTGTCACTAGTATATAGAGCATGTGTGGGGGAAGGATTAGGTGTAGGACACAGTAATGTATGACACAAGGGAGCAGAGCAGTGATATTAGTGATGTAGCTGTCACTAGTGTATAGAGCATGTGTGGAGGAAGGATTAGGTGTAGGACACAGTAATGTATGACACATGGGAGCAGAGCAGTGATGATATTAGTGATGGAGCTGTCACTAGTATATAGAGCATGTGTGGGGGAAGGATTAGGTGTAGGACACAGTAATGTATGACACAAGGGAGCAGAGCAGTGATCATATTAGTGATGTAGCTGTCACTAGTATATAGAGCATGTGTGGAGGAAGGATTAGGTGTAGGACAAAGTAACGTATGACACAAGGGAGCAGAGCAGTGATGATATTAGTGATGTAGATGTCACTAGTGTATAGAGCATGTGTGGAGGAAGGATTAGGTGTAGGACACAGTAATGTATGACACAAGGGAGCAGAGCAGTGATGATATTAGTGATACAGCTGTCACTAGTATATAGAGCATGTGTGGAGGAAGGATTAGGTGTAGGACACAGTAACGTATGACACAAGGGAGCAGAGCAGTGATGATATTAGTGATGTAGCTGTCACTAGTGTATAGAGCATGTGTGGGGGTAGGATTAGGTGTAGGACACAGTAATGTATGACACAAGGGAGCAGAGCAGTGATGATATTAGTGATGTAGATGTCACTAGTGTATAGAGCATGTGTGGGGAAAGAATTAGGTGCAGGACACAGTAATGTATGACACAAGGGAGCAGAGCAGTGATGATATTAGTGATGTAGATGTCACTAGTGTATAGAGCATGTGTGGAGGAAGGATTAGGTGTAGGACACAGTAATGTATGACAATAGGGAGCAGAGCAGTGATGATATTAGTGATGTAGCTGTCACTAGTGTATAGAGCATGTGTGGAGGAAGGATTAGGTGTAGGACACAGTAATGTATGACACAGGGGAGCAGAGCAGTGATGATATTAGTGATGTAGCTGTCACTAGTGTATAGAGCATGTGTGGGGGAAGGATTAGGTGTAGGACACAGTAATGTATGACACAAGGGAGCAGAGCAGTGATGATATTAGTGATGTAGCTGTCACTAGTGTATAGAGCATGTGTGGGGGAA
The DNA here is from genome assembly GCA_031769625.1 of Taudactylus pleione. NCBI lineage: Eukaryota > Metazoa > Chordata > Amphibia > Anura > Myobatrachidae > Taudactylus > Taudactylus pleione. The sequence continues at coordinate 1,150,422 of JAUIMM010001613.1, forward strand.
GGATTAGGTGTAGGACACAGTAATGTATGATACAAAGTAGCAGAGCAATGATGATATTAGTGATGTAGTTGTCACTAGTGTATAGAGCATGTGTGGGGGAAGGATTAGGTGTAGGACACAGTAATGTATGACACAAGGGAGCAGAGCAGTGATGATATTAGTGATGTAGCTGTCACTAGTGTATAGAGCATGTGTGGAGGAAGGATTAGGTGTAGGACACAGTAATGTATGATACAAAGTAGCAGAGCAATGATGATATTAGTGATGTAGTTGTCACTAGTATATAGAGCATGTGTGGGGGAAGGATTAGGTGTAGGACACAGTAATGTATGACACAAGGGAGCAGAGCAGTGATGATATTAGTGATGGAGCTGTCACTAGTGTATAGAGCATGTGTGGAGGAAGTATTAGGTGTAGGACACAGTAATGTATGATACAAAGTAGCAGAGCAATGATGATATTAGTGATGTAGCTGTCACTAGTATATAGAGCATGTGTGGAGGAAGGATTAGGTGTAGGACACAGTAATGTATGACACAAGGGAGCAGAGCAGTGATGATATTAGTGATGTAGCTGTCACTAGTGTATATAGAATGTGTGGAGGAAGGATTAGGTGTAGGACACAGTCATGTATGACACAAGGGAGCAGAGCAGTGATGATATTAGTGATGTAGCTGTCACTAGTGTATAGAGCATGTGTGGAGGAAGGATTAGGTGTAGGACACAGTAATGTATGACACAAGGGAGCAGAGCAGTGATGATATTAGTGATGTAGCTGTCACTAGTGTATAGAGCATGTGTGGAGGAAGGATTAGGTGTAGGACACAGTAATGTATAACACAAGGGAGCAGAGCAGTGATGATATTAGTGATGTAGGTGTCACTAGTATATAGAGCATGTGTGGAGGAAGGATTAGGTGTAGGACACAGTAATGTATGACACAAGGGAGCAGAGCAGTGATGATATTAGTGATGTAGCTGTCACTAGTGTATATAGAATGTGTGGAGGAAGGATTAGGTGTAGCACACAGTAATGTATGACACAAGGGAGCAGAGCAGTGATGATATTAGTGATGTAGCTGTCACTAGTATATAGAGCATGTGTGGAGGAAGGATTAGGTGTAGGATACAGTAATGTATGACACAAGGGAGCAGAGCAGTGATGATATTAGTGATGTAGCTGTCACTAGTGTATAGAGCATGTGTGGAGGAAGGATTAGGTGTAGGACACAGTAATGTATGACACAAGGGAGCAGAGCAGTGATGATATTAGTGATACAGCTGTCACTAGTGTATAGAGCATGTGTGGAGGGATGATTAGGTGTAGGACACAGTAATGTATGACACAAGGGAGCAGAGCAGTGATGATATTAGTGATACAGCTGTCACTAGTGTATAGAGCATGTGTGGAGGAAGGATTAGGTGTAGGACACAGTAATGTATGACACAAGGGAGCAGAGCACTGATGATATTAGTGATGTAGCTGTCACTAGTGTATAGAGCATATGTGGAGGAAGGATTAGGTGTAGGACACAGTAATGTATGACACAAGGGAGCAGAGCAGTGATGATATTAGTGATGTAGCAGTCACTAGTGTATAGAGTATGTGTGGAGGAAGGATTAGGTGTAGGACACAGTAATATATGACACAAGGGAGCAGAGCAGTGATGATATTAGTGATGTAGCTGTCACTAGTGTATAGAGCATGTGTGGAGGGATGATTAGGTGTAGGACACAGTAATGTATGACACAAGGGAGCAGAGCAGTGATGATATTAGTGATACAGCTGTCACTAGTGTATAGAGCATGTGTGGAGGAAGGATTAGGTGTAGGACACAGTAATGTATGACACAAGGGAGCAGAGCAGTGATGATATTAGTGATACAGCTGTCACTAGTGTATAGAGCATGTGTGGGGGAAGGATTAGGTGTATGACACAGTAATGTATGACACAAGGGAGCAGAGCAGTGATGATATTAGTGATGTAGCTGTCACTAGTGTATAGAGTATGTGTGGAGGAAGGATTAGGTGTAGGACACAGTAATGTATGACACAAGGGAGCAGAGCAGTGATGATATTAATGATGTAGCTGTCACTAGTGTATAGAGTATGTGTGGAGGAAGGATTAGGTGTAGGACACAGTAATGTATGACACAAGGGAGCAGAGCAGTGATGATATTAGTGATGTAGCTGTCACTAGTGTATATAGAATGTGTGGAGGAAGGATTAGGTGTAGCACACAGTAATGTATGACACAAGGGAGCAGAGCAGTGATGATATTAGTGATGTAGCTGTCACTAGTGTATAGAGCATGTGTGGAGGAAGGATTAGGTGTAGGACACAGTAATGTATGACACAAGGGAGCAGAGCAGTGATGATATTAGTGATGTAGCTGTCACTAGTATATAGAGCATGTGTGGAGGAAGGATTAGGTGTAGGATACAGTAATGTATGACACAAGGGAGCAGAGCAGTGATGATATTAGTGATGTAGCTGTCACTAGTGTATAGAGCATGTGTGGAGGAAGGATTAGGTGTAGGACACAGTAATGTATAACACAAGGGAGCAGAGCAGTGATGATATTAGTGATGTAGCTGTCACTAGTATATAGAGCATGTGTGGAGGAAGGATTAGGTGTAGGACACAGTAATGTATGACACAAGGGAGCAGACTAGTGATGATATTAGTGATGTAGCTGTCACTAGTGTATACAGCATGTGTGGAGGAAGGATTAGGTGTAGGACACAGTAATGTATGACACAAGGGAGCAGACTAGTGATGATATTAGTGATGTAGCTGTCACTAGTGTATACAGCATGTGTGGAGGAAGGATTAGGTGTAGGACACAGTAATGTATGACACAAGGGAGCAGAGCAGTGATGATATTAGTGATACAGCTGTCACTAATGTATAGAGCATGTGTGGAGGAAGGATTAGGTGTAGGACACAGTAATGTATGACACAAGGGAGCAGAGCAGTGATGATATTAGTGATGTAGCTGTCACTAGTGTATAGAGCATGTGTGGAGGAAGGATTAGGTGTAGGACACAGTAATGTATGACACAAGGGAGCAGAGCAGTGATGATATTAGTGATACAGCTGTCACTAGTGTATAGAGCATGTGTGGGGGAAGGATTAGGTGTAGGACACAGTAATGTATGACACATGGGAGCAGAGCAGTGATGATATTAGTGATGTAGCTGTCACTAGTGTATAGAGCATGTGTGGAGGAAGGATTAGGTGTAGGACACAGTAATGTATGACACAAGGGAGCAGAGCAGTGATGATATTAGTGATGTAGCTGTCACTAGTGTATAGAGCATGTGTGGAGGAAGGATTAGGTGTAGGACACAGTAATGTATGACACAAGGGAGCAGAGCAGTGATGATATTAGTTATGTAGCTGTCACTAGTGTATACAGCATGTGTGGGGGAAGGATTAGGTGTAGGACACAGTAATGTATGACACAAGGGAACAGAGCAGTGATGATATTAGTGATGTAGCTGTCACTAGTGTATAGAGTATGTGTGGAGGAAGGATTAGGTGTAGGACACAGTAATGTATGACACAAGGGAGCAGAGCAGTGATGATATTAGTGATGTAGCTGTCACTAGTGTATAGAGTATGTGTGGGGGAAGGATTAGGTGTAGGACACAGTAATGTATGACACAAGGGAGAAGAGCAGTGATGATATTAGTGATGTAGCTGTCACTAGTGTATAGAGCATGTGTGGAGGAAGGATTAGGTGTAGGACACAGTAATGTATGACACAAGGGAGCAGAGCAGTGATGATATTAGTGATGTAGCTGTCACTAGTGTATAGAGCATGTGTGGAGGAAGGATTAGGTGTAGGACACAGTAATGTAGGACACAAGGGAGCAGAGCAGTGATGATATTAGTGATGTAGCTGTCACTAGTGTATAGAGCATGTGTGGGGGAAGGATTAGGTGTAGGACACAGTAATGTAGGACACAAGGGAGCAGAGCAGTGATGATATTAGTGATGTAGCTGTCACTAGTGTATAGAGCATGTGTGGAGGAAGGATTAGGTGTAGGATACAGTAATGTATGACACAAGGGAGCAGAGCAGTGATGATATTAGTGATGGAGCTGTCACTAGTATATAGAGCATGTGTGGGGGAAGGATTAGGTGTAGGACACAGTAATGTATGACACAAGGGAGCAGAGCAGTGATCATATTAGTGATGTAGCTGTCACTAGTATATAGAGCATGTGTGGAGGAAGGATTAGGTGTAGGACACAGTAACGTATGACACAAGGGAGCAGAGCAGTGATGATATTAGTGATGTAGATGTCACTAGTGTATAGAGCATGTGTGGAGGAAGGATTAGGTGTAGGACACAGTAATGTATGACACAAGGGAGCAGAGCAGTGATGATATTAGTGATACAGCTGTCACTAGTATATAGAGCATGTGTGGAGGAAGGATTAGGTGTAGGACACAGTAACGTATGACACAAGGGAGCAGAGCAGTGATGATATTAGTGATGTAGCTGTCACTAGTGTATAGAGCATGTGTGGGGGTAGGATTAGGTGTAGGACACAGTAATGTATGACACAAGGGAGCAGAGCAGTGATGATATTAGTGATGTAGCTGTCACTAGTGTATAGAGCATGTGTGGGGAAAGAATTAGGTGCAGGACACAGTAATGTATGACACAAGGGAGCAGAGCAGTGATGATATTAGTGATGTAGATGTCACTAGTGTATAGAGCATGTGTGGAGGAAGGATTAGGTGTTGGACACAGTAATGTATGACAATAGGGAGCAGAACAGTGATGATATTAGTGATGTAGCTGTCACTAGTGTATAGAGCATGTGTGGAGGAAGGATTAGGTGTAGGACACAGTAATGTATGACACAGGGGAGCAGAGCAGTGATGATATTAGTGATGTAGCTGTCACTAGTGTATAGAGCATGTGTGGGGGAAGGATTAGGTGTAGGACACAGTAATGTATGATACAAAGTAGCAGAGCAATGATGATATTAGTGATGTAGTTGTCACTAGTGTATAGAGCATGTGTGGGGGAAGGATTAGGTGTAGGACACAGTAATGTATGACACAAGGGAGCAGAGCAGTGATGATATTAGTGATGTAGCTGTCACTAGTGTATAGAGCATGTGTGGGGGAAGGATTAGGTGTAGGACACAGTAATGTATGATACAAAGTAGCAGAGCAATGATGATATTAGTGATGTAGTTGTCACTAGTATATAGAGCATGTGTGGGGGAAGGATTAGGTGTAGGACACAGTAATGTATGACACAAGGGAGCAGAGCAGTGATGATATTAGTGATGGAGCTGTCACTAGTGTATAGAGCATGTGTGGAGGAAGTATTAGGTGTAGGACACAGTAATGTATGATACAAAGTAGCAGAGCAATGATGATATTAGTGATGTAGCTGTCACTAGTATATAGAGCATGTGTGGAGGAAGGATTAGGTGTAGGACACAGTAATGTATGACACAAGGGAGCAGAGCAGTGATGATATTAGTGATGTAGCTGTCACTAGTGTATATAGAATGTGTGGAGGAAGGATTAGGTGTAGGACACAGTAATGTATGACACAAGGGAGCAGAGCAGTGATGATATTAGTGATGTAGCTGTCACTAGTGTATAGAGCATGTGTGGAGGAAGGATTAGGTGTAGGACACAGTAAAGTATGACACAAGGGAGCAGAACAGTGATGATATTAGTGATGTAGCTGTCACTAGTGTATAGAGCATGTGTGGAGGAAGGATTAGGTGTAGGACACAGTAATGTATAACACAAGGGAGCAGAGCAGTGATGATATTAGTGATGTAGGTGTCACTAGTATATAGAGCATGTGTGGAGGAAGGATTAGGTGTAGGACACAGTAATGTATGACACAAGGGAGCAGAGCAGTGATGATATTAGTGATGTAGCTGTCACTAGTGTATATAGAATGTGTGGAGGAAGGATTAGGTGTAGCACACAGTAATGTATGACACAAGGGAGCAGAGCAGTGATGATATTAGTGATGTAGCTGTCACTAGTATATAGAGCATGTGTGGAGGAAGGATTAGGTGTAGGATACAGTAATGTATGACACAAGGGAGCAGAGCAGTGATGATATTAGTGATGTAGCTGTCACTAGTGTATAGAGCATGTGTGGAGGAAGGATTAGGTGTAGGACACAGTAATGTATGACACAAGGGAGCAGAGCAGTGATGATATTAGTGATACAGCTGTCACTAGTGTATAGAGCATGTGTGGAGGGATGATTAGGTGTAGGACACAGTAATGTATGACACAAGGGAGCAGAGCAGTGATGATATTAGTGATACAGCTGTCACTAGTGTATAGAGCATTTGTGGAGGAAGGATTAGGTGTAGGACACAGTAATGTATGACACAAGGGAGCAGAGCACTGATGATATTAGTGATGTAGCTGTCACTAGTGTATAGAGCATATGTGGAGGAAGGATTAGGTGTAGGACACAGTAATGTATGACACAAGGGAGCAGAGCAGTGATGATATTAGTGATGTAGCAGTCACTAGTGTATAGAGTATGTGTGGAGGAAGGATTAGGTGTAGGACACAGTAATGTATGACACAAGGGAGCAGAGCAGTGATGATATTAGTGATACAGCTGTCACTAGTGTATAGAGCATGTGTGGGGGAAGGATTAGGTGTATGACACAGTAATGTATGACACAAGGGAGCAGAGCAGTGATGATATTAGTGATGTAGCTGTCACTAGTGTATAGAGTATGTGTGGAGGAAGGATTAGGTGTAGGACACAGTAATGTATGACACAAGGGAGCAGAGCAGTGATGATATTAATGATGTAGCTGTCACTAGTGTATAGAGTATGTGTGGAGGAAGGATTAGGTGTAGGACACAGTAATGTATGACACAAGGGAGCAGAGCAGTGATGATATTAGTGATGTAGCTGTCACTAGTGTATATAGAATGTGTGGAGGAAGGATTAGGTGTAGCACACAGTAATGTATGACACAAGGGAGCAGAGCAGTGATGATATTAGTGAAGTAGCTGTCACTAGTGTATAGAGCATGTGGAGGAAGGATTAGGTGTAGGACACAGTAATGTATGACACAAGGGAGCAGAGCAGTGATGATATTAGTGATGTAGCTGTCACTAGTATATAGAGCATGTGTGGAGGAAGGATTAGGTGTAGGATACAGTAATGTATGACACAAGGGAGCAGAGCAGTGATGATATTAGTGATGTAGCTGTCACTAGTGTATAGAGCATGTGTGGAGGAAGGATTAGGTGTAGGACACAGTAATGTATAACACAAGGGAGCAGAGCAGTGATGATATTAGTGATGTAGCTGTCACTAGTATATAGAGCATGTGTGGAGGAAGGATTAGGTGTAGGACACAGTAATGTATGACACAAGGGAGGCAGAGCAGTGATGATATTAGTGATGTATCTGTCACTAGTGTATACAGCATGTGTGGAGGAAGGATTAGGTGTAGGACACAGTAATGTATGACACAAGGGAGCAGAGCAGTGATGATATTAGTGATACAGCTGTCACTAATGTATAGAGCATGTGTGGAGGAAGGATTAGGTGTAGGACACAGTAATGTATGACACAAGGGAGCAGAGCAGTGATGATATTAGTGATGTAGCTGTCACTAGTGTATAGAGCATGTGTGGAGGAAGGATTAGGTGTATGACACAGTAATGTATGACACAAGGGAGCAGAGCAGTGATGATATTAGTGATGTAGCTGTCACTAAGTGTATAGAGCATGTGTGGGGGAAGGATTAGGTGTAGGACACAGTAATGTATGACACATGGGAGCAGAGCAGTGATGATATTAGTGATGTAGCTGTCACTAGTGTATAGAGCATGTGTGGAGGAAGGATTAGGTGTAGGACACAGTAATGTATGACACAAGGGAGCAGAGCAGTGATGATATTAGTGATGTAGCTGTCACTAGTGTATAGAGCATGTGTGGAGGAAGGATTAGGTGTAGGACACAGTAATGTATGACACAAGGGAGCAGAGCAGTGATGATATTAGTGATGTAGCTGTCACTAGTGTATAGAGCATGTGTGGAGGAAGGATTAGGTGTAGGACACAGTAATGTATGACACAAGGGAACAGAGCAGTGATGATATTAGTGATGTAGCTGTCACTAGTGTATAGAGCATGTGTGGAGGAAGGATTAGGTGTAGGACACAGTAATGTATGACACAAGGGAGCAGAGCAGTGATGATATTAGTGATGTAGCTGTCACTAGTGTATAGAGCATGTGTGGGGGAAGGATTAGGTGTAGGACACAGTAATGTATGACAATAGGGAGCAGAGCAGTGATGATATTAGTGATGTAGCTGTCACTAGTGTATAGAGCATGTGTGGAGGAAGGATTAGGTGTAGGACACAGTAATGTATGACACAAGGGAGCAGAGCAGTGATGATATTAGTGATGTAGCTGTCACTAGTGTATAGAGCATGTGTGGAGGAAGGATTAGGTGTAGGACACAGTAATGTATGACACAAGGGAGCAGAGCAGTGATGATATTAGTGATGTAGCTGTCACTAGTGTATAGAGCATGTGTGGAGGAAGGATTAGGTGTAGGACACAGTAATGTAGGACACAAGGGAGCAGAGCAGTGATGATATTAGTGATGTAGCTGTCACTAGTGTATAGAGCATTTGTGGGGGAAGGATTAGGTGTAGGACACAGTAATGTAGGTCACAAGGGAGCAGAGCAGTGATGATATTAGTGATGTAGCTGTCACTAGTGTATAGAGCATGTGTGGAGGAAGGATTAGGTGTAGGATACAGTAATGTATGACACAAGGGAGCAGAGCAGTGATGATATTAGTGATGTAGCTGTCACTAGTGTATAGAGCATGTGTGGAGGAAGGATTAGGTGTAGGACACAGTAATGTATGACACAAGGGAGCAGAGCAGTGATGATATTAGTGATGTAGCTGGTCACTAGTGTATAGAGCATGTGTGGGGGAAGGATTAGGTGTAGGACACAGTAATGTATGACACATGGGAGCAGAGCACTGATGATATTAGTGATACAGCTGTCACTAGTGTATAGAGCATGTGTGGAGGAAGGATTAGGTGTAGGACACAGTAATGTATGACACAAGGGAGCAGAGCAGTGATGATATTAGTGATGTAGCTGTCACTAGTGTATAGAGCATGTGTGGAGGATGGATTAGGTGTAGGACACAGTAATGTATGACACAAGGGAGCAGAGCAGTGATGATATTAGTGATGTAGCTGTCACTAGTGTATAGAGCATGTGTGGGGGAAGGATTAGGTGTAGGACACAGTAATGTATGACACAAGGGAGCAGAGCAGTGATGATATTAGTGATGTAGCTGTCACTAGTGTATAGAGCATGTGTGGAGGAAGGATTAGGTGTAGGACACAGTAATGTATGACACATGGGAGCAGAGCAGTGATGATATTAGTGACGTAGCTGTCACTAGTGTATAGAGCATGTGTGGAGGAAGGATTAGGTGTAGGACACAGTAATGTATGACACAAGGGAGCAGAGCAGTGATGATATTAGTGATGCAGCGTCACTAGTGTATAGAGCATGTGTGGAGGAAGGATTAGGTGTTGGACACAGTAATGTATGACACAAGGGAGCAGAGCAGTGATGATATTAGTGATGTAGCTGTCACTAGTATATAGAGCATGTGTGGAGGAAGGATTAGGTGTAGGACACAGTAATGTATGACACAAGGGAACAGAGCAGTGATGATATTAGTGATGTAGCTGTCACTAGTGTATAGAGCATGTGTGGAGGAAGGATTAGGTGTAGGACACAGTAATGTATGACACAAGGGAGCAGAGCAGTGATGATATTAGTGATGTAGGTGTCACTAGTGTATAGAGCATGTGTGGGGGAAGGATTAGGTGTAGGACACAGTAATGTATGACACAAGGGAGCAGAGCAGTGATGATATTAGTGATACAGCTGTCACTAGTGTATAGAGCATGTGTGGAGGAAGGATTAGGTGTAGGACACAGTAATGTATGACACAAGGGAGCAGAGCAGTGATGATATTAGTGATGTAGCTGTCACTAGTGTATAGAGCATGTGTGGAGGAAGGATTAGGTGTAGCACACAGTAATGTATGACACAAGGGAGCAGAGCAGTGATGATATTAGTGATGTAGCTGTCACTAGTATATAGAGCATGTGTGGAGGAAGGATTAGGTGTAGGATACAGTAATGTATGACACAAGGGAGCAGAGCAGTGATGATATTAGTGATGTAGCTGTCACTAGTGTATAGAGCATGTGTGGAGGAAGGATTAGGTGTAGGACACAGTAATGTATAACACAAGGGAGCAGAGCAGTGATGATATTAGTGATGTAGCTGTCACTAGTATATAGAGCATGTGTGGAGGAAGGATTAGGTGTATGACACAGTAATGTATGACACAAGGGAGCAGACTAGTGATGATATTAGTGATGTAGCTGTCACTAGTGTATACAGCATGTGTGGAGGAAGGATTAGGTGTAGGACACAGTAATGTATGACACAAGGGAGCAGAGCAGTGATGATATTAGTGATACAGCTGTCACTAATGTATAGAGCATGTGTGGAGGAAGGATTAGGTGTAGGACACAGTAATGTATGACACAAGGGAGCAGAGCAGTGATGATATTAGTGATACAGCTGTCACTAATGTATAGAGCATGTGTGGAGGAAGGATTAGGTGTAGGACACAGTAATGTATGACACAAGGGAGCAGAGCAGTGATGATATTAGTGATACAGCTGTCACTAGTGTATAGAGCATGTGTGGGGGAAGGATTAGGTGTAGGACACAGTAATGTATGACATAAGGGAGCAGAGCAGTGATGATATTAGTGATGTAGCTGTCACTAGTGTATAGAGCATGTGTGGAGGATGGATTAGGTGTAGTACACAGTAATGTATGACACATGGGAGCAGAGCAGTGATGATATTAGTGATGTAGCTGTCACTAGTGTATATAGCATGTGTGGAGGAAGGATTAGGTGTAGGACACAGTAATGTATGACACAAGGGAGCAGAGCAGTGATGATATTAGTGATGTAGCTGTCACTAGTGTATACAGCATGTGTGGGGGAAGGATTAGGTGTAGGACACAGTAATGTATGACAATAGGGAGCAGAGCAGTGATGATATTAGTGATGTAGCTGTCACTAGTGTATAGAGCATGTGTGGAGGAAGGATTAGGTGTAGGACACAGTAATGTATGACACAAGGGAACAGAGCAGTGATGATATTAGTGATGTAGCTGTCACTAGTGTATAGAGCATGTGTGGAGGAAGGATTAGGTGTAGGACACAGTAATGTATGACACAAGGGAGCAGAGCAGTGATGATATTAGTGATACAGCTGTCACTAGTGTATAGAGCATGTGTGGAGGAAGGATTAGGTGTAGGACACAGTAATGTATGACACAAGGGAACAGAGCAGTGATGATATTAGTGATGTAGATGTCACTAGTGTATAGAGCATGTGTGGGGGAAGGATTAGGTGTAGGACACAGTAATGTATGACACAAGGGAGCAGAGCAGTGATGATATTAGTGATGTATCTGTCACTAGTGTATAGAGGATGTGTGGAGGAAGGATTAGGTGTAGGACACAGTAATGTATGACACAAGGGAGCAGAGCAGTGATGATATTAGTGATGTAGCTGTCACTAGTGTATAGAGCATGTGTGGGGGAAGGATTAGGTGTAGGACACAGTAATGTAGGACACAAGGGAGCAGAGCAGTGATGATATTAGTGATGTAGCTGTCACTAGTGTATAGAGCATGTGTGGAGGAAGGATTAGGTGTAGGACACAGTAATGTATGACACAAGGGAGCAGAGCAGTGATGATATTAGTGATGTAGCTGTCACTAGTGTATAGAGCATGTGTGGGGGAAGGATTAGGTGTAGGACACAGTAATGTATGACACAAGGGAGCAGAGCAGTGATGATATTTGTGATGTAGCTGTCACTAGTGTATAGAGCATGTGTGGGGGAAGGATTAGGTGTAGGACACAGTAATGTAGGACACAAGGGAGCAGAGCAGTGATGATATTAGTGATGTAGCTGTCACTAGTGTATAGAGCATGTGTGGAGGAAGGATTAGGTGTAGGACACAGTAATGTATGACACAAGGGAGCAGAGCAGTGATGATATTAGTGATGTAGCTGTCACTAGTGTATAGAGCATGTGTGGGGGAAGGATTAGGTGTAGGACACAGTAATGTATGACACATGGAGCAGAGCACTGATGATATTAGTGATACAGCTGTCACTAGTGTATAGAGCATGTGTGGAGGAAGGATTAGGTGTAGGACACAGTAATGTATGACACAAGGGAGCAGAGCAGTGATGATATTAGTGATGTAGCTGTCACTAGTGTATAGAGCATGTGTGGGGGAAGGATTAGGTGTAGGACACAGTAATGTATGACACAAGGGAGCAGAGCAGTGATGATATTAGTGATGTAGCTGTCACTAGTGTATAGAGCATGTGTGGAGGAAGGATTAGGTGTAGGACACAGTAATGTATGACACAAGGGAGCAGAGCAGTGATGATATTAGTGATGTAGCTGTCACTAGTGTATAGAGCATGTGTGGAGGAAGGATTAGGTGTAGGACACAGTAATGTATGACACAAGGGAGCAGAGCAGTGATGATATTAGTTATGTAGCTGTCACTAGTGTATACAGCATGTGTGGGGGAAGGATTAGGTGTAGGACACAGTAATGTATGACACAAGGGAACAGAGCAGTGATGATATTAGTGATGTAGCTGTCACTAGTGTATAGAGTATATGTGGAGGAAGGATTAGGTGTAGGACACAGTAATGTATGACACAAGGGAGCAGAGCAGTGATGATATTAGTGATGTAGCTGTCACTAGTGTATAGAGTATGTGTGGGGGAAGGATTAGGTGTAGGACACAGTAATGTATGACAATAGGGAGCAGAGCAGTGATGATATTAGTGATGTAGCTGTCACTAGTGTATAGAGCATGTGTGGAGGAAGGATTAGGTGTAGGACACAGTAATGTATGACACAAGGGAGCAGAGCAGTGATGATATTAGTGATACAGCTGTCACTAGTGTATAGAGCATGTGTGGAGGAAGGATTAGGTGTAGGACACAGTAATGTATGACACAAGGGAGCAGAGCAGTGATGATATAGTGATATAGCTGTCACTAGTGTATAGAGCATGTGTGGAGGAAGGATTAGGTGTAGGACACAGTAATGTAGGACACAAGGGAGCAGAGCAGTGATGATATTAGTGATGTAGCTGTCACTAGTGTATAGAGCATTTGTGGGGGAAGGATTAGGTGTAGGACACAGTAATGTAGGACACAAGGGAGCAGAGCAGTGATGATATTAGTGATGTAGCTGTCACTAGTGTATAGAGCATGTGTGGAGGAAGGATTAGGTGTAGGATACAGTAATGTATGACACAAGGGAGCAGAGCAGTGATGATATTAGTGATGTAGCTGTCACTAGTGTATAGAGCATGTGTGGAGGAAGGATTAGGTGTAGGACACAGTAATGTATGACACAAGGGAGCAGAGCAGTGATGATATTAGTGATGTAGCTGTCACTAGTGTATAGAGCATGTGTGGAGGATGGATTAGGTGTAGGACACAGTAATGTATGACACAAGGGAGCAGAGCAGTGATGATATTAGTGATGTAGCTGTCACTAGTGTATAGAGCATGTGTGGGGGAAGGATTAGGTGTAGGACACAGTAATGTATGACACAAGGGAGCAGAGCAGTGATGATATTAGTGATGTAGCTGTCACTAGTGTATAGAGCATGTGTGGAGGAAGGATTAGGTGTAGGACACAGTAATGTATGACACATGGGAGCAGAGCAGTGATGATATTAGTGATGTAGCTGTCACTAGTGTATAGAGCATGTGTGGAGGAAGGATTAGGTGTAGGACACAGTAATGTATGACACAAGGGAGCAGAGCAGTGATGATATTAGTGATGTAGCTGTCACTAGTGTATAGAGCATGTGTGGAGGAAGGATTAGGTGTTGGACACAGTAATGTATAACACAAGGGAGCAGAGCAGTGATGATATTAGTGATGTAGCTGTCACTAGTATATAGAGCATGTGTGGACGGAAGGATTAGGTGTATGACACAGTAATGTATGACACAAGGGAGCAGACTAGTGATGATATTAGTGATGTAGCTGTCACTAGTGTATACAGCATGTGTGGAGGAAGGATTAGGTGTAGGACACAGTAATGTATGACACAAGGGAGCAGAGCAGTGATGATATTAGTGATACAGCTGTCACTAATGTATAGAGCATGTGTGGAGGAAGGATTAGGTGTAGGACACAGTAATGTATGACACAAGGAGCAGAGCAGTGATGATATTAGTGATACAGCTGTCACTAGTGTATAGAGCATGTGTGGGGGAAGGATTAGGTGTAGGACACAGTAATGTATGACATAAGAGAGCAGAGCAGTGATGATATTAGTGATGTAGCTGTCACTAGTGTATAGAGCATGTGTGGAGGATGGATTAGGTGTAGTACACAGTAATGTATGACACATGGGAGCAGAGCAGTGATGATATTAGTGATGTAGCTGTCACTAGTGTATATAGCATGTGTGGGGGAAGGATTAGGTGTAGGACACAGTAATGTATGACAATAGGGAGCAGAGCAGTGATGATATTAGTGATGTAGCTGTCACTAGTGTATAGAGCATGTGTGGAGGAAGGATTAGGTGTAGGACACAGTAATGTATGACACAAGGGAGCAGAGCAGTGATGATATTAGTGATACAGCTGTCACTAGTGTATAGAGCATGTGTGGAGGAAGGATTAGGTGTAGGACACAGTAATGTATGACACAAGGGAACAGAGCAGTGATGATATTAGTGATGTAGATGTCACTAGTGTATAGAGCATGTGTGGGGGAAGGATTAGGTGTAGGACACAGTAATGTATGACACAAGGGAGCAGAGCAGTGATGATATTAGTGATGTAGCTGTCACTAGTGTATAGAGCATGTGTGGGGGAAGGATTAGGTGTAGGACACAGTAATGTAGGACACAAGGGAGCAGAGCAGTGATGATATTAGTGATGTAGCTGTCACTAGTGTATAGAGCATGTGTGGAGGAAGGATTAGGTGTAGGACACAGTAATGTATGACACAAGGGAGCAGAGCAGTGATGATATTAGTGATGTAGCTGTCACTAGTGTATAGAGCATGTGTGGGGAAGGATTAGGTGTAGGACACAGTA
The DNA here is from genome assembly GCA_031769625.1 of Taudactylus pleione. Classification (NCBI taxonomy): domain Eukaryota; kingdom Metazoa; phylum Chordata; class Amphibia; order Anura; family Myobatrachidae; genus Taudactylus; species Taudactylus pleione. The sequence goes on from JAUIMM010001613.1 coordinate 1,165,692, forward strand.
ATGTATGACACAAGGGAGCAGAGCAGTGATGATATTTGTGATGTAGCTGTCACTAGTGTATAGAGCATGTGTGGAGGGAAGGATTAGGTGTAGGACACAGTAATGTAGACACAAGGGAGCAGAGCAGTGATGATATTAGTGATGTAGCTGTCACTAGTGTATAGAGCATGTGTGGAGGAAGGATTAGGTGTAGGACACAGTAATGTATGACACAAGGGAGCAGAGCAGTGATGATATTAGTGATGTAGCTGTCACTAGTGTATAGAGCATGTGTGGAGGAAGGATTAGGTGTTGGACACAGTAATGTATGACACAAGGGAGCAGAGCAGTGATGATATTAGTGATGTAGCTGTCACTAGTGTATAGAGCATGTGTGGAGGAAGGATTAGGTGTAGGACACAGTAATGTATGACACAAGGGAAGCAGAGCAGTGATGATATTAGTGATGTAGCTGTCACTAGTGTATAGAGCATGTGTGGAGGAAGGATTAGGTGTAGGACACAGTAATGTATGACACAAGGGAGCAGAGCAGTGATGATATTAGTGATGTAGCTGTCACTAGTGTATAGAGCATGTGTGGGGGAAGGATTAGGTGTAGGACACAGTAATGTATGACACAAGGGAGCAGAGCAGTGATGATATTAGTGATGTAGCTGTCACTAGTGTATAGAGCATGTGTGTGGAGTTGGAGAGGATTAGGTGTAGGACACAGTAATGTATGACACAAGGGAGCAGAGCAGTGATGATATTAGTGATGTAGCTGTCACTAGTGTATAGAGCA